>WAAF01013962.1:103157-146491 GCA_013400475.1 Tricholaema leucomelas
GGGAAGGGAAGGGAAGGGAAGGGAAGGGAAGGGAAGGGAAAGCTCCAAAGCTCTCAGGAGACCTTATTGTGGCCTTCCAATATCTGAAAGCTGAATACAAGAAAGCTGGGGAGGGATTTTTTTAGGCTGTCAGGTAGTGATAGGACTGGGAGGAATGGATCCAAGCTAGAGAAGGGCAGATTTAGATTAGACATTAGGAAGAAGTTCTTGACCATGAGGATGGTGAAAGACTGGCACAGGTTGCCCAGGGAGGTGGTGGAAGCCTCATCCCTGAAGGTGTTTAAGGCCAGGCTGGATGTGGCTCTGAGCAACCTGATGTAGTGTGAGGTGTCCCTGTCCATGGCAGGGAGGTTGGAGCTGGATGATCCTTGAGGCCCCTTTCAACCCTGAGGATTCTATAATTGCTTGTTCTAGGAGAGGCTGTAAGTACTTCACCTCCATCTCTTACCAGCCTTGTGGGCAGTCAACACTCCTGAGATCAGCTGAATCCCAGGTTGCTACTTGACTGTGTCATAAAGAAGTGAGGATGGACTCAAGGAAGGTGGACTGGGAGGTTGAGGGGACAACAGGAGGAGGCAGTTTTCACAAGCTCATTTCTTTTCCAAACTTGTGGCTGTGCTGTCTGAATTGGACCTGCCTCTCTGTGGGCTCTGTTGATCACCATATTAGCCCTGAGGAAGGCAGGTCTAAGTGCATGCTTGTGAATTGAGTAAGAGGTCCTGGGCCATACCTTCACAAGCTCTTTACCATCCTCATCAATTTATCAGGGCTTGTTTACATGTGGCAAGGAGCAGATTAGCTCCTTGGACGGAGCTCTGCCTGTGGATGCACTTACTCCAAAATAAAAGCCACTTTGCTTTTCTAAACTAAGTGGACTTCCAGGTAGAGAGGAAGAGGAGAGAGTGAAGTCGTTTCATCCTACAGGGACCATTCAGTAGGAACCTTCTGAAGCAAGCTGTCACCCCGTCACCAGCAACCAGCTTGCTTTTCCTGGAGAGGGTGTGCCACGGGCAGGCAAGCATCAGGGTGTCCTTGGCAAAAGTCTTGCATGCTTCTCTGTCTTTACCTGACCTGGCTTCTGCTTAGGCTAACAGTATGAAATCTTTGCTGAAAGCACATCTGGGTTTTCTCACACCGAAAAGCACAAATGAAAGGGACTTCAAGTGTGCACTGCTCCACACGTAGGAGATGCAGGTACCAGCAGAGGCTTTGTCCAGGCTTCTTTGAAGGAGCACCTCAGTCAAACTCAGGTAAAGTAGGTCCCACTCTTCAGCTTAAACACATCTGGAGGGCCCTTCAGGGATGGTGTTAAAATCAGTCATAGAATCCTAGAATTGTTCCAATTGGAAAAACCCTCTAAGATCATTCAGTACAACCTTCAACCCAGTACCACCATGGCCACTAAACCATGTCCCCAGGTGCCTTGGCCAGACGGTTCTTGGACACCTGCAGGGCTGGGGACTCCACCTCCTCCCTGGGCACCTGTTCCAATGCCTTGACCACTCTTGCAGCAAAGGCATTTTCCCTAATGTCCAACCTAAGCCTGCCTGGGTGCAGCTTGAGGTCGTTTCCTCTCCTGTCACCTGATACTCAGGAGAAGGGACCAACCCCCATCTCACCCCAACCTCCTTTCAGGAGGTCACAGAGAGCCAGAAAATCTCCTCTTACCCCTGGTTCATTTCAGTTCCCCTGAGACTGTCTACAGGACTCCTTCTGGTCCACGTTTCTGTTGCAGAGGAGCCAGAAGAGGAGGTCTGCCCCAAGAACAGAATTTCATTTCATCTGCAGTTTCACTTTCAGCAGAAACAGGGAGGGCCTTGGGCTAGGCATGCTTTTTACTGGAGCTTTCTTTCTGCTTGTCCACTCCTCCGGACTTGGTCATGTTTGCTGCTGCTGCCCAGAAAAGATAAACAAAGCAGCAGCAACCTGGGGCTTGGGAGGGTACAGTGCCCTGGGAAGCCCAGCATCAGGCCCACGGAGGGGAGTTTCCTTGCAGCTATCAGAAAACCTTTGGTCCCCTCAAATCAGTACCTGTGGAGGCTGTTTCTGTTTTTGGAAGGGGGGGAGATAAAAATTCTGCTGTTTTTATCTCACAGTATAGAAACTGAGACTTTATGGGTGCTGGAACAGGCTGCCCAGGGAGAGCTGTGGAGCCTCACAAAACACTGCTGGATGTGTTCCTGTGTGCTCTGCTCTAGGTGATCCTGCTCTGGCAGGAGGGGTTGGACTGGATGAGCTTTCGAGGTGGCTTCCAGCCCCTGACATTCTGTGATTCTGTGTTATCCTTTTTGGACCTCAATCCCTCCCAGATATTCCAGATGAACTCTGCCTGCCCAGGCACCAGAGCCAGTGCCCCAGGGCATTTCTTCCTATCTCAGGGATACGCAGGATGTGTGCTCGCATGCCCCTGCTGCCTCGCAGCTCCAGCTCTGCATGCAGCTTGGCCTCAGGAACCTGTACCTCCAGTATTGCAATACCTCTCTCAGTCTCTGTCATCAAGAGTTTAACCACAGTTCAGAGCAGTGTCAGTGGCCCTGCTCCAAGCGCGCAGAACGGCTGCAATTCGTTATCTTGACAAATTAACTGGGCTGAGGCAATTCTTTTCTGAGAGAGCTACAATTAGCTCCCTCTTGAACTCCAGCCTTGCTCTGGCAGCAGCATGCACCTGCTCAAAAAGTGTTGCTGCTGCTGCTGCCACTTGGACTTCCCCAGCTGTAAAAGCAGCTCCTTTGCTGAGAGCACTGCTGTCCTTGTGCCACTCGTACCCCGCCACAGCATGGGGGAACAGTGCAGAGTTTGGTTGTAAATGACATGCTGCTCAGCTGGTGAAGAAGGGCTCTCTGAAGCCCAAGACGGTCTTGCTGTATGGCCTCCAGGAGAGGGTCAGAGCTGGAAACACATGGCCTGTGGCACAAAACCACCAAAAGGGCCTGGTGCGAAAGGTGTTGTATCAGAGGCACATCACCACTTATTCCATCACCACTTAGTCCATGACCAGTTCTGAGCACAGCTGCCTAGGCCAGTGGAAGAGGGCAGCTTCCTGTCCCCTTTCCGCTCACAGAAAGCAGTACCCCATGCAGAGTCAAACCAGAGGTTTGCTTTGAAAAAGGAAGCATCCTTCTGATGGTGTTTTCTCCCTGGGCTTTAGGCAGGACTTCATAGACCTGGTGAAATCTGAGTTGCCATCAGGCACAGTGCCCCTGTCCTGATGTGGGCAGGAGCTGATGCTCCAGGGGAAACTCACCTCCCAGCCTGGAGGAGCAGCTTCTTTCTGCCTCTTTCTACCAAGCCATGAAGATTCATCCACTTCCAGCCCAGTGTGGGCAGATGCATTTCTTCTCCATTTCCCTGTGGAAAGCAACTTCTTCTGCTCCTCAGCCTTAGTTCACCCATGGGCATTGTCTTCCCTTACACAAGGCTGCTAAAAGGTATCATAGACTCAAAGAATCATTTCAGTTGGCCAAGTCTTCCAAGCTCATCCAGTCCAACCATTCTTTAATTCTACTGAGGCTGGGGCTCAGCACCACAGCTCTGCCTCTTTCAAACACCTACAGCCATGAGCATTCAACCACCTCCCTGGGCAGCCTCTGCCAGCCTTTGAGAACTCTTTCAGTCAACAAGTTTTTTCTCATCTCCCATCTTAAACCTCCCCCTGGTGAAAACTTGAGGCCATTTTCTCTCATCCTATCACTTATTCCTAGGGAGAAGAGAACAAGCTCCACCAGATCCCTTAACCATTTGGCTGAACCATTCCCTTTTGGAAGTTCTGTTTGGGTAACAGCTGCCCTGATGAAGGCTTGTGTTTGCCTAGAGCCTCTTTGTATGGTCTTGGTGGCTGGGAGTTTCCTTGAGCTCCACTTTGAACTCCAAGACTTCAATACCCCAAACGTTTAACCCTCAATTTCTTTTCTGCTTTATCAGTTTGGCCAGCTTCCAGCTGGCAACATTTGTTTGCAGGCTTCCATCTGCACCTTGTGTCTGCAGATGGATTTCTCTTTCAATTAACCCCCTGAAATGGTTCTCTTCTCCCCTGAGCCTACCTGCCTCCAGTCTGGCTGGCACATCTGCCTGCTCTGGGTGCCTGGAGGGCAGAAGCCAGAAGCAGAGGTGCTGGGTCCTTGGGCTGAAAGTGCCAAGCAGAGGGTGTGCCCCTTACATGGGCGTCATGAGGAGCAGGCTGAAGGAACACGCAGGTTCGGCAGTGCCTGCTTTGCCCGTTGTGGGTTGGGGCTTGCAATGCCAGAGGCACTTTTGCCTCTGTGGAGTCTCTAGAGCACCACTTAAGAACAATCAGGTCTTCCCTGAATGCTGTAGCTGAGATGCTCTGGAGCAGGCACCCACAGCCTTCACCCCAAGCAGTGGGCCTGCCGCTGCTCACCAGCAGCCCTTGCCCAGCTGGCCTTTGGAATAGGTATTTCTAGACAATCAAAATGGGGAAGGAAAGAAAAAGACCTAAAGTACCACTTAGAGTGCCTAGTCGCCAGCAATGTCCTTCTGAGCAGCAGCAGCCTTGGCTTGCTTAGCTGCTGCCTTGGCACTGCAGCTACTGAACATGCGCCTGCAGCCGAGCGCAGAGCCGCTTGCCCACTGCCAGCATGGCCAGGCAAAGGTCACTTAGCTGGGGAAAGCCCATAAAATCTGGAGGTGCATTGCTGAGAGCAGCCTTTGAAGTGAAAGGGCCTGAAACTGCAGCCAACGCCTGCTTGTGCAGGCTCTGGCAACTGGCAAGCCATCACCACTTGGTGGTACTGCATCTGGATCACCCTGCAGGATGCCTTCCCTTGCTTTTCTTTAAGTGAAATATTGGCAGTGGTAGGATGATTCCTAAAGAACCTGCTTACCAAGGCTCCAGGGAGGTGTAAAATGAGCTCTTCAGCCTCTATAGTGGTGAGCTTCATTTTGGATATGATTCCAGCAGAGCAAATGAGCAGCAGAGACTGAAGTCTCGTCCCGAGCTACTAAAGGCTTGGTGCTTCCAGTTGCAGAAAGGTCTGAAGCCGAGATCCACCAAAAGCTGCAGGAGGCTGCTGACTGAAATGTACCCATCCAAGCTACAACAAGAAGAGGAGTTGGTTAGAAATGTTAGATCCTGCTTTAGGCCTCTCACCTAACTTCTGTTTTAACTCTTGCATTCCCTTGCACCCTCCCTGCAACAGTTGTGCTGCTGCTAACCTGCCTAGCAGCCAGCAGGTGAAATAATGAGGAGCTGTGCTGTCACCAAGGATTGCTTCTCCTCAGCAGTAATGGAAGGGCTTTATCTCCTCAGAGATCAAATTGTTAAATTACAACACAAATGGGAGATCTCCTGATTGAATGTGCCTGTCTCCAGCTCTCCCAGCAGCTACTGGCTCTTTGCAAGGGGTTGTAAAAGTACTGAAAACCAAACACTTCTACATTATGGACGTGTCAGAGGAAAATGTCTCACAGCTGGGAACTGAGGAAACTTTCTTGTGGCCTTCCAATATCTGAAAGCTGAATACAAGCTGGGGAGGGAATGTTTAGGCTGTCAGGTAGTGATAGGACTGGGGGGAATGGATCCAATCTAAAGGAGGGCAGATTGAGATTAGACATTAGGAAGAAGTTCATGACCATGAGGATGGTGAGAGACTGGCACAGGTTGCCCAGGGAAGTGGTGGAAGCCTCATCCCTGGAGGTGTTTAAGGCCAGGCTGGATGTGGCTCTGGGCAACCTGGTGTAGTGTGAGGTACCCCTGGCCATGGCAGGGAGGTTGCAGCTGGATAATCCTTGAGGTCCCTTCCAGCCCTGACAATCCTGTGATTCTGTAACTGATGAAATGACACCAAAGGGAGGTTGTAGCCAGGTTGAGGTCACTCTCTTCTCCCAGGCAACAGAACAAGGGGACACAGTCTCAAGTTGTGCCAGGGGAGGTATAGGCTGATTGTTAGGAGGAAATTCTTGCCAGAGAGAGTGATTGGCATTGGAATGGGCTGCCCAGGGACGTGGTGGAGTCACCATCCCTGAAGGTGTTCAAGAAAAGACTGGATGGGGCACTTAGTGCCATGGTCTGGTTGATTGGCTAGGGCTAGGTGATAGGTTGGACTGGATGATCTTAGAAGCCTCTTCCAACCTGTTTGATTCTGTATTCTGTATTCTATATTCTATAAAACAACCTGAAAATGAGAGGCCATAGAAAACCAGACCAAAAGAAGCAGTCTGTCTGTGCAGGAGGAGTCTATGTCTGAAGCCTGTATGGTTCATTAGGGTATATTTGGGGTTCATTGGGGTATATTTGCAACTCCTGAAGCACCAAAAAAAAAAAAACCCAAACCCACCTGGTGTTTTTGGAAGGAGTGACATGTTTTGAACTGGTTAGATTTTTGGAAGATCAGTGTGAAGAGCTGGGGTTAAATGCTTGCTTTAAAGGCCTCTTATGTGCCTGTGTCCTAAGGAGGCTGTGTGCTATGACTGCTTTGTAAGCATCAGATTGTACAGAAGTGGCTCTGCCTGCCATGCTGGCCTCAAAAAGAAGGAGTCAAATGGCTTCTCTCTCCCTGATCAGCTACCTTATTTTCCATGCCTCCAACAGGCTAGACTTCTACAGCAATGATTTGATGGCTTCTGTTATGTTGAGCTGTTCATTTGGCCAATAATTTTGCCATGCAACTGCATGGTTGAAAAATTCACTTTTATCCCTGAGACTCCAGTGAAGGAAGCCAGAGAATGGAAGCAGCTCCTGATCCACAGGAGGGAATAGCTATGGTTAAACAGAGGGCTGGAACTGGAGTGGTATTTCAGGTCCCTTCCAACCCAACCCATTCTATTAATCTATGAATCTTTGGGATCCAGACTGGATCCTGCCGGGTGCTCCAGTGCTGCTGGCAGGTAGGGATGAAGGGACTAACAGTTTGAACATCTTTCCCACCTGCTCTGGCTGCCACTTGAAAGAAGCAGTCCTGTGTTGACGCATTTTTCATTGGAACCCTCCCTGGAGATGTTCAAGGCCAGCTGAATGAGGCCTTGAGCAACCTGGGCTAGTGAGAGTGCCCATGGCAGGGGGTTGGAACTGGGTGATCTTTAAGATCCCTTTCAACCCATCCCACTCTATCAGTCTGTCAGTCTATAATGAGACACTGAGGAGTTGGGAAGGCATGAGATCTCCTCACCTGCAGATGCTGTTTGGACAGCACCTAGCTCTCCAAAGCCTAGGAGAACCCAGAGGAGGTGTAAAGAAAGGCATTTGGCTGCTCCAGACAGGTGCTGGATGTAGCAGGAGCAGCTCTCAGCAGATTTTGGACCAGCAGTTGTGTGTGTACATCATCACCCAATCACTGCTCCGTGGTGTTGTGCAGATAAAGACTTTCAGCAGCACAGTGTGGCCCAGCTGCTTGCATCCCATAAATGACTTCAACGATGAAACAACAGCGTCAGCCACAGACCAACTCGCAGGTCCCTAAAGCGAGACTGAGATTCAGATCCCCAGATCCCGAGGTGATAAGCAAATAGGAGGTTAGAAATTAAGCCAGCAGGAGTTTGTTGTGTAATAAACCAAACAAGGATGAAGAAAATGTTTGAGACATGCAGAGGGTGGATGAAGGGTGATGGCTTCAAACTGGAAGAAGCAAGATGGAGATCAGGCAGTAGGATAAAATCCTTCCCTGGGAGGATGGTGAGGCACAGGATGCCCAGAGAAGTTGTGGAGGCTTCATCCCCTGAAAGTGTTCAAGGCCAGGTTGGATTGGGTTTTGTGCAACCTGGGCTACTGGGAGGTGTTCTTGCCTATGGTTCTGTGGTTACCTGAATATAACATCTTCAGTGCAGCTTGTCATGCCTCCAAAGTTGTTGGGCACCAAAGCTTAGCCAGAGCTCTCATCTAGACACTAGGAACCATCAGCCTTTCCCAGCTCAGAATCTCAGAATGTCAGAGGCTGGAAGGGACCTCCAGAGACCATCCAGTCCAACCCCCCTGCCAAAAGCACATAACACAGGGTAGTCAACACAGGAACACACCCAGGTGGGGTTGGAAAGTCTCCAGAGAAGGAGACTCCACAACCTCTTTGGACAGCCTGCTCCAGGCCTCCGGCAGCCTCACACCAAACTTTCTCCTCATCTTGATGTGGAGACTTCTCTATTCTAGTTTGTATCCATTCTGCCTTGTCTTATTACCATGCACCACTGAAAAAAGAGCTTGGCCCCCTCCACTTGAGCCCCACCCCTCAGATATTGATAGACAATGATCAGGTCCCCTCTCAGCCTTCTCCTCTCCAGACAAACAGCCGCAAGGCTCTCAGTCTCTCTCCATAGGGGAGATGTTCAAGTCCCCCAGTCATACTCTGGCTCTCTATTGGATTCTCTCCAGCACTTCCCTGTCTCTCTTGAATTGAGGAGCCCCAAACGGGACACGGTGTTGCAGCCGTGGTCTCAGCAGGGCAGAGCAGAGGTGCAGGAGAACCTCCCTAGCCCTGCTGGCTCCACTTTCCTTGCTGCCCCTCAGGATGCTCTCGGCCCTCTTGGCCACAAGAGCGTATTGCTGCCCCATGCAGAACTTGCTGTGCACAGCACTCCAAGGGCTTTCTCTGTGGAGCTGCTTTCCAGAGCAGCTTTCCCAAGCTCCACGGCTTTGTTGCCAAAATCCTTCCCTTTTTAATTAAAGGTGGCTGCCTCGCCTCTGGTTTGGGAAGGGCTGTGTTGTTCAAACAGGGTTCCTTGTACATTTCTTTCTACTGCTGCAGCGCTGCTCACAAGCTACACAGTCTGATGGCTCACAACAGAAGCCTGCATTGCTTTACTCTAGAGCTCATATCTGATGGGTCTGTGGCTTTGAACCACTCCTGGCATCTGATCCTATCTAATGTTCTGCTGCAACTCTGCAGCTGTATACTCAGACATTCAAGCCTCATAACTTGAGGTCAGTTTCAGATGTTTGTTTTAGATATGAAAGTGCAAGGAAATCTGTTTGCACTCCCGTGGGTAAGAAGCCTCTCCACACTCCATGAAAGAGGAGAGGCTGGAGCAGGTCCAGCAAAGGGCAAGGAAGCTGGGGAAGGGTCTGGAGAAGAGAGCTGGGGAGGAGCAGCTGAGGGAGCTGGGGGTGTTTAGTGTGGAGAAGAGGATGCTGAGGGCAGAGTTCATTGCCCTCTACAGCTCCCTGAGAGCAGCTGGAGCCAGGTAGGGGTTGGGCTCAGCTCTCTAGTAAGAAGAGATAGGAGAGGAAATGGCCTCAAATTGTGCAAGGAGAGATTAGGAAAAAT
The DNA here is from genome assembly GCA_013400475.1 of Tricholaema leucomelas. NCBI lineage: Eukaryota > Metazoa > Chordata > Aves > Piciformes > Lybiidae > Tricholaema lacrymosa > Tricholaema leucomelas. The sequence goes on from WAAF01013962.1 coordinate 112,367, forward strand.
GTCTTTGCTGCAAGAGTGGTCAGACACTGGAACAGGCTGCCAAGGGAGACGGTGGAGACCCCATCCTTGAACTGGATGGTCCTGGTGGTCCTTTCCAACCATAGCGATTCATAGTGATTAGATGTTGTGCTGAGGGGTTTGGTTGAGTCAAGGACTTGTCAGTGTGAAACTAATGATTGGACTCGATGAGCTTGAAGGGCTTTTCCAATCTGGGAAATTCTGTGATTCTGTGATACTTGGAGATGTTCCAAAACCATGTGGCCATAGGCCTTGGGGACAGGGTTTGATGGCCATGGTGGTGCTGGGTTGGTGGTTGGACTGGATGAGCTTGGGGGCTTTTCCGACTGAAACAATTCTGTGATGCTATGATAAGAGTCAGCAGCAATCTCATGGCGTTAGTTTTTTAGGACGGGAAAATTCAGAAGGGAAGATTCAGAAGCACTTGGAAGGAGATTTGCCCTCCTAAGCCAACAAGCATTCCGGGTCTGTGGGCAAAGTGGAACCCAGCAGCACGGCAAGGCTGGCAGGACCATTACATCCTTCCCACTGCCCAGGGTGCTGCTATGGAGTCTCCTGCAGAGCAGCTTATACAGGATCCAGGAGGCAGAGAACAGTGGGAGAGAAACAGGATTAGAGAAGAAAAAAACTCTAAAGAGTCTCACAATGTTGAGAAAAATATTTTCAAGGCTTTATCAGTACCAGGATTTTATTCTTTCCTTTTTTTTATCCCTTTTTTATCTCCCTTGATCCAAACTCTGCTTGCATGAGGGTTTGGTCACTTTATTTATTTGTTTGTTTATTTATTCACTTGTTTATTTATTTAGTTTGAGTCTCACACCCAGAACACTCAAGTCCACCTCTCTAAGCCTTGCAGGTACTTGCAAACAATTTCCCTTCCCCAAAGAGCTTCGACTGGGATTTGGGAATTGGAGGTCCCTCTTTCACCTACTCAAAGGTCTTGATGCTGTACCTAACTATTTTGGAGCAAAGCTAAAGAGAGTCTTTATTGTGAAGGAAGGAGTCCCATAGACCCTTGTAGAGGAGCAATCCATTTGCTAAGGCTGTGACCTGCATGGCAGCAGTGGCACAGAAGTGGCAGCCCTTGGCAGCCAGCTAGACTTTCTCTGGCTGACAGTTTAGAGAAGGCATTAAAGTGGCACTAAAGCCAACAAACACTGCCTCCTTCCCTTCCACAAGCTCTTGGACGTTATTGGTGCTGGTTGTTAGCTACTTGGCCTCCTTTTCAAGGGGAGCAGTCAAAGGCGAGAGCTGCACGAGCAGAAGGCTTTCAGTTGGATTTGACCCTTTGTGAGAGAGGAGCCCCTCGGCTGCGGTGACAGCTAAGGCACACAGCTGGCAGCTCGATTAGTACTTTTAAATTAAGTCAGCCTGATGTCATCTCCTGATTCCTCTCAACAGAACTCCTGGGGCAGTCGGACGAGGAGGACCCAGCCTGTGGAGCTCGCATCGCCCCACCTTCAGAGCAGGGCAGAGAGCGCCACCCCCCTGCTGCCAGCCTGCTCCCCGCAGCACCCGCGCAGAGCTGCTCCCGGAGGTGAGTGGCACGGGCAGCTTGTGGGGCTGCCAGCCGCAGGTGGAGTGTAAGGCAGGGGAAGAGCCTGCATCTGCACTGCAGAACGTGCGAGGGTGGAGGAACGATCAACCAAAGGATTTTCAAAGTACATCTTTGATGTTCTGCACTTCCCTGGCGACCTCAGCTGTCATCTCCAGCATGACTGTCAGCTCCCTGAGCTTCAAGGTCTTTTCCAGTTTTCATGAGGCTGTGATTCTAGGAAGACACTAAGCAGGGACTAAAGAAAACCTGGAGGCCAGAAGAACATGGCACAGACACAAAGCAATCTCTAGAAACAGAGAGTTGGGGAAGCACTTAACATGCCCTAGCAGAGCCATGTTCATGTGAAACCATCGGGACAAACACAGCCTTTCCTGATGGATACAGGGAAGAGAAACACAGGAAGAGAGAACAGCAGGAGAGGGACAGCACTGGGAATGCAGGGAAATAAGAGGTGCGGGTTGAAAACACAATATGCTGAGAGAGTTGGGGCTGTTCAGTCTGGAGAGGAGAAGGCTCCCAGTAGACCTTATTGTGGCCTGCCAGGATCTGAAGTGGGCTACAAGAAAGCTGAGGAGGGAATTTTTAGGCTGTCAGTAAGTGATAGGACTGGGGGGAATGGATGCAAGCTAGAGGAGGGCAGATTCAGATTAGACACTAGGATGAAGTTCTTGACCATGAGGATGGTGAGAGACTGGCACAGGTTGCCCAGGGAAGTGATGGAAGCCTCATCCCTAGATGTTTTTAAGGCCAGGCTGGATGTGGCTCTGAGCAACTTGCTGTAGTGTGAGGTGTCCCTGCCCGTGACAGGGAGGTTGGAGCTGGATGATCCTCGTGGTCCCTTCCAGCCCTGACAGATCTGTGATGCTCTAAGTCTATGAACTTTGAGAAACCTACCATGATCTTTACAGATTTCTGTAAGCTACTCACTTGCTTGTGATCAAAATCCCTGGGATAACCTCAGAGCAGTGCCCTTCTTCCAAAGTGGAGTAAAACCTGGAACTTACCTGTGGTGTGAGAAACACCAGGTCTGACAGCTGGGCTGTTTTCCCAGTGCAGTTGTTGCTAGAGAGGCAGCACACCACCTTGGGACAGGGGAAACATCACAGTAAAGCAGCTCTTCCACAAGGAACAGCTATTTCTCTTCGTTTTCTTCAGGAAAAATATGAAGAGCAGCTGTGGGAGCTGGGGTTGTTCACTCTTCAGAAGAGGAGGCTGAGGGAAGGCCTCATCACTCTACAACTCTCTCTAAGGAGGTTGGTGCCAGGTGGATTTGGTCTCTCCTCACATGCAACAAGTGACAGGAGCAGAGGAAACAGCCTCAGGTTGTGCCAGGGGAGGTTCAGGTTGGATATCAGGAACAGTCTGTTCCCAATAAGGGTTCTCAGGCACTGGCCTGGTAGTGGAGTCCCCATCCCTGAAGGAATTTAAAAGCCACGTGGATGTGGTGCTGAGGGACGTGGCTCAGTGGCGGTGGCTCAGCAGCAGTGGTGGGGCTGGGAGCTGTAGGGAAGTGGTTGGACTGGATGATCTCAAAGGTCTCCTCCAACCTCAGCAGTTCTGTGATTCCATTTGTTCCCAGTCAGCATACAGAGGCACTTACTTTTATTTGCTATAGGACATGGAGCAGATTCTCCTAGAAGGTCTGATAAGGCACTTGGAGAACAGGGAGGTGATTCCAAGCAGCCAACAGGGCTTTGCCAGGGGCAAATCCTGCCCGACCAACCTGGTGGCTTTCTGTGAAATTGGATGTTGGACTCGAAGGCCTCTGGAGGTCCTTTCCAGCCCCTGACATCCTGTGATCCTGTGATCCAGTGACTATGCCAGTGGACAAGGGACAACCTATGCATTGATCTACCTGGACTGGTGCCAGGACTTAGACACAGGCCCATGCCTGGAGATACTCAAGGTGAGGCTGGAAAGGGCAACCTGTTCTAGCGGAGGATGAGGGTGCTGGACTGGATGAGCTTTGGAAGTCTGTTCCAGCCCAGGTGATTCTATGATTGTGTTCAAGGCCCTTCCCCAGCTTAGTTGCTCTTCTCTGGACATGCTTCAACCTCTCAATGTCCTTCTTGGAGTGAGGCACTCAAAACTGAACACACTACTCAAGGCGTGGCCTCCCCAGTGGAAAGCAGAGGGAACAATCACATCCCTAGAGCTGCTGGCCACACTCTTGCTGATGGAAGCCAGGATGCCATTGTCTTTCTTGGCCACCTGAGCCCACTGCTGGCTCATGTTCAGCTGGGCAGGAATTAACACCCTCAGGTCCTTCCCCAGTCAGCTCTCCAGCCGCTCTCCCCTGGGCCTGTAGTGTTGCTGTGGGGTTGTTGTGGCCCAGGTGCAGCACTCCACACTTGACCTTATTAAATCTCATCCCATAGGCCTCAGCACAGCTCTCCAGCCTGTCCAGATCTCTCTAACAAAGAGAGTAAGGTCATGCTGGAGACTATTGAGTGCAGATGACTTTGCAGGCGCTGCAATAAGAGCAGGTCCTCTGACCGAGCACTAGAGCAGAGCCAGAGCCTGGATGCCTGCGAGGCAGAGCTGTGAACACAGCCTCCTTCCTTCAGCTCACCTCTGCCCGTTGGGCGCTCGCTGCGGCACGCATCTCTGCCAGTCCCACCTCTACCTTTGCCAGGCATCATGGCAGAGAGATTGCAGGGCTCTGCTTTCCTCCTACCCCCAGGCTCCCTGGCTTGACCACGTTTGCCTGCCCCTACACAGGTGGCTCACCAAAAGTTGCTGAGCCTCACAAGTGGCTCCTTGCAATCCCATGAGCTGCATAAAGTGCTGGCATTTCACAAGGCTCTTATTTGCCTCTTGGTGGGTGGGTGAGCATGAAGCAGGCTCCCCACCCACACCACCAGCTCCTCTGCCTGCTGACACCCGGTGCTTGCAGCTGACCTCACCCTGAGGAGGACAGAGGTTTTGGTGGCCTCTTGCACAGCTGCAAAAGAAAATTTCTCACGGCTCCCCTGGCTGGCCACAGCTGCTTGAAGTCTGCCAACATGGATTTGAGTTTTAAGGGCACTCCCTGTCCCTGGCTGGGAAGGTCACCTGCTGAGGCACAAGGTGATGCCCCACAACCTCTTCTTTGTGCTTAAAAAAACTCACAGCCACTTAGGAGCACAGAGCTTGCTTTCTGTGAGACATCTGCTGACAGATCTGCATCAGACTCCTCCATGCAAAGATACTTGGATAATGAAAGGAAGAAAGGTTTAGAGTGTTAGGAACCTACATAAACAGGGACCTGCTCACTTCTGCTGCCATTGCACTGTTTCATCTGTCTGACTAAGACATTCCAGCATTACCAGACATTTGTTTCCCTAACCTGAAGCCCCAGCAGAGGACATGGTTTGTAATGGGTACATGGTTACATAGCTACCTGGAGCACTGCATCCAGTTCTGGGACCTGCAATACGAAAGGGACATGGACGTGCTGAAGAGGGTCCAGAGAAGGCCATGAAGATGCTCAGAGGGCTGGAGAACCTTCCTGTACAGGGTTAACCCTTCTGGGGGGAGTGATCTTGGACCTGACCACAGGTGGTCTTGACCACTCCCCAGGGGTGGGTCTGAATACTACCAGGTGATGGTGGTTAGCCCACTCCTCCTTCCTAAGATCCATAAAAGCAGGGGGACTTCCTCTTTGCTCTCTCTTCCCTGCATCCCTGCTCAACAGCAGTCACCGTCCTGTTCTTCTTTTGTCTCACCACGTGGCCATCACCCAGGAGGAGGACTAAAGCCATTGCCATCAAATCTGGTTGTATGTTTACCTATTTTTTATCTTGTTTTCCCTCCCCTCTATCTCTGTAACTTCCCTACCTCATATACCTTGTATTTATTGTTAGACTTTTCTTCTTTTAACTTCCAAATCACAGTGAGGTTATTTATTTGGGTCTGCTTTTACATTTTCTCTCTCTCCATCTAATTCCTTTTCTTTTGGGAGGGAAGAGCGAAGGGCATCCTATAAATGTTGGTTCTATCAACTATATTTGAGTCTCTGGGAAATGTAAATTAGAACTGAGACACTTTCCTAAGGGGACAGGCTGGAAGAGTTGGGGCTGTTCAGCCTGGAGAAGAGAAGGCTCCAGGCAGACCTTAGAGCAGCCTTCCAGTACCTGAAAGGGATAAAGGAGAGCTGGGGAGGGACTTTTGACAAGGGCTGGGAGTGCCAGGATGAGAGACAATGGCTTTGAGCTGAGAGAGGGGAGATTTAGACTGGAGATAAGAAATTGTTGAGAGGGTGGGGAGATGCTGGCACAGGTTGCCCAGGGAGGCTGTGGCTGCCCCCTCCCTGGAGGAGTTCATGGCCAAGTTGGATGAGGCCTTGAGCAACCTGGGCTGGTGTGAGGCATCCCTGCCCATGGCAGAGGGTTAGAACTGAAGGCCCCTTCTGACTCAAAGCATTGGTCTCTTCTCCCAGGCACCTACTGACAGAACAAGAGGACATAGCCTTGAACTGTGCCAGGACAAGTTTAGGCTGGACAAGACTGGCTGAGGCACTTAGTGCCATGGTCTAGTTGATTGGATAGGGCTGGGTGAAAGGTTGGACTGGATGAGCTTGGAGGTCTCTTCCAACCTGCTTGATTCTATGATTAGGAAGAAATTCTTTATGGAAAGAGTGATTGGCATTGGAATGGGCTGCCCAGTGGAGTCACCATGCTTGGAGGTGTTTAAAAGGAGGCTGGATGAGGCACTTAGTGCCATGGTTTAATTAGAGGGGCTGGGTGATAGATTGGACTTGGTGATCCTAGAGTTCTCTTCCAACCTGGTTAATTCTGTGATTCTCTCTGATCCCGTGGAACTGAACCCACAGATGAACCCAAATGAAGTCGTGTTTGCTTTCTGCTGCCTCAGTGTGAATTGACTCAGAAACCGGCACTGGTGCCAGGCGGTGAGGCAGCGACTTGGTGAAAACACCGCTGCAGAGTGCTTGCAGCTGAGCCTCTGAGCAGCGCAGAGCAGCGTTTGCTCTTCTAACCAATTTCCCACACCACAGATTCTTATTTGCCATTTCTCCTGACCACTTCTTCCCATCCACTACCTGCAGCATGGGAATCAATGAGCAGGACACATCCTGTCTCCCGTGAAGGGTCCTTCATCTTTCGGGCACTTTTGGTTTCGTTATTGACTTTCCCCCTTTCTCATGCTGTGTAACACCAGGCTGTGGTCAGTACGGACTGTGCCCACCAGGGAGATAAATGTGCAGCCTGGATCATTTCCAATCTGCTTCCGAAGCCTTTCCCCTCAAGAAAAACAGAAGGAGGAAGTTGCTTTTTTTGTCATAGATTTAGGACTTTTCTTCTCTTTTCTTCCTTCTCTTCCTCCTCTTCTCTTTTCTTTTCTTCCAAGTGCAAGGTCCTGCATCTGGGTCGAGGCAATCTCAAGCACAAATCCAGTCTGGGCAGTGAGTGGCTGGAGAGCAGCCCTGAGAGAGGGACTTGGGGGTGCTGCTGGGCAAGAAGCTCAACATGAGCCAGCAGTGTGCACTTGCAGCCCAGGCTCTGGTTGTCTTTCTGGGCTGCATCAGGAGAAGTGTGGCCAGCAGGGCCAGGGAGGTGATTCTCCCTCTCTGCTCTGGTGAGACCCCACCTGGAGTACTGCATCCAGTTCTGGAGCCCCCATTACAAGAGGGATGTGGAGATGCTGGAGCATGTCCAGAGAAGGGCCATGAGGATGCGCAGGGGGCTGCACCAGCTCTGCTGTGAGGACAGACTGAAAGAGTTGGGGCTGTTCAGTCTGGAGAAAAGGAGGCTCCCAGGTGACCTTCTTGTGACCTTCAAGTATCTGAAGGGGGCCTAGAAAAAAATCTGGGGAGGGACTTTTTAGGCTGTCAGAGAGTGACAGGACTGGGGGGGAATGGAGCAAAGCTGGAGGTGGGTAAGTTCAGACTGGATGTGAGGAGGAAGTTATTCAGCAGGAGAGTGGTGAGAGGCTGGAATGGGTTGCCCAGGGAGGTGGTTGAGGCCCCATCCCTGGAGGTGTTTAAGGCCAGGCTGGATGAGGCTGTGGGCAGCCTGATCTAGGGTAGGGTGTCCCTGCCCATGGCATGGGGGTTGGAACTGGCTGATCCTTGTGGTCCCTTCCAACCCTGACTGATTCTAAGATTCTCAGCTCCCTAACCCCTGTGCTCAATGCAGCCTCCTGTCTTGGCCAAGGCACTTCAGCCAGGCTTTAGATGTGTTACTGTAGGCCACTGGTCAGTTTACCTCCTCAACATCATTTAAATCCTTGAGATGTTGTCTCTGAGGTCTTGTTTTGTAGTTTGGGGAGTGAAGTTCATCTTTAGCTTCTGTTTGCTTCATCCCCTGCGCATTGGCACACTGTGGCTGGCTGCAAATGTCCCTGCTGGTGATGTGACCAGAGGCAGCTCAGATTTGGCCTCCTGAGCCTTGCTCGAGGTGTAACACGAGGGGATGCAGTGTTGCTGCTCTCTCTTTGGCCTTCTGGTTGCTCACCAGTGCCAGTGGTTCAGTTCTGCCCCCATCTGCCGCAAGTCTCCACTAGGTCGCAGCCCTGTGGCTGAAGCCATCTCAAAGCTGAGCTGTTCTGCCCAAGATCTGCTGTGGGAAAAGCCTTGGGTACTGGTGGCTCCCCTCGTCTCTGTGAGACCCCGGGGCAGGGCTTTGCAGATGTGCAGCAGAGCCATTCAGGGGCTGCCCTTCCTTTTTTTTCCAGAGCCTTACGTTGTCTGCCTTGGTTTTACTCCTTGGTATCAGCTCCTCACAGCAGCCCCATGAAATCAATTGACCTACATTACTGCATTTCTTTCTGCTCCCTCTGTCAGGCCCAGATACTGCCTCAAATCTGTTTCTCATCCCCATTTCTGGAAGTTCATCTCCAGCACAAACTCAGCCTGCTCTCTCTTCTTGTGTTTTCATCTGGACAGAAGCTGGGTTTTAGAACAGCTGGGGCACATCTTGTGAAATACACCCAGGCAGAAGCCCTGGGCTGGAGCCCTCTGAGGACTAGCAGAAGACAATTCTGTTGAGCTGACTTAGTAAAGCTTGTTACTGACACCCTTCAGAGAGCCTGACATCTGCCTGTGTAACACAAGCCCAGTTTTCAGGCTGCACTGTAATCACATCACTTCAATTAAGCCTGTGGAGTCTCCTCTGGAGGCTTTCTAAACATGCTTGGGTGCTTTCCTGTGCAACCTGATCTAGGTGTACCTGCATTAGCAGGGGGGTTGCACTAAGATCTCCAGAGGTCTCTTCCAACCTGTACCATTCTGTGATTCACAACATCATCTCCTTTGTCTAACAAGGAAAGCTGTAGCCTAGGATAGAGACAGAAAAGGCTGGAGCCAAAACAATTGTTCAGAAGATAGCCTCAAGGATTTATTTCTTTGAGAAATGACCCTAGGCAAAGCCTGGCTTCTCTTCAGGCAGGAAGGAGAGAACTTAGCCTGGGACCAAAGTGTGATTTGCAGAGAAAACTGCCTCAGCTGGGAGAGGGCTGTGACAGTAGCAGTGGTGTGGCCATCAGCAGAGAGCTGCAATCAGCTTCCCAAACTAAAGCACACACACAGAGGCAGTTCTGGGCAACAAAGATTACAGGACAGGAGTCCAGACAGAGGCATTTTATTTACTGCATGAATTCTGCCACTCTGACACCAACAGGACAGATAAGTGCCAGCAGCAATGCACAGTCCAATGAACCAAGCTCTCCTCTGTGGCTTATGTTTGCTTTGACCATTGTCACGCCTTTCCTCCAGATGTCAGAGATGTCACAGCCCAGCAGTTCTCCTCCTCTCATTCATTATTCTTATTACCTATTAATGGAAAGGTCCTGACCAGATTAGCCTTTTGCTGACTGTAAATGAGAAAGATGTTTTTCACAAGGTATGGACATTCTGGAGAAGAACAACCCCATGGGTCCATACAGGTTGGGGCTGACCTCCTGGAAAGCAGCTCTAGGGAAAAGGACCTGAGAGTGCTGGTGGACAGCAACTTCACCATGAGCCAGCAACGTGCCCTTGAGGCCAAGGTGGCCAATGACAGCCTGGGATGCACTAATAAGAGTGTGATCAGCAGGTTGAGAGAGGTTCTCCGTCTCCTCTGCTCTGCCCTGCTGAGGCCTTATCTGGAGCACTGTGCCCAGTTCTGGGCTCCCCAGTTAAAGAGGGACAGGGAACTACTGGGGAGAGTCAAGCAGAGAGCTCCTGAGCTGCTGAGAATGCTGAACATCACCTTGTGAGGAGAGGCTGAGAGCCCTGGGGCTGTTCAGCCTGGGGAAGAGCAACCTGAGGGGCATTTTGGCAATGCTGAGCAATAGCTGAAGGGTGAGGGTCAGCAAGATGCAGCCAGATGCTGGTCAGTGGTGCCCAGGCACAGAACAAGAGGCAATGGGCACACACTGGCTCCCAGGAGGAGTCACAGGAACAGAAGGGACAAATTCTTCCCTGTGAGGGTGGCAGAGCAGTGGGACAGGCTGCCCAGAGAGGCTGTGGAATCTCCATCTCTGGAGACCTTCCAGACCCACTTGGACATGTCCCTGTGGCATTGACTCTGGGTGACCCTGCCGTGGCAGAGGGGTTGGACTGGACTCCACAGGTTTCTTCCAGCCTTTGCCACTCTGTCATCCTCTCATTCTGTGGTGTTGTTGCTCAGAGGACCAGGGTTACATCCTGATCCTTTCAGTGAGGTGTTAGAGGAACCAATCAACTGCCTGTGTGACGTCTTAGTTCTGGATGAGTCAACTTATCCAGTGCCTGTGACCGTGCCAGATTTCAGCACAGAGGAGTCAGCTCAGAGCTATGGCTTTACTCACTTCTCTGCCATTGGCACTGGTACCTGCAGCCCAGGTGTCCTGCCCACCAGTGTGTCATTCTGTGGGTTTAAATAGCTTGCATTTCTTGGTAGTGTTGGGACATGTGAGAAGCTGGGCTGGAGTGTTTTATAGCTTATTATCCATCTACCTTGTCCCCATTCCTCAAGTCAGACATACTGTTTTAATTAGAATGTCACAGAGTCACAGAAGGTTAGGGGTTGGAAGGGACCGCCTGAGATCATCCAGTCCAAGCCCCCTGCCAGAGCAGCATCACACAGGGCAGGTCACACAGAAACACATCCAGGTGTGGTGAGGAGACTCCACAACCCCTCTGGGTAGCCTGCTCCAGGCCTCCAGCACCCTCAAACTGAAGAAGTTTTTCCTCATGGTGAGGTTGAACCTCCTGAGTTCCAGCTTAGACCTGTTGTTCTTTGTCCTGTCACAGGGCACCACCAAACAGAGCCTGGCACCTTCATCCTGACCCCACCCCTCAGATATTGGTAGACATTGATCAGGTCCCCTCTCAGCCTTCTCCTCTCCAGAATGAACAGCCTCAGGGCTCTCAGCCTTTCCTCATAAGGCAGTGCTCCGTTCCCTTCAGCATCTGCACAGCCTCCATTAGACACTCTCCAGAATATTCCAGTCCCCCCTGAACTGGTGAGTCCAGAACTGGACACAGAACTCCAGATATGGTCTCACTAGGGCAGAGTAGAGGGGCAGGAGCACCTCCCTTGAACTGCTGGCCACACTTTTTTTAGTGCATCCCAAGATCTTGACCACAAGGGCACGTTGCTTCCTATGGAGAACTTGCTGTCCACCAGGACTCCAAGGTACTTCTCCATGGAGCTACTCCCAGCAGGTCAGCCCCTAATCTGTAATGCTGCCTGATGTTGTTCCTCCCTGAGTGCAGGACTCTGGTTGAAGTATCTCTTATTTCCATACGAGTGATGACAAGCAGCTATCATCACAGTCATTTTTATCATCAGACTTCCCTGCTGCTTCTATACTTAAACCTTGACATATTTCTACTTCTCTACAAGGCTCTCATTTAAGCTCAGGAGCATATTGGTGTATTTTGTAGAATCACTGATCAAACCTCAGGCAGTGTTAAGAGAAAACTGCACCACAGTCCTTTCCCATCTGATTGTGTTGGTCATTAAATCATTTTAAATCAATGGAAAAAGAGGGGAGCTCAGAGTGAGCCTACAGACAGGGAAAAAAACAAAGACATGCAATGGGCTTCTTACTCTCACTCCACTGTTTTAAGCAATTGAACAAAATGAACCTTCATCTCCATTCTGGCACTTCTCTCTGGCCTTCCACCATCAATCAGCTTCTTTCAAAAGCCCTCTTCAGCCAGAAAGCAAACCTGCACTGAGTAGGAGTGCAGGCTGGGAAATGCACTCTGCCATAGTCAGGCATGATCCTGCAAGCTCCTCTAGCTGCCTTAGCAATTCCCTGTTCCAAAGGCACTCTGTTAAGAGGTGTGCTGTGGAGAAATGGTGTAGGAAATTCAGTCTGGATGTGGGATCCAGCAGTTTAGCAGTGCCAATCCTGCCCAGTTGCTGCAGCCTCCTTTCTCATTCTTGACTGCTAAAGGCAACAGGAGCTTCTGCCTGGGTCACAACAACCACGTGTTAAGCTACAGGCCTGGGAATGTGTGGTTGGGAAGCTGTGACTCTGAGAGGGGAGCTGGGGGTGGTGGTTGGCCATGAGCCAGCAGTGCCCAGGTGGCCAAGAAAGCCAAGGGCAGCCTGGCTAGGGTCAGAAGCAGGGTGGGCAGCAGGGACAGGAGGTGCCCATCCCCCTGTGCTCAGCACTGAGGAGGCCACAGCTCGAGTGCTGTATTCACCTCTGGGCACTCACTCCCAGAAGGACACTGAGGGGCTGGAGCCTGTCCAGAGCAGGGCAGCGAGGCTGGAGAAGGACCTGGAGCAGCTGGGCTGTGAGGAGGGGCTGAGGGAGCTGGGGGTGTGCAGGCTGCAGAAGAGGAGGCTGAGGGCAGAGCTCATTGCTGTCTGCAGCTCCCTGCAGGGAGGTTGGAGCGAGGAGGGGGCAGCCTCTGCTCCTTGGTGCCAAGGGACAGGAGCAGAGGAAATGGTTCTAAGCTGGCCCAGGGGAGGCTCAGGCTGGATGCTAGGAAATATTTCTGCCCTGGAAGGGTTCTCAAACCTTGGAATGGTCTGCCCATGACAGTGCTGGAGTCCCCATGCCTGGGGGTGTCACAGCAGTCTGTGAAGCAGGTGCTGAGGGCATGGTTGAGTGCTGAGCCTGCAGTGCTGGATGGAGGATTGGGCTGGATGAGCTTGGAGGGCTGTGCAAGCAGGATGTGTTCTGTGATCCTGTGAACCAAGAACTCCAGGGTGGCTCTGCAGGAGGCTGTGCCCTCCATTTCTACCTCTGTAAAACTGAGATAATGCCTCACCAGCTTCAAAGGGATGGTTGGTGGTCAGGTTCATTAGGCTGCGTGCAGGCAGCACCTTCGACATGCAAAATTAACTCTTGTTAGCCTGCAGGTGCTGGAGATGCAGCGAGGTGTGCTCTGCAGCCTCTAGATTCTCAACAAAGGTCCTCTTGATTAACTCAGGTGGCTGATACAAGCAGAAAGCAAAGTTTGAGAAAGCAGTTTGGCTTCATCACATGAGCAGCCCCGGAAACTTGATGGAAATTTTTTCCAGCATTCAGAAAACAAAGAAAAATCAATAGAATGCCTGCCAAGTGTTCCACTGAAAACATTTGATAATCTATAGCACCGAGAAGCTGGAGCCAAGATAAACCAGCCCTGCTGACAGAAAATACTGACAATTATTTTGCATTGATTCAACTTGGCCCAGCCCAGACTGACCTTGTTTATTCATCTCAGCCTCTTAATTCATATTAACTTGGCATCGAAACGGGACATGTGGCATGTGGACTGAAGACCCATTTCTGTATCTTAGACTCAGATAAAATGTGGCACATTGAGTACTTCCAGTGCCTTGAGCTCTTAGGTAGATTTATATGCATTAGACAGAACTGGTTAAGTTCCTTTTATCCCCGCTGGGCTTTTCGTGTCTGTTGACTGTTAAACGAGAAGCTCGCTAGAAGTAACATCTTCCTAAGCCTTCGGATAGACATGAAATCCTCCCGCTACTGGTCAGTTCTAAAGACCCGTCCAAAGAGGATGGAGGGGTTTAAGCTCTTTTAAAACATTAAAAATAGAAGGGTTGTGGCAATTTGGCAGCCAAAAAAAAAAAGCAATTTGCAGGTCTGGGCAGCATCCCAGGCTGCGCGTTAGAAAGCCGATCGAGATGCTGCGGAGGAGATAATGGGGTCGAAGAGCAGGAGGATCCCTCCGTGTTTGCAACCAGCATAATCTGGTCTCCAATGAAGTTTCTTCATTTCTTTTGCTGAACCTATAAAGCTTAGCCTGATGGGCAAGTTGCATTACTGCAGCTTAAAAATACCTTGGGAAAGCTGATGAGAAGAGTTGCTGTTAGTTGCTCTCCAGGTGCCCAGCTGCTTGCATAGCTGTCGGCTAAGAGGCAGCACCAAGACAAAGGCACAGGGAAAATCTGAGCTTGTTCTGAGCCAGGAGTGTGCATTTGCAGCCTGGAGGGCCAACCAGAGCTGCAGCAGGAGAAGAGTGGCCAGCAGGGCCAGGGAGGTGATTCTCCCCCTCTACTCTGCTCTGGTGAGACCCCACCTGGAGTACTACATCCAGTTCTGGAGCCTCTGTTACAAGAGGGATGTGGAGATGCTGAAGCATGTCCAGAGAAGGGCCATGAGGATGCTCAGAGGGCTGCAGAAGCTCTGCTGTGAAGACAGACTAAAAGAGTGGAGGCTGTTGAGTCTGGAGAAGAGGAGGCTCCCAGGTGACCTTCTTGTGGCCTTCCAGGATCTGAAGAGGTCTACAAAAAAGCTGGGGAGGCACTTTTTGAGCTCTCAGGGAGTGCCAGGACTGGTGGAAATGGAGCAAAGCTGGAGGTGGAGAGATTCAGACTGGATGTGAGGAGGAAGTTGTTCAGCATGAGAGTGGTGAGAGGCTGGAATGGGTTGCCCAGGGAGGTGGTTGAGGCCCCATCCCTGGAGGTGTTTAAGGCCAGGCTGGATGAGGCTCTGGGCAGACTGATCTAGGGTAGGGTGTCCCTGCCTATGGCAGGGGGTTGGAACTAGCTGACCCTTCTGGTCCCTTCCAACCCTGATTCTATGATTGTTTAATTATGTCCTCATCAGTAATAAAGGACTGTACCTGCCTGCAGTGTGTGATTTGCATTCCCAAAGCTGAGCCAGATTTCACACTGTTACCAGGCTGGGTGCTGCACAAAAGCATTCACGTTTCCATTCTCAAGTCCACACTGCTGGAATATCGGAAAGCCACTCCTGACTAAAACACTGAGTCAGGCAGGGCTATGTCCACAGAGGAGGAAAAAACGTCCAAATGAGCAAATGCTTCCCTAGGAGGACTCCCTGTTGACCAGGCACAGGAGATTTGTCTCTCTTTGACTTTTTCTTGCCAAAGGCAATGCTGCCTTGGGCATCGTCAGGCGCTCAGCCGCCTGTGAGCGGTGGATCTGCGTGCCACAGAGGCACAAGGTGACCTCCACACTTCCAGTTCTGCCATTTCACCAGTGGGTTGCCTCTCCACATGCCTGCACAGGCACAATTCTTGAGTGAAGAAAATGAGACCAGCAAAACAGAAAAAGAGCACCAACATCACCACCACCACTGCCCCCTCCCTGTATCTCCATAGCACATAGCTGATGTTTTCCTTCCCAGCAGCTCCTTCAGAACTTGTGTTTCAGTGATGGAGGGGGTGTGAGGACAGGGCTGAACCCCACTTGAGTCTGACATCCTCTTCTGCCAGCATTCACCCTCCATGCAGGGCTGCCACAGAGCCAGGCAACCTGTTCTGCTTTGCCCCGTGGCTTTGAATGACAGGACGGTACTGGAGCAACTGAGTGGCCAAGCGAATGATCTTGGTGACAGTCAACAAACACACTGGCACCTGACAAAAAGAGGTACAGTTCATAGTCAGGGAGTGACACAGGAAAGACAGAAAGCAAACAGAACAGCTTTGTATTGCTGTGCAGTGTCTCCCCAACTGTTCAGACCTTGTCCTCCTATCACTTCTATTTTGTTTTCAAAGACCCAGCAGCCGCAGACGTCTGGAGGACACCGAGAGAGAGCTCAGAGCTGATGGTCGTGCCACCCCCTCAGCAGGAAAACCCTTTTCCAGCAGCCAGAAAGGTAGGAAAGCAACTGTACTTCCACTATGCATGAGGGGTACACAGCTAGAAATCATGGCAAGGGATCTTTTGAAACACAGCTTGGATCTAGGAAGGGGAAAAAAAAGGGCCTGGGAGGGGCAGGAGGGCTCCGCTGCTGGCTCTTGCCATGCAGAGTAAACCTAGTGATGGTGTGAATCCCCTGAACCTGCAGCACTCCCCACAGCCTCACAAGGACAGGCAAAGTGTTTATTCCTTTCAGTCATTGTTGCTCTGCTACTCAGTGTGCAAGGGCCAGCAGCAGAGCCTCACCTCTTACATAGCTTGTGAAGCTGTGCTTCACGCTACGCCTGCAGGAGGTTCTGGAATAAATAGAATCATAGAAGCATTTTGGTTGGGAAAGACCTTTAAGATCAAGTCCAACCTTCAAGCCAACACCACCATGCCCGCTCTCATAGAATCAACCAGGTTGGAAGATACCTCCAAGATCATCCAGTCCAACCTATCACCCATCAACTAGACCATGGCACTAAATGCCTCATCCAGTCTTTTCTATGCCATGTCCTCAAGTGTCATGTCTACATGGTTTTTGAGTAGCTTCAGGGATGGTGACTCCAGCACCCACCTGGACAAATGGACATGGCCATCTTGCTTTGGCACCGCTTGGTACCTCTATCATAGCAGAGTCAAAGTAGTGCAGCAGCATAACAGCGGAAGAAGCCAGCGTGAGAAAGTCATGGTTAAAGAGTTGTCCTGTAAACTCAGCCAGGCAGGGCTACGTTAGAGTATTTACACAAGGGGTGAGGTGAGGATTTGTATCTCCTGCCGTGTCCAGGTGTCCCATCAGCATGCTAACAGGTATGCAGGAACTGAGCCAGTCTGCAGGGGCACTGACAGAGAAAGCAGAGGCGTAGCTGCGGTTCCTGTAGCCACAACTGACGCAGAGAGCTTCAAACACACCAGCCACTGGTCACCTTCCACCGGACGGTGCAGCCGAACCAGCAGCTTGCCACCACCAAAATGGGAAGGTCCTGAGATCCTGCTTCTCCCTCGCCGCCTTCTCCCGTTCACAGTCCTGGGATCACCCAGGGAGCTACCAGACTATTAACTCAAACGAAACAATCTGATTTTTGTTTCTTTCCCGTGGCCTGTTGTCCATCCCCTGAACCAAACTGCCTTGCCTGGGGATCAGAGGACACCACAGGCAGCCGCGAGTGAAGGGCGGAAGCACATTGCCTGCAGCAGGACTTCTTTTTGATGTTGGCAGCTGTTAATTCGGCTCAAGCCGTAACATGAAGCTTCATCCTCAAGCACCTCCAGCAGCAGCCTGACAGCATACGGGCTGCAAAGCCCTCCCGAGACGCAAGGCAAGCAGGCAGCCCAGACCGAGCTCCACCGCCCTGCAGCTCTCCCACTAGAGATAGAGAGGTGGTGTGCTGCGGCCAGGGCTGTGTCACAACGCCTGCATCCCGCTGCAGCAGCTCCTCGCAGAGCTGGCAGCGTGTGGGAAGCCTGAGCCGCCGCCGGCCGCGCGTCTCCGCCGTGCCCTACCCGCACCAATCGCGGCTGCTGTAACTCGGCGCAGTGTTTGTGGGCACAGACGTGTCCTGCGTGTATCAACTCGCACGTATTAAATATTGTAATTCAGCCATTGAATAACAGGATATAAAATAGCTGTGTCACATCAAAAAAGTGGAAGAGTTACCCAATACTCCAGCCCTGTTTGTTTGGGTTTTCAGCAAGTCAAAGGGAATGTCAATAACCCTTCCACCTCCTTTCTTTTCTTTTCTTTTGAAGGAAATTTGAGAGCAGTTCCTCCGGAGCAGGTAATGCATTTCTGATTTCTCTTTTTATTTCTGCTTATTATTATTTACTCTATTTTGCAGCTTCCTGCAACTCCCCAAGCCTGTCCCTGCAAGCTGTCTGCCTTCAGGGCTCTCGCTGAAATTGGTAGAGAAGCTCCTTTAGCACGCTGCTGGAGCAGGGCTTTAGCTTCTGCTCTGGGCTGAGCACAGCACAGTGAGGTCAAAAATCATCATCATTATTATTAATTATTATTACTTATTATTATCACTTATTATTGTTATTGCTGTTTACTATTGTTGTTGTTATTACTCTTATCCAATGGCTTTGGGATGGGACCTAAGAAAGAACTTGCTGTCCTCCATCTATGGTCAAACTAGCTGGCACTCCTGCTGGTGCTTTCGAGACCAAGAGCACAGTAAAGAGGAGTCAAACCCTGCCCTACGGTTTCATGCAAAGCTGATTTCACTGCAGAGCGCTGCCAAAAAAGGTGGACCAGTCCTTCCCCCCTGCCAGCCTCCAATCTTCTGTTCTCCTCCCTCTCCTGCATTGGCTCAAGCACTCATTCGTTTCCAGCCTGCAGGAAGCTTATTGTGGACAGAAGAAGAAATCTCCATATGGGCAAAGAGACTTTACCTCCATCCCCCAAGTCCCTCAGCTGTGTCTCCTGTGAGAGCATTCCCTTCCAGCCGGGTTTGGTGCCCCAGGTGGTTGGGTGTCAGTAGAGATGAGTATAGAGGACATGCATAGGGTGAGCCTGACTCCAGTGCTGATGAGTCAGCAGCACCAAGGCACTCCTTCCCTTCTACTTTAAAGGGAGGAATCAAAGTAAAAATAAAATAGCAGTATGAAATAAAATAAAAATATTAAATACAACAATAATAACAGAAAGAAAATATAAAACAAAATAATCAATTATGAAATGAAAAAGTCAAATTGCAGAAAGCTGCCTCATGGCAGCCTGGCTGAAAGCACAAGGGAGCCTGCCTGTCAGCCTCCTCCCAGCTGCAGTCCTTCTTGAAAGTATTCCATGTTAGGCTTTGGTACAAACATCATTGCAAGGAAGAGAAACCCAGCAAGGAAGCTCTGCAACCTCCTAGCAGGACAGGATGGCACTGATTTATTTCTTTCATTACAAAACCAGCCCATGCCAAGCAAAATCATGCTCC
This sequence comes from Tricholaema leucomelas, assembly GCA_013400475.1. NCBI lineage: Eukaryota > Metazoa > Chordata > Aves > Piciformes > Lybiidae > Tricholaema lacrymosa > Tricholaema leucomelas. The sequence continues at coordinate 130,891 of WAAF01013962.1, forward strand.
AAGAGCTGTTCTACCAGTCCCAAAGCACTGGAGAACAACAGGAGTCAGCTCCACCTCTGCAGCCTCCCGTGGGCCCCTGCGCATTTGTACTGGGTGGAGGATGGGGAAGGACCAGGCAGGAGGTGACAGAGTTTGCCACACCAAGGTCAGGTTGGGCTGGCAGGAAATCCTTCTCCTCAAAGGATGTCCCTGGTGGCCTTTTGGTGGCTTTTTGGTGGCCTAAGGAGACAAAGTAAAGTACAGCAGCAGTGACGGTCTGGAGATCGAGGACACTGGTGGGATTCCTGGGTTTGTAGCTGGGTTATCCAGCAGGTAACTGCTCTTCCCCTGGGCCGTGTGGAAGGTGCTCACCCTCATGTAAGCAGTTGGATTGATTAATAAACTGAGAAATTAGTTTGAGAGCTCTGGACCATCACAATAAAATGCAGGAGCACAAATGTACAGGCTGTGTAATGAGAGTGATGCAAAGAAGAAAGCTTTGGCATCACATCATTAAGGGTTTGCACAAGGGAGAGGTTAAAGCATCCCCTGGTTCCAAAAGGTGCCTGCAGATGAGCAGTCACCATTGCTAAAAGCTGGTGGCTCAAAGTGTGACTTCTGTGACCCCAACTGGAGGTGCCCTGATTTCACCACACATGGCAGAGCTGCTTTCTGCAGAGGAAAGTGGGGCACCTCTGCCCATGATGAGCTGCTCTGTTTCCCAGAGGACAGAGGGAAGGCAGGGAAGGCAGCAGCTCTGGCGAGCATGTAGGCTGCAGGGGGAAAGGACTTGCTGGCTAAAGGGGAGCTTCTTGTGCACTTTTGGGTTTTGGTAGAAAACCCAACCACACACTAACTTTGCACTCCTGGGATATGTTTCCAACATCATTCTGTTCCTTTTTAGTGGCATGTGGAAATTCAGGACTCTTACAGCAGCTGGGTACCAATGCAGGAGCCAGCACCCTGCAAATCAGAGCAGCTCCTCTTAGGTGGCCCGGGGTCTGGCTTTAGTTCAACCTATCCCAGATCCAGCCCAACCCTCCCATCAGCAGCAGTGCCACATTTGGACACCGCCACCAGCCTGCCATGTCAGTGCCAGCCCATCCCCAAGGTCTCACTTTTACCCTCCTGCTCCCTGAGGCTGGCGTCCCTCCACCACCACTTCCTGCACGTTGCTTCAGAGGGAACCCTCACAATGCCGGGCTCAGTGCCACGCAAGGGGAGCACGCCCAAAACCCAGCCCTCCTTGCACAGTCAATTCTGCAGGAATGTCTCTGTGGCTATGAGCTGGAGGATTTGCTTTGCCCCCTTCCCCACTTCATTGGTGAAAGGCTACAGCCAGAAATTACCTGTCTCCAGGACAAATGGCCACGGAGGCCCCCAGCAGTGGACCCTACCTGTTGTAGATGCGTCATATCTTCCTTGCTTGCTGCCATGCTCAGCTATGAGGAAGCTTCTCCTCCCTGAAACTGAAGATCATGCAACAAAATGTTCCCAGTCACCTGCCAGAGCAACAGGCTGTCACGCAGCCAAACACCCCGCAAGCCTTTGGACGAGATCTGGTCTGTAGAGGAAAGCACTCACCCTACAGCAGGCAACCACCTGAGAGGAGGCTGGAGCCAGGTGGGGGCTGCTTTCTCCCTTGCTGACAAGTGATAGGACAAGAAGAAGTGGCCTCAAATTGCACCAGGGAAGGTTTAGGTTGGAGAGCAGAAGAGCATTCTTGACTGTGAAAGGGTTCTCAAAGCCTGGCCCAGGCTGCCCAGGGAGGTGGTTGAAAGAGGCAGAGCTGTGGTGCTGAGGGCCATGGCTTAGCCCCAGCCTTGGAAGCGTTAGAGACTGGTTGGGCTGGAGGATCTTCAAGGGCTTTTCCAGCCAAAGCACTTCTCTGTTTCTGTGATTCTAAGAGAAAGCTCAGAGGCAAGACTGTGCTACCATGGGACCACAGGGGCCACCTGCATCCCCTCCAGCAGCTGTGGTACTGGCTTTGCATTAGCATGTTACACGTGTCCCCAGTGCAGCCCCTTAGTGATGATGGGCAAAGGCTGCTGTGGTGATCTCAGCTCACAGGGGAAGACACATGTTAGGAGGAAGTTCATCACAGAGAGAGTGATTGGCATTGGAATGGGCTGCCCAGGGTGGTGGTGGAGTCACCGTCCCTGGAGGTGTTCAAGAAAAGACTGGATGAGGCACTAAGTGCCATGGTCTGGGTAGGGCTGGGTGCTAGGTTGGACAGGAAGAGGTTGGAGGTCTCTTCCAAACTGGTTGATTCTATGATTCCATGTTGTATCAAGCTGGCATGGGACCAGCACTGCTCAGAGGATCCCATCACTGGGGGCAAAGGTGAGGGCAGCATAGGTGGTTGCCGGAGGAGCAAGGAGAAGCTGCAGCCAGTGGTGCCTACCAAATGGCTGTTTTAAGACATGATCACTCGCCTAGGTATCCATCAGCCAGAAAGGTTTCCTGAGGTGCTCTCCAAGGGACACAAGGCATTTCCAGTGGAAGGGAGCTCCTACCAACAAGCACATCCTTCCAAATAATCATTTCTGCAGACTGGAATCAGGAAGTCTTCACCTGACAAAACAGATGTTTAAGAGAATTCCCTGCACCTGTTCCTCCCTCACACTCTCACTCTTTCCCACCTTCATCATGCCCTTGAGAGCAATCCCCAGCAGATAAAAGTGTATCCTCCTGGGAGCAATATGGTTGTGTGGGGAAGAGGTTTAGCTCCTGCTCCAGGAGATTAAAGGGATCCTCCACTGTGTCTCAGACCTGGGGAGACTGAGTAAACCACTGCCTCCATCCTGCCATATCCCTGCAGGTCTGAGATGACTTTGTGGCTTTTCAATTACAGGGTGTGCCTTCCCCTAGTGCTCCTCCTCTCACCTGCCAGAGCGGCACCACAGCATTACCATGCAGAGCTCCATCACCATCTGAACTCTCCGTGGCACAGGTGGCTCCTCTCCTGCCAGGACAGTCGTGTTGCCCTCCTCTGAATGTTTATCTGCTTTTTCCCGTAGGCAGCAGCACCGCAGCATCGGCTCCCCCTGATCCTGGCCAGCTCTCTTCCTGCACTGTGAACAGCAACTCTTATCAAATGATTATGGCTCCTTTTATTGCCAGGGTGCCAGATCAGAAAAGGCACAGATGTCAGAAGAGGCTTCCAGTCATGATTGCTTCTCAGCCTTTGGTTAACATTAAACACCTCGACAAGCTTGATGCCACATCACAGACCTCCCACGTGACACCGCCAGGTCTGCTGCACTGTGGCCAGAGAGGATTGAAAATAGGATTTTTTAAGTGCTACACAACCCCCAACAGCTGCAGGGCAGGTCTGCAGAGCTGGGTTGGTGAGAGACCTTGTCAGCTGTCAGGGTAGTGATAGGACTACGGGGAATGGATCCAAGACAGAGATTATCAAGTCCTAGAACAGCACCACCATGAGGGAAGGTTCCAGGAAGGTGATGGAAGTCTCATCCAGGCTGGATGAGGCTAATGGGATGAGACTGAACAAGGCCAAGTGCAGGGTTCTACACTTTGTCCACAACAACCCCAAGCAGCACTACAGGCTGGGGACAGAGTAGCTGGAGAGCAGCCAGGCAGAGAAGGACCTGGGGGTGCGGGTAGAGAGTAGCTTAAGATGAGCCAGCAGTGTGCCCAGGTGGGCAGGAGAGCCAGTGGCATCCTGGCCTGGCTCAGGAACAGTGTGGCCAGCAGGACAAGGGAGGTTATTCTGTCCCTGTACTCAACACTGGTCAGGCCACAGCTTGAGTGCTGTGTCCAGTTCTGAGCTCCTCAATTCAAGAGAGATGTTGAGGTGCTGGAACACATCCAGAGAAGGGCAGCAAGGCTGGGGAGGGGCCTGGAGCACAGCCCTGTGAGGAGAGGCTGAGGGAGCTGGGGGTGTGCAGATTGGAGAAGAGGAGGCTCAGGGCAGACCTCATTGCTCTCTACAGCTACCTCAAAGGAGGCTGTAGCCAGGTGGGGTTGGTCTCTTCTCCCAGGCAACCAGCAACAGAACAAGGGGACACAGTCTCAAGTTGTGCCAGGGGAGGTCTAGGCTAGATGTTAGGAGGAATTTGTTGGCAGAGAGAGTGATTGGCATTGGAATGGGCTGCCCAGGGAGGTGGTGGAGTCACCATCCCTGGAGGTGTTCAAGACAAGACTGGATGAGGCACTTAGTACCATGGTCTGGTTGATTGGACAGGACTGGATGCTAGATTGGACTGGTTGAGCTTGGAGGTCTCTTCCAACCTGTTTGATTCTATGATTCTGCGGGCAAGCTGGGAAGTGTCCCTGCCCATGGCAGGGGAGGGTCAAACTGGATAATCCTTCCAACCCTGACAGTTCTGTGATCCTGAATCAGTTACCTGTCTGATGTACTCAGGACTTGGAGCCTTGAACAACGGGGACCTACCCAAACATCCCTTACCTTTAGCCACTGATGCTCCTCAAGGCTTCACTGCTGTGCCTCTAAAAAACACCAACAAACAAAACCTAACAACACAAAACCTATTTATTTTCCTGAACCTCCCACCAGTGCCATTTGGTGAGCAAGAAAAGCCCACAGAAAGCTTGCAGCCACCCCAAGGCCCAAGACATATACAGGCTGACAGTTGTCCAGATTGAGAAATACCTTTAAGATCATTGAGAGGAATCACTAACAGTGCTGGCAAGTCCTCGGCTAAACCATGTCCCTGAGCACTACATCCAAATTGCTCTGAATACCTCCAGCAATGGGGACTCCACCACCTCCCTGGACAGCCTGTTTCAATGCCTGAGAATCCTTTCAGTGAAGACATTCTTCCTAATCTCCAACCTAAACCTCCCCTGGTGCCGCTTTAGACCATTTCCTCTCATGCTACCACTTGGTACTTCGTGAAACACACTGACTGCAACCTCCTCTCGCACTGCACACCCCATGAGTGCTCCTAGTGACTAAGGCAACTCCTAACCCCCTTGAAGACAGCTGCTTTGGCAGCAGTCTCAGCGGTGAAGCTTTGAGTTTCAACACTGGAACAACCCAGTGGAGTCTGGGATCCAAGTGCTGTGATGCCTTCTTGTCATCTTCAAACTGCCTCCAGTGATGAACAGGCGGTCATACTGCGGCGGAGCCACCTGTCTCGCCATCTCCTCGCAAGGGAAGTGCCAGGCGAGGAGCTGGCAGCCAAACTCAGGGACTGTGTGGTTCTCATCATCTTGAGCGTGGCTCTTCGACCGCTGCCTGAGCGCTGAGGTAGAGAGGCTGTGCGCTGGAATGCTGTCTCAGAGGGTGATCTCTATCTCTGTGGTGAGATGCACATGCCATGAGATGGAGCTGCTGCTCTGTAAAGGTTCCTTACCAAGCCGCAGGAGTCGTTAAGGGAATTTATACTTCTTTCCCCCCTCAAGTGGAGGAGCAGCAAGTCGTTCACATGAGTCCCTCGGCAGCGCTCCGGCAGCCTCGCACAGCCACCTCCTGGGGCTCGGCCCACCCCCCCCTTCCCACGCCAGCCTTCTGAGACAGGATAAACACACATTTGCCTTTGTTTTCAGCTCCACACCTGGTTGGTTTGGTTGCTTTTCTATCATGTGAAGGGCTGGCTACTCATCTGTGAGCCGAAAGAAAGCGGTGACTCACCAGACTGCAGCACTTTCCAAGGAACGGCAGTTCATGCGTTTCACGACACGCCAGCCTGCCTTAGGAAACAACCTCTCCTTGTGGCACAGCTGCCCACTGTCATCCTGCCCTCTGCAAGGCCAGGGGTTCCATCCCGCGCCGGCAGAAAGAGGAGCAGGGCTCGGCGCTGCGGTGCGCGGCCCCTCGTCGCTGTGGGAACGTGGGCAGGTGGCTGGCCGGCCGCTGGCGCCACACCAGCCTCGTGGCGCTCACCCTCCGCTTTCCTGGCAAGGTAACAGCGCTCCGGACTTGGCACTGCTGCCAGTAGCTTCCAGGTGCCAGGGACGCCGGCGCTCGAAGGCAGGTGGAGCCTCAGCTCCCATGTCCAGGGCAGGGGACACCACGAGTGGTCGCTGGAGATGCAGCCCCTGGATTCCCCAAAAAAGCAGCAGAGAAGACAGACTGCAAAGGGGCTTAAAGCCAGGAGAGATGTCTTACCTTGAGCCGCAAGGCCACTGCTTTAGGGATGCATTCCCAGGCTAAATGGGGATAGTCTGCAACTGTCTCTTCTTCCTGGGTTGGGAAGGTGTTTCTGATACACGTTCCCGTCCCTGCAGCCTGCCTGATCCTGCCTGTCTTTCTCTGCAGGATCCTGGAGACAGCGAGGCTCTGGAAGTGGTGCACTTCGGGCTGGTGTGACTGAGCTGCCAAGGCAAGGAAGGGGAAACCTCACTGAAGGTGGTGAAGTTCACAGGAAGTCCTTCAGCAAACTTCCACCTGATCCTGCATCCCATCGCTTCTGCCAGCAGAAGACAAAACACCAGGCTTAGAAAATACTCTGCCTTTAGATCCCCAAATGATTTCTGAGCTACAATGAGCATGTCCCTGCACCAACTGCCCTGCCTTTGGTCATTTGGAGCAAGGAGGGGGCAGCCTTTGCTCCTTGGTGGCAGGCAACAGGAGCAGAGGAAATCATAGAATCACAGAATCAGTCAGGGGCAGAAGGGACCACAACAATCATCTAGTTACAACCCTCCTGCCATGGACAGGGACACTTTACCCGAGATCAGGGTTCCAAGCTGCCCCAGGGGAGGCTCAGGCTGGATGCTAGAAAATATTTCTGCCCTGGAAGGGTTCTCAAACCCTGGAATGGTCAGCCCAGGGTAGTGCTGGTGTCCCCATTCCTTGGGGGTGTTCTAGAAGCCCGTGGAGCTGGTGCTTAGGGACATGGTTTAGTGTTGAGTCAAGGGTTGGACTGGATGAGCTTGGAGATCTCTTCCAACTAGTTATTTTCTGTAATCTTCATCATGTTGTTCAGAGACAGCAAAAAGCTGCAGATACCCATTTAGGACACAAGCAGGCCAATGAAAAATTACCCACGGGGCAGAGGTGGGGTGGGGGGTGGTGTCCTTGATGAATCCAAAACCTTCTCAGGAGAAAGTCTGTCCTTCTCCATGCATTATATACTTGAACAATCTTCACTGGGAAGCAGATTTGAATTTCCACTTCAGGCTCTGAAAACCGTCCTGTTGAGATAGCAGCAGATAAACATCTTCACTCAGGATACCTCTGTGAAGCAGCAGCCTTTCACAGTCAGCAGCAGGGTGGGTGTTTTTTTTTTTCTTCTTCCCAAGAATGCTCTCAATTTTCATATCTGGGTATATCATCTGAGTTGAATAACCATTATTTTGCCTTGAATGAAAAAAAAAGAGAGAGAGAGAGAGAGAGAAAGAGAGATGTGGAGCCTCTTCAACATCATTCCATTGGAGTCCAGATTTTAATCTGCCTCCTCTAAAACCACGAACAGAAAATGCACTGAGAAGGTAATGCAACCTGTTTTCTGCCCTCCAGTTTTTTTCCTGGTGGTGAGGAGGGGAGCGAGCCTCCATGTGGGTCTTTCTTCCCACCGTTGGATCAGGTGTGGTGTGGAGAAGTGCTGGGTTTGGGGCCCTGCCACAGGGCATGTGGGTTAAACCTGAGGTTTGGGGTTTTTTTTTTTGGGGGGGGGGGCGTTGGGCGTTTGCAGCCCAGAGCTGGTGAGCTTCTTGGAATCAGGTTTGTATGATGGATGGTATGATGGATGCTGCAAATAAAAGCACAACGTAAAATAAACCCCAGAGTGAGCTACTTTGAAGTCTCTTATTACCAGAAATTCTGCACTGGCCCCAATAAAATATTTGTGCTTGCTGTCCATTGGCCATTTCCCACTGTAAGCCAAAATTCTGACGAATTTCTGCTGGTTCTGAATCCCCCAGAAAAACTCCCAACCCATTCCAGCTTACCTTTCCATGGCCCTGTCTGAAGGAGCATTCCTTTGCTCTGCAGCTTTGAATTGGTTTTAATTGTCCCAGAAAAACTCCCAACCCATTCCAGCACACCTCTCCTTGGCCCTGTCTGAAGGAACCTTCCTTTGCTCTGCAGCTTTGAATTTCTCCTAGTTCTGGTTGCCCCAGAAAAACTCCCAACGCATTCCAGCACACCTCTCCTTGGCCCTGTCTGAAGGAGCCTTCTTTTGCTCTGCAGCTTGAAGGCAGCAAACAGGCTGCACTGAGCAGTTTGTGTGGGTTTTTTTTTGCACACTCAAAGGGGAAAGAAATTAATAAAACAGAGCTTTGAAACGGAGCAGGCTGCAGCATCACCTCCCCGTGCAGAGTTGCTGCCCCGAGTGGCTGCGCTTCCTGCAGCACTTGGAGGGGACTCTGCCTTCCACGTCCTATAGATTTAGGTTGCAATTGTGAAGCAGACTGGGCACATGGCAGGGGCAGGCTGCGGGAGGGCAGCGGCCGGGCGCTCCTCCTGGCCGCTCCACCGCCATGCGGTGCTCCGCTGCGCAGCCCTTTCTGCTGAATCGCAGCCATATTTCTGTCAGTACAAGTGATGGTCTATATGAGGGATTAATCTGACACCAGACAGTGATTCTTAATCCTTCACTATATCATAATCTATTTACTTTGCATGCTAAGAGGATTTCAGCTTAAAAAATATACAGGAAGTGACACTACAAATGTACATAAGATCCAGAACGCTGTTTCCTAAAATCGCAGGGGTTTTATTCACAATAAAAATAACAATAGTAGTAAAATCCTCTCGTGGAAAAGTCCTGTCTGTCCTGGAATATATTTTTTTTAAAGAAAAGAAGAAGAAAGAAGGGGGGGGGGGGGGAAGGCGTTGGATGGGGATTTAACTGGAAATAGGCATATGAAGCCTTTAGGCTTCATCCCCTTGACCGTTTTCACTCCCCTCCTTCCCCGCAGCGTTTTGTGCTCGACCACACGGCATGAAAGAAGAGCTCTTCAGCAGAGCAGGTTCCTCAGCCGGGACTTACACTGGCAGATTATTTGGTTTGTTTGGTTTATTTTCCAATTGGCAAATTCAGAAGAGGTTTGGGGCCGATTCTGTGCATTGATTGCTTGCTCCAGGTGTTGGACGCGCACGGGAAGGCAGGAACTGTGGGCTGCGGGGGCTCCTGGTTAAAGTAGCCTTGCACCCAGGATCCGTCTGGTTCGGTCCGTGTGGCACCCAGGCGGCTGTTTCACAACTCGGCTGCCCCAAAGCCAAGCCCAGCCATCCTGCCGGCGCCTGCTCCCGACACAGCGGGCGGCGAGCCGCGGTGCCTGCCGAGACTTGTGCCGGCGGGCAGCAGCACCCGCTCCAGCCTCGGGGAAGCCCACGACAGAAGTTTGCTCCACCGCTCAGTGGTGTAAGTGTGCCGCTAGGAAAACGAGGGGGAGATGTTAGGACCTCCCACGCACCCCACTCCAACCCGTGCATGGCCCTTCCCAGCCCACCCTCACCCTTACCCAGCTCACCCTCACCCACCGACAGGCACGAGTCATGTCTTGCCCACGCTGCTGGCACTGGTCCACGGGTGGCAGAGGGAGGATGAGGCTTGACCACACTCAGCTCACCAGTGCACATTATGCTGCTTACCCTGCTTTTTTTGCAGGGGAGGTCCTACCTAATATCAGGCCAAAAAGAAAAAAGCAGTTGGAGTTGTTTTCCAGCAAACCAGATGGTCCCACTCAAGACATGCCTGGAGACCTTCAAAGAAACTCCACAGCCACCAAGAATGAAAAAGTGAAGTCAGTGGTTGAGTACAAAGCCATTATTTTGTGGGATCTGGAAGAGGTCTCCTCCATGCCCCCACTTCTGTGCTTGGGGTCTGAGGGAGTGGGCCAGCAAAATGTCCAAACCGTGATGGGGTGGGCAGTGAGGGGATGCTGGAGAAGCCACCGTGCTGCAACGACAGGCACCGCTGGATGGCCAAATTGCGGGGGGAGATGTGAGTACCCCTTAGAGTCCCAAAAGCTGGAGCAGCCCCTGGGTTCAGCCACAGTGCAGAGTGTTGAGTCTTCATTACATCTTCTTCAGGTTCTGCTTTCAGCTGTTGATTTACAGAGCTGCAATGAGACACCATTTATAAGGAAGATGACATGTGGGCAATATGAGTTGCTCTTTAAATGCAGGACAGCTGCTTCAGTTTATGCCCAGATTTCCCCCCCCCCGCCCAACTCCTTTTTTTACAGCCCCAGCAGGTTTGTGCTAACTTTTTTTCACTTTAAGAAAAGAGCTTGAAGATGCATAAGGCTGGTGGCTCCTGGATCTGGCACGTGTCATCCACCCTTTAGGGTGGTGAGTGTCTCAATATTGCTTACAGAGGGAATAATTACTTTATATGCACATCTATCTATGTATCTGCCTATCTAAGTACTTAAATATGTGTGTATATCTATATATGCACTGCAGGAGACAACAGGGAAAAGAACTATTTAAAGTGAACTCTAAAATCTATTCATCTGTCCCGGTCCCCTCCCAGCTCTCCCTGCGGCACCGTGGATCTGCTGGAGTCCGGCGCTGTCCCCGCTGCCCGGGGACTGTGTGGTGGCCGTGACCTTGGAAGGATGCACAGGGCTTGCAGCAGTGGCACCTGGGGTGGACTCCACGGGTTTTCCCACCGCAGCCGTGGCCGCATGTTGCCGGTCGTATTCACATCCCACCAGGATGCTGGGGATGCTACAGGGGGGTGCTAGACTGCCTCCTCCCCCACACCAAGGTCCCCACTGCCCCAGGGATGCCTGGGGAGAGCAGGGATGGGGACACATAGTGTGACATCGGAGCTCCTGGCTGCACAGCAATTTCAGGGTGCCTACACCGCTCAGCTCCAGTGTATCAGTGGCTGAAGCTGGGCAGCAGTGGTCCCAGAGATCTCTTGAGTCTCCAGTCTTATGGGAGCAGGAATGGTTCCAACACCCACACACAGCCTCCAACAAATGGGGAGGGGGACTGTGTGCGGAGATTGTCACGAGAACTAATCCTCCTTTCCCAGCAGCAGCTGAGGGCAAGGCTGGCAGCCAGGGCTGGAAACGCGGGTATGAAGCACCCCTTGCTGTGCAGCGGGACAGAGGCTGGCTGTGTGGCTGTTTGTGCCCAGTTTGGGGGGCTACCGCCTTGACCTGGGGTGAGTTGTTGCTGTGCTGGCCAGCATTTGTCCATCCCGTAGGCCCACCAGCACCATGGTGTAATAATATAAGTCAGTACTCAATTAACAGCATCATTTAGGACCCCCCGGCCCACGCTCACAGTCACCAGTGGATATCCTTCTCCACAGCCCTTACAAACTCATTACAGCCCCCCACATCCTTCTGGGAGCTACTGGGAAGTGTTTCCCAGCACCGCATTCCTGTGAGGGACGTTTCTGGGGGCCAGGGTGGGAAGGAGGACAGGACACCACCACTTTTATTAGTTTGGCTTTTATTGGGATGGGGGAAAGAAAGTGAGGAGGGGGCGGTTTGCCTTACATTTGAAGGGGTAGGTGTTGGGGCTACGGCATCCGAAATCACAGGTAGGTGGCTGCTCTGCCGCCGCAGGGCAGAGCTGCTGGCAAGCACCAGCCCGAGGCAGGTAAGGCAGCACCAACCCGCAGAAGGGGCTCCAAAAAAAACACCCCAAATCACCAAACCAAACACACTCAGAAAGTTTTGCCCTCCCCACCCCCCACCCCAAGCTCAGAGCTGCTTTCCTCTGCAACCCTCCCACAAGAAAGAATAAACCAAAACTACTTTCTTTCTTTTTAAACTGCTCTTTCTTATTCTTTCTTCTTTTAAAATTGGTTTGTAATTTTTTTTTCCAAAAGTTTGGGGGGTTGTTTGGTTTGGGTTTTATTTTTTTGGCCTGCAGTTTGTGGAGCCCTTTGCCTCCCCTCCTTCTAAGCACCCTCTTTGGGTGGCTGCTGCGCTCACCCAGCCCCGGGACGGTGCGGCCAGCCTTGAGGATGGACGGAGGATAAGAGATGGGGAAAAAGATTCATTTTTTAGGGGGGAAGAACATGAAAATAAAAATTAAAACAAAACAACAAAAAAAAAAATCAAGAGAAGGATTTTTTTTGTCTGTTTAAGTTCTGTTTCGTGTTAGACTCTAGATCAATGCCTACCCAAGAGCATCAACTAAAAATACCTGGCGGTCACTGGAACGGACCTCTTATTTACACCATTCCCACTGCTCCCAGCAGCAAGAGGCTGTACAGGACCAGTCAGCTGGGGGCTCCCACACCCACAGAGGGTAAGAGTCTTCCCTGCATCAGTGTAGGGGTGAGGGACACCAGCAGTGCAGGATCCAGCCTGCGCCTCTTCCCTGGGGGTTGGTGGGGCAGCAGGGGAGATGCTAGGCTTTTTTCTTTTCAATTTCAACTCCTTTTCTGTTGCATTTAAAAAAATAATAATTATTATAAACCTGCTGGAGGGGTGCAGGAGGCAAATAAATATCAGTCAGTAGAGACGGGGGTGGCATCCAGGGCATCGCCGCTGCTTATCAAAGAGGGGGGGAAGCAGGAGGAGGAGGAGGAAGAGCTGGAGCCAGAGTCCTGCCCGGGAGATGGTGGGGAGATCCCAGGCTTAGGGGGGGGTCCGTGGCAGCTTTTGTTGGAGGAGACAGTGGTCGAGCCCCTCACAAGACCTGGAAGCGCCAGGACGCCTGGTCCTTGTAGTCCAGGCAGTCGGGGGAGTTGAAGTTGAGCTTCCAGGAGGCAGCAGCGGTGGGCTCCTTGTAGTCCAGGCAGTCAGAGGAGTTGAAGGGCAGCCCGGTGCTGCCATAACCCTGATGATGGTGGTGGTGGTGATGGTGGTGACCCGAGCTCTGGCTCAGTGGGTGGTGGTGGTGGTGGCCAGGCACCGAAGAGGGCCCCATGGGGCTGAGCTGGTGGGGATGGTGATGGGAGTGCATGGGTGCCAGGTAGGAGCTGCAATCTACACCCCCGAAATAGGACGAGGAGGGTGGCGCAGGGTAACCCTGCCCGTACCCGCCGCTTTGGCCATAGGAGACAGGGTAGCTGGCGGAGGCAGCTGCAGCAGGGCCAGCCCGCTGCATGCAGGATGTGGCAGCCGGCGGCAGCGGTTCCGGCACAGTCACCCCGGCTGGTGCTGCACCGGGCGAGATGGAAGCTGGGCTCCAGATGGATGATGCTGGGGTGCTGAGAGACGCTGGGGCACCTGCTGGGGCTGAGGATGCCGAACTGGAGGATGACGAGGAGGCCGAGCTGGAGGCTGCTGCCGGCGGTGTGAACTGCCCGCTGCTCTCTGAGCCCGAGCTCTCCCGGGCCGGCGACGATTTCTTCTTGGCCGGACGGCTCTTGGCCCCGCCGCCGCTCTGCTGCTGCTGCCGGCACTTAGCGCGGCGGTTCTTGAACCAAACCTGGAGCGAGAGAAAGGGTTGCGAGGAGATGGTCAGCAGGGAGAGGAGGGGTGGGCGGTGAAGCCCCCGTCGTGCTCACTCTGCCACCGCTTCTCACCCCGGGAGCATCCAGTCAACCTCACCCCGGCACCAGTTCTCCCAGCACCCACGCCCAGCCATTAGCACCGCACACCCCCGCACCCCATAAAAAGAAAAAATCCTGCCCCGCCTGGCACCCAGGCCACCCCACATTCTGCCACCAGCAAGGACACCCGTGGCTAGTGGCTAGAATGTCCCACTTAGTGCGTGTCCTCAGCGTGGTCACAAAGTATGGGTCTGGGGAACAGATCCTGCCGGGGGGAGGTGGGGAGGGGCCGTCTGCATCTCCCACCCTGGCAGGCCCAGGGAGCCGTGCTGGAGGGAGCACCGGTGGGAAGAAGCACTATGGCCATGGGGCTGCTGCACTGCGGGGCAGAGGGAGTGGGACAGAAAACCAGTAAGAAATTCAATAAAGGAGGACAAGAAAAGAAAAACAAAAGCCCCCTTTTGCCTGGATGTCCCAGCGGCAGGACAGACAGGAGGCTGGGAGTCCAGCCCTGGGGAAAGGAGTGCGGCTGGATCAGAGTGACCCCAGCCACAGCGCCTGCCCCTTCGTCGCCCTGACGCGCAGCGATGGTGCTTCCCTCCGCAAGCTGGTCCCGTACCTGGACTCGAGACTCGGGCAGGTTGATCTTCAGGGCCACCTCTTCCCGCATGAAGATGTCGGGGTAGCGGGTCTTGGCGAAGAGTGCCTCCAGCACATCCAGCTGCGAGCGGGTGAAGGTGGTGCGCTCCCGACGCTGCTTCCGCGGGGTGGCTGGGGGCAAGCAGCACCACGCCGGTCACACAGGCTCCCCATGCACCCCCCGCACACCCCTGGCCTGGAAGAAGCCCCCGCATTCCTGGGGCAGGGGCCTGCGAAGCATCCCCCGTTGTGACCCCAAAGAGCGGCGGGCTCCCTGCACACCTCCGCTCCCACGGCAGCCGGGCGCTGCCCGCCCGGGCCAGGCCCTGTGCGGGGTGAGCGGCATGGGGCTGGAGAAGGGTCAGGCCCGGCCCCCGTGGCAGCCGCAGCAAGATTTCGTTTTGCCGAAATAAATCTACTTTCTTTGGTGTTCTTTTCAGAAAGGCTTTTTCTTTTCTTTCTTTCTTTTTTTTTTTTAAACCTCTCTATATTTTTTTTTTTTTTTTTTTAATCCTTACAAACCCTGACGGGAATGAATGAAGAAGTTGCAGGCATGGAGGGGGAAATTCAGCTGGAACCAGAGCTGGCCTCCCCACCCCAGACTGGGAGTAAATGGGTGCACTCACTCCACAGCCCACCCCAAATCCTACGACCCCACCAGCTCCGCCAAGCCCACCCGGGACGGAGCTTTTCTCCCTCTGCTCGCCGCCGGGCGGGTGCGAGCGAGAGCTTAACCAGGTTGAGCAAAGGGGGCAGCGCGGCGCTGGGCACTCACCCGGGTACCCCACGGAAGGGTGCAGCAGGTCCATGGCGGGGCCTGTCAGCCCCAGCCCGTTCATGCCATAAGGGGGCTGTTTAAGGTAAGACATCATGCTAAAAGCCGGGCAAGGTTCCTCCAAAGTCCCGCAGAAAAAATGAAAATAAGTTTTAAAAGCAAACTATAAAAAATAAGTTTAAATGTATGGGTTGGGCAGGGAAGGGGGGGAAAAAGCCCCAACAAAAAGAATCCCTGATAAAACCCCAAACAAAGGCAGGGGGAAAAAAGGAAAGGGAAAAAAAAAAAAACAAACACCACAAAAATAAAAATGAAAACAACTACAACAACAAAAAATAAAAGCCAACACCAGTAAAAAAACAGAGCAGAAAAATCGGTGTTGCAGAAGTTTTGGTCGTTTCGTCCCGCCGTGAATGAGGTTCTGAAGCAATCGCAGGCGAAGAAAGACAGAGAAAAATAATATTTAAAAAAAAAAAAAAAAGATAAAGTAAAGAAATATAAAATAACGAGGATCAGGGAACGAAAAAGCAGATTTCTTCCCCGGGCAGCGCCTGGAGAGAGAGCAGAGAGAGGCGGGTTAAGGGGTCCGGCCACCCCGAGTCCTGCTCAGGGATGTCCCGGGGATGGGAGACCTCCGAGGGGAGGTTTTGTTGTTGTTGTTATTAATAACAATTAATAATAATAATAATTACTACGATTATTATGATTATTTTATTTTAAACGAAAGCAAGCTGCCTGCAAACGCCGAGAGGCAACAGTGCCCGGCGATGGGGAGAGATAAAGCAATTATTTAAAAAGATAATTGGATTAGGAATCAAAAGGAGGTACCAGAGGAGGGAAGTATAATTAATTTAAAAAG
>WAAF01013962.1:153886-175599 GCA_013400475.1 Tricholaema leucomelas
TTTTGTTTTGGTTTTCTTTTGTTGTTGTTGCCCCATCCTGGAGCCCTTGTGGGGTAAAAAGCATCAGATTAGGACTTCACGGAACAAGAACTGGTTGGGTCGGTTTGTTTTTGTTGTTGTTGATTTTTAATGTTTTGTTTTGTTTCTGCACTGGTTCTTGTTTAAAATAGGTCATGGAGAAAAAAAACAAACCCAATCCTGCTCCTAGAAATATTCCTTTGTGGTTTTGTTTCCTAGAACAAGGATCTAACTCTCCCTCTGCTACCCTTCTCCAGCCCCAACTAAATAGTAGCAAGTAGCAACTGATTAAAAGAGGACCACGGGCAAATATTCCAACAACATTTTGTGTGTGATCAACACCGCAATTTTGGTTTATCCAACAAAATGCTGCAGCTTCAGGAGCATCCCTGTGGTAAAAACAAAAACCAACTAACAAACAGCAACAACAAAACCAAACCAAAAAACCCATCTGCGTTCAAGTTGGATTCCTACCTGTTGTGCCTTTAAAGCCAGGATTACCTCTAACACCTGTCACACAGAGTTCCCCAGGCTGACTGCAGCTCCGGGAACCTACAATATGGGTTGTGATTAATTTGAAGATTTCAGAATAATACTGTTCTAAAAGCTATGCTCAGGACAAAAATAGGATTAAGCTCCGAGGCTGTGTATGAGCTAAAAGTGTTGAAAGCTGCAGTCCCTGTGCCACCACTCGCGACCGGCAGTTGGAAACGACAGACTTTGCTAAATTCACCTTAAAAGTAGAAATGTTTTCAATTATTCATCTTCATTGACTTCCTATTGTCTTTTTTTACCATCTCCCCCCCAACACACACACACTCTCTCCCACTGCTTAAACTGATAATTACTTGGAGCAAAGAGGCAGCCTGTTCCCATAGAAATGCTTTAATAGAAATGGTGGAAAGTTCTTGTAGTAAAACCTTCAACCTCGCCACTATAATAAATAAGCCTGGCACTTTGATGAAAATTAACACTAGTTTTGTAAAGAGCACATTGGGGGATTGCAGTCAGGTCTTATCTTTAGTTCCAGTCAACTAGCAATCCTGAAAGAGTTTGCATCATCATCAGAGCAGGCCATTTGATAGGATTCTGCTGCTGAACCTAATCAATCTATGGAATACTGTGGCTGCGCGGTGTAACAAAGCTAAAATAGATTTACAAATGGGGTTTTAGAGGATAAGCTCCTCCACAGGATTACATATTGATTTTAAATATAAAAAGCTTATCATATAAACCATAACTACAAAAATAGTGAACCTATGCATAAATCCTTTTAGAAGAGCACCCACTTCAAACTATAAGCCAAGAATAAATCAAGATGTACAAAATCCGAAAGAGGATCCATTTCTTGGGCAGAAAATGAACACGCCGCCCCCAAGGTGTGCAAAAACGAACTTATCTTTTCTGAGGAGGCATTAAATCTTGAAAGAAAAAAAAAGAAATCCTGAAAGGAGAGGACAGGTAGCTGAAAGGGAAGCATCCTGCCACTCGGCCATGGCCAAAAGTCAGGCTCTGAGATGCTTTGCACCTTGTTTAGGTGAGCTCCCAACCAGCTAGCCAGCCAAAACCCCTTCCCCACCTGCACGGGCTAAAACAAACTCAGGGAGAACCTCCATTTGCTTTGGCCACCTAGGCTGGGATTTGCAGGTCTCTTGCAGTCGGGGAAAAAAAAGAAAGAGAGGAACACTTTCTAGCTGGATGTTAACTCTCTGGCTAATCTCTCCAGCTAAATGAGGTGGGGAGCACGGGAAATTAAAACAAACAAATAAATAAAAATAAATAAGTTTAAAAAAAAAAGGCACACCTTCCCCCCCCTCCCCGGGTCATTCCTGTGTTCCCTGTGAAGAGCCATCAGGCTCCACAAGCCATTCAGCTGCCCATGCCTCCATTTTAGCTGCTGGCTAAGAGGACACCATCTCCACATCGCTGAGCATTGTAACGGTCAGCACCTCCAGACGCTAGCGCTGCCCGCACGCTGCCTGCGCGGGCAGGGCAGGCTGGCCGCCAAGAAACCGCCTTTATCTGCCATCGGCAGGCTGCTACCTTCTGCAAGGCTCTTTTCCACCCACCCCCATCCCCNGACAGATTTTTAAACAGCATAGTCACGCGTGGAAGAGTTAGAGCAATTTACCAAAACACTAATTATCACCTCTCAAAGACTTTGCTTTTTAAGTTCCAATTTTTGGGCTGTTGCATTCTGCCTTTCTTATAGACACACAAACCAGTCTTGTCCTGTTAATATATATACAATGGTTGGTGGGGTTTTTTGTGGTTTGGTTTTTTTTTTCTTTCCTGTTCATATATTTCAGGTTGGGAATTGGTGCTGGTAAAAGTGAGATCTGCCTTTTCAGCTCCTTCATGGAGTCCAAGTGCTCATGTTATACATATTGTGTTTTTTCTTCTCTGTTCATATATTTCAGGTTGGGAACTGGTGCTGGTAAAAGTGAGATCTGCCTTTTCAGCTCCTTCACGGAGCCCAAGTGCTTATTAGCAATCAGCTAAATGGCCTCGGAGCAGACAGACCCGGGCTGTTGGGGCAGACCCGGGCTGTTGGGGCAGCGCCTGCAGCTTCAGGGAAATCACATTCCTCACAAGTAGTGTGGTTTGCCTGGTGCTGCCCCCCGCCAAAAGTGCATCCTTGCACCCCAGCGTAAGAAGTGTCACAAATGTGTGTTTCTTGGGAGAGTTTCTCCTTTCATAGACTTTTGAAGGTAAAAGCAGGTAAGTCCTGAAAGTTCTAGAGGAATAGTAATAATCTTACTGAGAGTTAAAATGCTAAATGAGGACTTCGTTGTATAGATAAATTAAGTAAACAAAGAAATAACCCACAAACCAACCACCATAATTCTCCAGCACTTATGTTTTCTCTCTAAACCCCTATTTATTTTAACAACAGTGGCACCAAAAAATACCTCAAACTAAAACAAACAAAGAGAGAGAAAGAGAGGGGAAAAAAGAGAGGACTTCTGGCATCCCTTTCTCAACTTACAAAAAGAAAAATGGAGATTTTTGCTCAAGCCATTGCGAGATGGCAGAGGCTGTTGGACATTCAAAGGTGGGATATTCCAAGACAGTAATATATAGAAGAGGTGATTAAAGACTGAAATAGGGGATTTAAATCCAGCATCTCCTAGCTCCTTTCTGGTTTTGGAGTATTTAATTCTAAATATTTCATTAGTGTGATTTCCAATCAACCTCTGCAGAAAACTCTGTGCGTATTTATGACTCCAGTTTACCCGAGAAGAGAATCATTTTGGTTCAAGATTATCAAGTCCAAACATTAGCCAACTCTACCAACATAGGGAATGTAGTCTTATGTGAAAAATATATATAGCCATAGAGGGAGAGAGATGAAAAAGCTACCTGTCAAGTCCAAACATTAGCCAACTCTACCAACATAGGGAATGTAGTCTTATGTGAAAAATATATATAGCCATAGAGGGAGAGAGATGAAAAAGCTACCTGTCAAGTCCAAACATTAGCCAACTCTACCAACATAAGGAATGTAGTCTTATGTGAATATATATATATATATATATATAAAACCACAGAGGGAGAGAGATGAAAAATCTACCTGAAACCTGCTGCTTTCTTGCTCCAAACTTGTGCTCCCAGTCAAGTCTCCAAACTAATTAGAATTGATTTATTATGGATCAGGTACCTTATCAGGTGAAGAAAGAAATTACCATGGACAGTCAAAGGGTTGAGAGGTCAATACGGAATAGCAAAATCAATTTGCATTGATTAGACAAAAGGTCCATTTTACAGAGCCCAAGGGATTAACTTTTAAGCAAACATCTTTGAACTGTAAAGGCAGCGTCGGTGCCTGAGAGCTGCGAGCGCCGGGGCATTAGAAAACACTTAAGATATTTAAATAAGAAATAATGCAGGCAATAGTTTAAGCTAGCTGGGTGTTTATTTTTGATTCTGAATCATCCCCGGGATTACTGTACAATTCACCTGAAAGCCCCACGGAAAGGAGGGGATTGTTTCGCTGATCCCGGGTGTCAATCTTCCCGGGGGGGTTTGTCGCTCAGGTGGGGCGACTGCAGCCAGGAGAGCGGCGGCGAAGGGAGGGAAGCGGCGCGAAGGATCGCGCTAATCCCGGCGGCACTCGCCAGCAAACACTGACTTGGCAAACCGGGAGGGGTTCACCACCAAAACTCAGCAGACTTTTTTTCTTTACCCCACTCCCTCCCCACCCCTCCTCTCAGTGAGATACTGTTGTAAAACAGTTCTGGAAGAATAAAAGCCCCCCTTCTGTGTGTCACCCCTTCCATTTGATGGGGCAGGGAAAGCCAGCAAAGCGTTACTGCCCCAGAGAGTAACAAACCCTGGACAAACATTTATCTCCTCAGGACTTTGTTCCCAAAGTTTCCTCCACGGAGCCCATATTTCCTTTATCCCGTATCTCAGACTCTCTTCGGTTGTTTGTTTGTCTGTTTGTTTTTCTCCAAATGAAACTTAAGAATGGGATCACAGCCCCAGGGGTTTGGGGTGTGCTAGCACTTGAAATGCTGCGTTAATTGGTCCTGATTATCAGCATTAATTTTTAACTGGGCTTCGGAGAAGCCTCCACCTTTGGTAATTTTCAGGCAGCCACCTCTGTCAGGCAGCCTTTGCCTTGCCTTGGTGCCCAGCACTGCTCTTACCTTCGATAGCCAGCATGGCTCTCAGCTCCCGGTTCAGCAGCTCGTAGCGCCTTTCTAGGTCATGTTCTTTTTCCCTAGGCAAGTTGCAAAAGTTCATCAATATGTTAATTACTAAATCATTAAACGCTTAAAAGAACCTTTAATGTACATTGATTTTAGGACTCGGAACTGACTTTTCTCCGGAACTTTAAGCCACTCCAAACAAATGATACACAAACTTCAAACCCTGCCCGGGTGACACGTTCAGCTACAGGGCTGACACCTCTGTAACGTCAGCTTTCACCCCAGCGATGTAGCTCTGTGGTGCTACAGGACACAATAACTTCACATCCAGCCTTGGGGCAGCTGTTGTGGAATGTCCTAAGTATAAAACATTCCCCCAGATCCCATGAACAACTTCCAGCCTCAGCCCACCCACACAGGGAATATGGCACTGGAATTATTATCCTGTATGTGTTTGGCCCTAATAAAGAATGCAAATTAGACAGGGGGTTAGAAAGAGCTCGATATTTTGAAGGTAAAAGCTTCTGTCAAGTTCAGGCAGGGTAGGAAATTCTGGAGGACAGGCTCTTCCCAGAGAAGTGTGCAGGCATTTACACTAGGTGGCATTACTGAAAGAAAGATAACCCAGACGAAAGCAGCTGGAAAAGAAGCACAGAGGGCAGAATGGCTCTAAAAACTGTCAGTTTCTCCTCCCTTCCTTGCCAGCGCCAGTATAAAGTAAAGCCCCCGTGTCCTTCCTGTGCAGTGCTGGTGGCATCACTGCCCGGGGACTGAGCCTCTAACCTCCTCCCAACAGCCTGGTGCTACACAACTAGTGATGGCATCTTCTAGGAGGCAGCTGGCAATTCAGGTTTTGCTCTCTCTCTGAACAGTCCTCACCTGTGACATCTGAGGCATGATCCAATTCTATTCCTGCACTTCTAAAATGTAATTTCATCCTACTGTGGGGGCCCTTGAAAATGGAACTATGTTACTATTGCTTTAATTATTAGCTCTGGCTAACTTGGTGCCAGCGCACACTTCTCATTTTTGAGTCTTGAAACAGAGGGAAAACCAAGTGACTGGAGGTGTTCCACAAAGCACCCACGCTGCTAACTTTCAAGGGAGTGGGAAGAGAGCAAAACAGTTTTGCACCTGCCTGACGTGTGAACACCCCAGCTAAACACCCTGTTGTAAACAGGAGTCCCTGTCCATACTTACAGCAGAGAAAGCTGGTTCATCCGTCTTATTAAGGCATTCTTCTTGTTAACCAGCATGAACCACTCCTGCATCATAGCTTCTTCTTCTTCCGTGTTCCTGCCTGCAAGACAAAGAATTCCAATGTCTTAGGTGGCACCTCACAAACTGAGCTACGTGTTTCATCTCAGGGTTTGGATTATCGGCCTCCCAGCGACACTGAGCATGACAAAGTGTACTCTCAAGTGGGCAAGCTACCACACAGCTGCAAGTCCTGCCAGCCCATCCTGCCTGCTCCACAAGCAACCCTTTGCAAACAGTGCCCTTTGTCAGCTGATACCCTGACCAAAATGAGCACCTTTTAAAAAGTCAGTTGTCTTTGACCCAAAACATTGGTGTGATGTTCCCAATGGAAATAAAAAAACAACTCAACTTGCTGCTAAGAGACCTCCACTCACCGCAGGTTTCTGACCACCAAAACCATCCTTGTGGGCAGGTTTGCACCCATGCAAACCCAATGCAGTTAGGGCTAAAATTAGCTGCAGAGAAGAGGAGAATCCTGAAGCCCTGGTCAAGGTGTCGGCACCTGCTTGGGCTCTCTAAGAAGGATGAACTGGAAAGAACCGCTCCTCTCCTCAGCTGGCAATCAAAGGGCACACCTGCACCAGCGTGAGTCATTCTGTGGTCCACCAGACTCTGTAGGACTTTGTGTTACACCTCACCATCAGGTGTCATGGGGTAAAGGCAGACAAGCATCCAGAAGGCTCCAGACTGTCCTCTCCACACAGTAGGGTCACTCAGCCAAACTCTACTCTCTTTGAGCTCAGAGACTAGAAGAAACCTCATCAAAGTCCTTTGAGGCCTCTGCACCTCTGTGGAGGCCTCTGCACCTCTGTGGTGGCCTGCCAATCTCATCTCTCAAGTTGAGCTGAGGAGCAAAGACTCTGTGGTTCTCCCTGAATTATGAAACTCACCAGTTCCTTACAGTGAGAAGTCACCTGGCAAGTGACCTGGAACAGTGTCAAAGGAGCATGAGCTGAGCCAGGATTCTTAGTACTTCTCCCAGTTTTGACACTGCTTCACTGGGAGACTATGGGCAGATCTCCATGTTGGAGCTCCACCTCTGTTAACACGGGGATGGATCACTCGCACCCATCTTGCATGAGTGCTAGAAGTGAATTCTTTGATGTTTGGAAAGAGTTTTGAAACCTCTGATGCAAGCTGCTGTATACTTGGGGAAGTGACCTTCAACAATGGGATCCCTAGTTGCAGAGAAACGATTCCCAGCACCTGAAGCTGGAATGACACCAGAAAAAATATTGTTGTGTTCTAAAAGAAAGCTTTCAAAGTCTGGATGGGAGCGTTTGAAATGCCTGCATGTACGTGCCCGCCATGTGCACGTTCACACCCCAACGCCACGGTGGTGTGCAAGCCCAGATCTGCATGCAGAACCACCTCCTCACCCTGCTGTGACCCTGCTGCGTGCAAGCGAAGGTCACCGGCCTCCAAACCCTTCAATTCCCCTCGCCTCGGTGCCTCCAGATGAGGGAAACCAAAGGAGATGAAGAGGGAAGTGGATCAGCTTAGAGCAGAGCTGGTGGACCCACACAGTAAGAAAAAGTTACACCATGCACTCCTTTCCAACGTAAGACATCTCCCCTGATTGATTTCTCACCCTGGGAAGCTCCTGGTTGATGGAACTGTTCCAGGGAGGGTGTTTTTAGGAGTATCCATGATTGGCTAGTGAAGTGACAGGAAGGAGAGAGCAAACTAAAGTGGAGATGGCCCTGTAGCCTATTTCCAAGCAGAAGCAGCAGGGCCCAGCTCCTGGGCGATGGAGAAAGAAATCTGTCACATAGAAATGCTCTTCCCCAAGACCTCCAACTTCTAGTTTAGTGCAGGAAATGTTAGGCCATGGCATTCACAATAACATCCAGCAGTTCTGCACTCCTAGGAAGGGGATGAGAACGTTGAGGCAGACTGGGCTGTTAAAGCTACAGCTGCAAAGCCTTGCAGGAGTGGTTCATCTAACTGAGCCTGCTTTTACAAGCAGGGGGACCAATATTAGCAACCTTGTACTGAAAAGCACCGTGGAGCTCAAGTTTATCTGGGGTACAGGGAAAAAGAAGAAGGACAGATTGCCTCTGCAAAAGGACCAGCCTGTCCTGTGATGCATCACACTCACAGGATCACAGAATTCTTCCAGTTGGCAATGCCCTCCAAGATCACCAAGTCCAACCATCAACCCGACACCACTGTGGCCACTAAACGATGTCCCCATGTGCCATGGTCACACACTTCTGGAACACCTCTGGGCATGGGGACTCAACCACCTCCCTGGGCAGACTGTTCCAGTGCTTAACCATTCTTGCAGCAAATAAATTGTTCCTAATACCCAATCTAAACCTCCCCTGTTGCAACTTGAGGTCATTTCCTCTCGTTCTATCATCTGATACTAGGGAGAAGAGAACGACTCCCACCTCACTGCAACCTCCTTTCAGGGAATCACTGCCACATTGCCACACCATTGGTGAAAAGAAGTTCTCACAGCCAGATGTGTGTGACTATAGCAATATTTTGCTGCATTTAGGACACTACATTTGCCAGGTTTGAGGCAGTTTGGGCTCTGTGGCTGAAAGATGCTGTTGTAAGTGCAAGCTCTTGCTGCATTCCGTGTTGCAAGCCCTGAAAAAGAAATGGGAGGCAAACATTTCAAAGGAGCTGGACCGGGTGGTGGAGCTGAACTTGAATTTCATGCCCTGCAATCTCAAGGTAAGGCCACGGAGATAGAAACTT
The DNA here is from genome assembly GCA_013400475.1 of Tricholaema leucomelas. Classification (NCBI taxonomy): domain Eukaryota; kingdom Metazoa; phylum Chordata; class Aves; order Piciformes; family Lybiidae; genus Tricholaema lacrymosa; species Tricholaema leucomelas. Next base: position 162,532 of record WAAF01013962.1, read on the forward strand.
CTTTCTCTGAACACATTCCTGCCTAACAAAGTTGGTTACAACACAGAAGGAGCAGATCTGTAGGTAAAGACTGGAGCTGTCAAGTCAGATCTGAGCAGGTGCCTGTTTGGCTCTTTCCAGGCTTGATGCTGAAGCCCAGGCCATGTCCCCAGCACAGGCTGGTTTAAAAGTGAGTTAACAAAGTCTTGATTGTTTTTTTTTCCCCCTCTCCCCCAGAATTTTTAATCTGTTTTTGTATTGCCTTTGCAGCCATGTGATGCCCTGACACCGGTCATGTGATAGCGGCTGCGATAGGCACAAATCCCCCAGCAGCAACAAAAGAAGAAAGGGGGGGGGGGGGCAGGAGAAAAAGCTGAGAAAAAGCTTGCAGCTTGGAAAAAGGCCAACGGTACCCTGGCAAAGGCCTTTTTTTTTTTGATCAGCAAAACGACACATGTGTGCAATATTAATAGCAGCTGATGCTGATATTTTCATTGCTTTTTAAATTCTTGTGCAGGGAGCTGAAAGAGAGACTTCTTCCCAGACAAGCAGCACTGAGATGAAGTGCCAGATCTAAGAAATTTAAAGAACTCTTTTCAGCAAACACACTGCCAGGAGCAGACTACTCCCCCCCGCCCCCCCTTTTCTTTTGTATTTTGTTTTTGCATTTTGTGGTTCGTTTCCCCCCACACACACCTTTGGTGGAAGGATGCAGACGAAATGCTTCAGACAAAGTGAAACAAAGTGCGGTCATTGGCAAAAGCTAAACTCATATTTACAATTTATACATTAAAAAGAAATAAATTAGAGAAAAAAAAAACAACACAACCAAAGCCTTTCTTCAAGCCAATTTCTCTCTGTAACACCCTGCTGCTGTGGTGGGGGTGGCTTTGTTTCCGCTTTCCAAGTCTTAAGACAAGTATTGGAATGACTTGCTACAAACACCTGGAAATTAAACTTGGGCAAATCTCTATTGTTTTTCTCTGGGGACAAAAAAGGGAAGGAAGGAAGAGAGAAAGAGAGAGAGAAAGAGAGAGAGAAAGACAGAAAGAGAGAGAGAAAGACAGAAAGAGAGAGAGAAAGAGAGAAAGAGAGGGAGAAAGGGAGGAAGAAAGAGAGGGAGAAAGGGAGAGAGAAGGAGAGAGAGAAAGAAAGAAGAGAGGGAAAGAAAGAGAGGGAGAAAGAGAGAAAGGGAGAGAGAAAGAGAGAAAGAGAGAAAGAGAGAAAGAGAGAAAGAGAGAAAGAGAGAAAGAGAGAAAGAGAGAAAGAGAGAGAAAGAAAGAAAGAAAGAAAGAAAGAGAGAGAGAGAGAAAGAGAGAAAGAGAGAAAGAGAGAGAAAGAAAGAAAGAAAGAAAGAAGGAAAGAAAGAGAGAAAGAAAAGAAAGAAAAGAAAGAAAGAGAAAGGAGGAAGAGAGAAAGAAAGAGAAAGAAAAGAAAGAAGTGCTGTACAGATTATTTGAACAAAATTACTAAGGAACCCCCAACCCTTATCCAAGGCAGTATGAGAGGAAACTCTGCAAATACCTCCCCCCCCTCCCTGCCCCAGATCTTAAACTTACATTTTGATAGATGCATTCTGCTATTGTTTGAGACTAACATCAACAACAACAACAACAACAAAACCCTTTTAAAGCAAGTAAGTTGGACCATTACAAATTAATCCTGACTTTAATAACTGGTTAAAGACCCCTTCAGCTTTATAAGCAACACAAAATATGAAAGGCTGTGATCACAGCCAGCGTTTCTCATTTCTCCCCTCACCATTTGTTATTTAATCCAATACTAGTAATCCAATTTGTCCAGCAGACTTTTAAAGGGCAGAATGCAACTTCCCCAGCTTAGACACTTTTCAAAGTACAATATATTTTTCAAATGAATGCTGGATGTTTCATTTTTTTTTTCTTCTTTCCCCCAACTGTTCCTAGCTCTAATGTATGAGGAGAAGGAAAAAAAAAAGAACAAGATGAACATTGTTCGTACTGATTAAGTAAGAGCTCATTAAAGAGCTGTCAGTGCCGTACTTTGAATATGCATGAAGCATATAATCAGATCTAGTACCGTCACTAGAGGAGAATACGGTAAGTACAAAGGATTGATTTAATTACTTAGAGTGGGCTGTGGTGGCAAAGCAGTCTTGTTAGTGCAAAAAAGAAAAGGAGGTTGTATTCTGGCACGGTTAGGGGGGAAAAAGGCAGTTTCAGCTCCTGCCACAATACCTAATCTCAGGATAAAGCACTTTACATTGTAGCTTAAAATGCAGACTGTCAGGTTTCCAAAGGGACCAGAATCCATCTCATCGTGTTTAACCTCACCTGGTTAACTGTCTAGCAGAACAGACTTACTCTCTTGAAGGCATAATTCTGCTCATAGCTCCTTCTCTTCTAGCTCAATAATGACTTCTGAAAGCAGGCTTCACACGGCAGGGCTCGGTGCTGCGAACACCCTACACACGCCCAGCGCTCGGGGAGAGGCTGGCGAAACGCAGAACCACAAACTAAGCCGAAACAGCACAGCTCGGAAGGAGGGCTCTAGACTTAGATAGCAGCACTCTGGTAAGCTTCCTCTCGTTTATTATCTATATCCTCTGCTTACTCCCTTTCCCTCTTTTCTTTTCTTTTCTCTTCTTTTCTTTTCTTTTCTTTTCTTTTCTTTTCTTTTCTTTTCTTTTCTTTTCTTTTCTTTTCTTTTCCTTTTCCTTTCCTTTTCTTTTTTATTTTCTTTTTTCTTTTCTCTTTTCCTTTCTTGCTTTCTTGCTTTCCTTTCTTGCTTTCTTCTTTCTTTTTTCCCCTATTCCTTCCTCTTTAAAAAAAAAAAAATTCCCTTTCTTTTTTCTTTCTTCCCTTCCCCTTTCCATCTCTGCTTCCCTTTCCCTTTCCTTTCCCCTTCCCCTTTCCATCTCTCCTTCCCTTTCCCTCTCCCTTTCCCTCTCCCTCACCCTCTCCCTTTCCCCCTTTCTTTTTTGCCTTTCTTTTAATCAATACATTCTTGTTTTCTTCTTCCTCCAGGAATTCAGGGGAATTTTTCCCTCAGTGCCATTTTCTAGTGGCATTGTCTGGCTGGAATGGTGAAGGCTGTGTGCTTATCCTTCCCTTCACTTGACATTCACCAGAACCATCCTCAGCGATTAGGAAGGAGCCCAACCCCAAATCTGGGCTAGCAACATCCCCATTGAACTCTGCTCTCAGACGCCAGAAACTGACTTGACTTTTGAGCTGTGAATCCTTCAGTGTAGGTTTCAATCAAGGCTGCAGCAGAAAGCTTGGCTGCTTTGGCTCCTTATTGGCACAAATGTTAGTTATAGCCAAATAATGATAGCCAGAACTTGAACCACAGCAGAAGAAAATGCCCAAACCCCTGTTTGTTTGGGTTTTTTTGTCCTTACACAAATTCAAACACAATTTTCCTGACTGCTGCTCAAATCCATCTACCACGCTGAAGAATGAGCAGCATGTTTCTGTCACTGTATTTTGAGAACAATATAAGCCACTACCTCGTATTAACTTTGTACAGCTCCCAGGCAGTCTTTTGCAAGTATTTCCCCCTACCACCACCCTTCAGGTTCTTTGGGATTCACAAATGGATTTCTGTTTACATTGCCAGCTAATGATTTGTTAAGCATTTAAAGAAGAAGCATCTTGACAAAAGTCTCTTCTGCATCAACTTGAAAAAAAAACCCAAACAATTTCTTTCCTTGCTTTTTTTTTTTTTTCCCCCTTTCTCTTTTCCTACCCTGCTAAAAATACTCCCAAACCCAGCCCTGATGCTCAGCCATTAGAGCCATTATTTCTAAGCTGTTTGGCCAGCTAGTTGTTAGATAAACCCAGCGTGGATTAACACAGCAAACCTGTACATCGCTAAGAAAACAGTGAGGAAAGTCCTGTGAAGCAATGAATGTAACTTAAAAGGAGGGGAAAAAAAAGCAGCAACATGCAGGGGCAAGATGAGTTTACAGTCTAAATGGATGAACACAGGAACTCCTCCACACTTTACACGGTCATAAGTCTGTCAAGATAATCCAGTAATTAAAACCAAAAAAAGAAGAAGAAGAAGAGGAAGAATAATAATAATCCTTCAATGTAAATTTATTTAGCTATTGTGAATAAATAAATTAATTAAATAAATCATTAATTAAAAGGCCTGGAACACAAACCCTATGAGGAGAGGCTGAGGGAGCTAGGGGTATGCAGCCTGCAGAAGAGGAGGCTCAGGGCAGACCTCATTGCTCTCTACAGCTACCTGAAGGGAGGTTGTAGCCAAGTGGGGGTTGGTCTCTTCTCCCAGGCAACCAGAAACAGGACAAGGGGACAGTCTCAAGTTGTGCCAGGGGAGGTCTAGGCTGGATGTTAGAAGGAAGTTCTTCACATTGGAATGGGCTGCCCAGGGAGGTGGTGGAGTCGCCGTCCCTGGAGGTGTTCAAGAAAAGCCTGGATGAGGCACTCAGTGCCATGGTCTGGTTGATTGGACAGGGCTGGGTGATAGTTTGGACTGGATGAGCTTGGAGGTCTCTTCCACCCTGGTTGATTCTATTCTATCCAATGATTCTATTCTAAATTAAACAACTCAGGGTCCCTATCAGCATCCCCAACCCCAGGTGGGACAGGACCTGTGCCAAATGCCATCTGCAGTGGTAATTTGCTCTCTGTGCAGTGTGTGTGTGAAGCACGGAATCCTTCCTATGTCTCCCCATTCACCTCCACGGAGCTACATGAAAAACAACCTCCTTAAGGCAGAGCCCATTCTTCCCCTGTGGGGTGATGTTGACACACAGGTTTAAAATAGAACAGAAGAAGTCTTACTTCACTCAACACACTTGGGTGAAGAGGCCAGGAGGAGAATGCCAGAGCCTGTGAACTAGAACAGGGCCAATAACGACAGAAAGCGGCCAGCTACGGCTCTGCTGGTCCTCTGTCTGGGTAGTTTGCCAGTTGACAGAAGCTACCTGACTACCAAGAGCTGCCCAAACACCACAGAACTGTACACAGGTAAGGTCTTTTGCAAATGTGCCCTGCTGCCTTGCCTGACAAGTGGAGCAAACCATCCCAGGTTGCGTTCCCCCCATGGCGGGGACAGGCTGTTACGAGTTTCTGCTGTGAGGAGCGAGCGGACAGCTTGGCTTGTTTACCCCAAGGAGAATATGAAGTGCAAATAAAGAACAGTGCTAGGATGTGTCTCATCTTGTCTCCCAAGAACCTGGGGAAATTGGCTGAAATTGGAGGTGATGTGTTTAAAAACCCAGAGGAAGAACCACCTTCCCTCAGAGCCATGGAGAGTCACAGAACACATGCACTGGGTTGGAAAGGATCCTTGAAGGGCATCTTGTCCAGCCCCCTGCACTCAGCAGGGACACCTCCAGCTAGAGCAGGCTGCACAGGGACACAGCAAGGCTGAGCTTGAAGGTCTGCAGGGTGAGGGCCTCAAGCACAGTCCTGGGCAGCCTGTGCCAGTGTCTCACCACTCTCCTGCACAACTTCCTCCTGAGGTCCAACCTAACTCTGCCCTGCTCCACTTTCGAACCACTGCCCTGGTTCTATCCCAACAGGCCCTTCTGAACAGTCCCTCCTCAGCCTTTCTGCAGCTCCTTAAAGACTGCTCTAAAGCTGCCCTGGAACCTTCTTTGTGGCCTCCTCTGGATCCACTCCAGCAAGTCCATGTCCTCCTTCTGTTGAAGACTCCATAGTTGGACACAGCATTGCAGGTGAGGTCTCAGCAGAGCAGAGCAGAGGGATAGAATCCCCTCTCTGGACCTGCTGCCCATGCTTCTTTTGATGCAGCTCAGGAAACATTGGCTGGGCTGCCAGTTCTCATCACCTACCAGCAGAACTTGTTGCCACAAGGCAATGCTGAAACTAAGAACCCACCAAGAATGAAAACCGAGTTGAATGTGGAGTATGAAAAGGCAAAGCTGTAGCAACAAATACTCAAACAAACCTAAAAAACCCCACAGAAGGTAGAAACTGAATCCTCCTGCTCTAGGACATGAGCTAACCTTTCATTTTTAGAGGTTAAATGAACTGCTCCCTGGGGCCAGCCCCTGCCCCTGCCTGTGCTCAGCCTGCACTTCAAAGTCCTCAGTGTCAAAATGGAGCCTGCAGTAGGCATCCCACAGTATGAATGGATGAGCTGCTCCACCCTGAGCTTCCAGCCTCCCATTTCAGATTACCATGCCCAGCTTTCCTAGAATTAGAGAATCATTTTGATTGGAAAAGACCTTCAAGATCATTGTGTCCAACCGTTCTCTAACTCTACTATGTCCTTCTGCACCATACCTCTGCCTCTTTTCAGCACCTCCATGGATAGAGATTCAACCACCTCCCTGGGGATCCTATTTGAGTAGTTGAAAACACTTTCAAGTGTCAAGAAGTTTCATCTCATAGCCAACCTAAACCTCCCCTGGTGTTAACTTGAGGCCATTTCCTCTCCTCCTGTCACTTGTTACCTGGAAGAAGAACATTTCTTCCTTTCCCTGAGTGAGGATGTCCTGGGCTATTAAAGATAGATGAAAATTAACAGGAATAGCCACCAGGAGACAAATGGGATGGGACCATAGTTTGGCTGACACTCCAGAGGAGCTAGCTAGCAGACTGCTGATGGTTTATACAGTGGACAGAACTGAGATTAGCTTACTTTTAAAAGGCAGTGACATAAAAATGCTGCTGCTGGAGGAGAATACAGAGAATTGTATTTAAAGATGTACAGGGGAAAAAATAGGGAATAGAATCATAGAATGGTTTAGGTTGGAAGGGACCTCAAGGATCATCCAGCTCCAACCCCCTGCCACAAATAGCTGAATCCTTAACACCTAATACGGGTACAGGATAGATGAGAGCTCCCCCAAAGCCTTCCCCCCAGACAAATTAGCCACCAAACCCCAGTGCTTGTTTTCTCCCTGCCCCACTGACTCCCATTGGGTCCAAACAGGCCTGACTGTGCAGCAAGAAATTCATTGTGGCCTCAAAGTCCCCAGGCAGGTTACCCCCGCCAAGAGTTACCAGAGAAGAGTCCCTCCGGAGGACGGCGACAGGAGAGAGTGATTTGGCTTTGCTGCTCAATTCCAAAGTGACAGCAGCATTATGGCATTGAGGGACAAATTCCTGCTGTCCACCCCCTGGACCTCTCTGGTCCTGGAGAACTCTACAGCTTTCTTAAGGGGATCTGGGTCAAACCACCACACAGATCAAGTCCCCAGCATAACTTTCTGAGTTTGAACTGGATGAGAAAATGCCTAAGGAACATTAGAAAGGCAAATTAGTAGCCACAAACTTGCTGTCTCAGAGGAGTTGAGATGGAGATGTTGATGTCCACACAATGGAGTCTCGTAAGGGTAGGTAGGGACTGCCAAGAATCTGCCAGGCAGAGAGACATTGTGAAGCACTGTCTGACTCCATTCCAGTCCTGGAACCCTCCAGCAAAGAGAGCTGCAGGCCAAGGGAATGCTTTTATCACAAGTACACATCAAATTAGCTTCCCATCAAGCAGGAAACTTGTAATTTTGCTTTGGGAAGCACCATAAATCAGAGAGGCTACGGAGAGCAGAGAGATCTGTCTAAACAGAAGGTCAAGGTCCTGACCACATCTCGGCACGTGTGAGGATTTATTCTACTTCGAGTGGAGCCGACTCACAGGGAGACAAACATTTGTGGCTGACAGACTTGAAAACCTGAAAATCACAACAGGACCCAGATTTCCACAGGAGGACTGCCTGGAGGATTGCTGATTTCCTCCACGTGAGGAGGCGATGCAGTGAGCACCAGCAACGACCAGAAAAGCAACAGAGAAAGATGAAGGCTCCAGACCAGGAAAGCACAAGAGTTTGAGGCCCCAAATTCAGACAACAAAAGGTGTGATTCAATGGAAACATCTGGAGAGGCTCTTCCAAGAAAGTGATGCTTCTAAAGGGTGGAAGTAATGAGGATGGGGCTAGGTTCTTTTTGGCGGTGTCCAGTGACAGGATAAGGGGCAGTGGACACAAACTTGGGGAGGTTGCACTCGAGCTTAAGGGAAAAAAAACCTCTTCACTTTGAGAGTGCTGGAGTTGGGACAGGCTGCCCAGAAAGGTTGTGGAGTCTCCTCTGGAGACTTTCAAAAGCCACCTGGATGTGTTCCTGTGCAACACTATCCCTAGATGAGGCAACCCTGCTCTTGCAGAGGGCTTGGACTAGATGATCTCCAGTCCCCACCACTCTGTGATGCTGTCACTCCTGCCTTGAAGACAGCACCTGCACCAAGCAGAACCAAGGCTTGTCCTTTTTCACCCTCCGTTACTCCTTGCACCCAAGGTCTCTCAAGTGGCACAGCTTCAGAAGAAGTATGAGCCTGACAAAAGCACACCTCAGGCCTTTGCTTGTGGCACAGGAAACAGTGCACCATTAATTGAAACACTAAAATCTTTGAAGCTAAGGAAGAAAACTGCAGCTCCTGCTTGGAAACCCACCAAGAAGGGGATGATGGTCTGGCAAATGAACTATTCCATTTGCAGGTTGACAAAGTAGAGTTGGATGCTTTTTCTCTAGGGCTCATAACTACTCCTTAGACCAGCTGCCCATTTCCTTGGCAGGATCTTGCAGCAAGACCTTGATGTTTTTGGGTAGTGCTCTACTAGGCAGCTTCATCCCATTTTTACCAAGAATTGGTAGACATTTACCACTTCCTTACTTCCTTCAACTCACTCTTCTGAAGCTGGGAAGGAGCTATGTGGAGCTGTTTGCTTAGGGACATGATTTAGCATTGACCCTTCAGTGCTGGGTCAAAGGTAGGACTGGATGAGCTTGGAGGTCTCTTCCAAGCAGAGGTATTCTGTGATGGACAGCATGAAATGACTTCTGGAATGGGCAGGGCTGAGTTGAACCCAAGCAAATGCCTGCAGCGAGGTGATGGCTGGCAGTGACTGTGACCTTGTACTGGTGTTAATGAAGAAGACAGCTGCTCCTGGCAGGTTTGTACTTCTGGGATGCAAAGCTTCTCAGAGCTAGCAGGGCAAGTTCAGTTAGGTTAAGGTGTCCTAGGGCCCCACCATTTCCAGTTTTAGCAGAAACAATGGTTTTGGTGGTAAACTGGAGGAAACAAAGACAAAATAGCAGGGCTTTCTGCAGACTGCAGTGGCATTGTGGTACTGGGAGCCCCGGGGTGACCAAAGAGCCTTCCTCCTGCTTTCTCTTTCCAGGCAGGCTCTGACTATGGAGAGAGTGAACTTCCAGGCATCAAGCCAAGGACCATGCCCACCACAGGAAAGAGCATTGCACCACAGTACTACAAACAAAGCTGGGAATCACTAAAAAGATGGGGGACAGGTTCTTTTAAGGCAGTGATGAACCTACAAGCCAGGGAAGCGCATGGAGAGGAGGCCAGACCCATCCTTCAGTCCTTCCAGGGACAAAGCCAACAGGGCCATTGCTGCTGCTAAGCTGCTTTAATGACTTAATGGACCGAGCCTGGGAAATGCTAATGCTAATGGATGCTGCCTGTGGCTGGTATGGAAAGGCCTTATCCTGGTCTTTCTGCCCACGAGTGTACAGATCATAGAATCACAGAATCAAGCAGGTTAGAATCATAGAATCAAGCAGGTTGGAAGAGACCTCCAAGATCATCCAGTCCAACCTTGCAGCCAGCTCTATCCAATCAACCAGACCATAGCACTTAGTGCCCAATCCAGGCTTTTCTTGAACACCTCCAGGGACGGTGACTCCACCACCTCCCTGGGCAGCCCATTCCAATGCCAATCACTCTCTCTGCCAACAACTTCCTCCTAACAGCCAGCCTAGACCTCCCCTGGCACAACTTGAAATTGTGTCCCCTTGTTCTGTTGCTGGTTGCCTGGCAGAAGAGACCAACCCCACCTGGCTACAACCTCCCTTCAGGTAGCTGTAGAGAGCAATGAGGTCTGCCCTAAGCCTCCTCTTCTGCAGGCTGCACACCCCCAGCTCCGTCAGCCTCTCCTCACAGAGCTGTGCTCCAGACCCCTCACCAGCTTTGTTGCCCTTCTCTGGAAGAAGTATTTCCAGTATTTTAACATCTCTCTTGAATTGAGGAGCCCAGAACTGGACACAGCACTCAAGCTGTGGCCTGACCAATGCTGAGTACAGAGGCAGAATAACCTCCCATGTCCTGCTGGCCACACTGTTCCTGATCCAAGCCAGGATGCCATTGGCTCTGCTGGCCACCTGGGCACACTGCTGGCTCATGTTCAGTTACTATCTACCAGTACCTCCAGGTCCCTCTCTGCCTGGCTGCTCTCCAGCTACTCTGGCCCCAGCCTATAGCACCTGTAGCCTGTAGCAGATATAAGCATGCAGAGGAGATGTGGTGAATTAGTGTCAGAAGTGTGAAGGCTGGAGTTTGCTATAGGGTATTCATTCTGTGAGAGCTCCTCAGCTGCAGCAGTGCTGGGTGTTTGGAGAAGCATGACCAAAAGCATGGTCTTTCTTGACCAAAAGCAAGTCAAGATTGCTTCACAGTAATGGGAGGAGATGGAGATTGGAGAGGAAGGAGTTTGCCAGTAATAGACAGCAGAGGTAACGTGACAGAAGGGAAACTGGAGAAGAGCTGACAAGCCTCAAGAACTGAAGTTCTCAGCCCCTCAGAAAGTGTCCCATTCTGGCAACTACAAACCAAGTAGCTGTGCAGAAATTTGTGTATGAAGGACCTGGACTCTGAAGACTCCTGTCAGAAAACCAGCTTAGGATCATGCCAGTTTATTTGCATTAGCAATTCTTAATGGATGGCTTTGTACTGGCACAGGTTGTGGTTAGTTCTGGGCCACGCACCACAAAAAAGACATGGAGGTGTCCAAAGAGCAACTAAGCTGGTGAAGGGTCTTGAACACAGGTCCTATGAGGAATGTCTGAGTCTTCACAAGAGGATGTTGAGAGGCGATCTCTTTGACCTTTACAGCCGCCTCAGAGGAGGTCTGAGACAGGTGAGGCTCACTGTCTTCTAACACACAACAAGTGACAAGGCAACAGCCTCAAGTTGTTCAGGTTGAATATGAGGAGCAATCTCTTCCCAGCAAGGGTTCTCAGGCACTAGCCCAGGCTGCCCAGGGAGGTGGTAGAGTCCCCATCTCTGAAGGAATTTAAAAGCCACATGGCTGTGGTGCTGAGGGACGTGGCTCAGTGGCAGCGGCTCAGCAGCAGTGGTGGGGTTGAGAGCTTTGGGTGAGTAGTTGGTCTTGGTGATCCCAAAGGTCTCTTCCAACCTAGACAGTTCTATAATTATATGACTTGGTACTTGCAGGCACTTCTAGAGAACTCTGTGGGCTTCAAGTCATCCAAGTCACACTTGGATGCAATGTGGCAGCACACTTCTGCTGCACTTCTTTCACCCACGGTTTTGGCAGCTGCCAAAACTCTCCTTACCATTACTCTGGCAGCAAGTTTACTACCCTGAACTCGCAGCAAGTGCTCAATCTTGTTTTGCTTCCAAAAAAGCACACTTTGGTGAACATTGCAATGAAAATAACCAGCTCCTGTGCCTCTGGCAAAACCCCCAACATAAACTGCTATCAGGAGTACCTTTCCAGCTCCCTATCCTCTAGGTGTTCACAAACTGGCACCAGCAAAACCCTGAAACAGTGACACGTAAGTTGCATTCACCTCCTCAGCAGGTTTTGAGATGCTCTCGCTCACTTTTTATGCTGTCTTTCACAGCATGGTTGGACAACTTTCTACCATCTCATGACTTGGCAAGTCTGCAGTCCACCTGAGAGTAACAAGGATCACAGGATGTCAGGGGTTGGAAGGGACCTCTGGAGAGCTTCCAGTCCAACCCCCCTGAAAGAGCAGGACCAGAGAATCCAGTGCAGGTCACACAGAAACACATCCAGGCAGGGCTGGAAAGGCTCCAGAGAAGGCGACTCCACAGCCTCTCTGGGCAGCCCGTGCCAGGGACCGTTACAATCGAGAAGTTCCTCCTCATGTTGAGGTGGAACTGCCCGTGCTGCAGTTTCCATCATTGCCCTTTTCCTATCCCAGGGCATACTGAGCTAAGCAAAGCGACAGCAAGCACAGCACAGCAAGGTTGGCAAACTGCTCAACAGTCCTCGGTGTTAGCAATTCCTTCTGATTTAGAGCAGATAGGAAAACAGGAGGAGACTCTCTGCAGCTGCAACTTTCTCCTCCTGTATGTGCACCAACATTTCTCATGCCTGGAGATGGTGATAAACCCAATTATGAAATGGAGTTCACCTCTCAGGCAAAACTGAGCGCTCATCATTTTCCTCCCCATGCTATGACACGAGCGGATACAAAACCGCAATTTACTTCTGAGAATTCCACAGGGAATTGTGAATTCAATTGTTCTCCAAAGACCAAACTTGGCTTCGGGGGGGGGGCGGGCAGGATGCCTCCTCCTAGCTCACCCCTCCCCTCCTGCAGTGCAAATTTTTCTTGCAGACTGGACGACTCCAGCCAGAAGCATTCAGGATGGCATAATGCAGGCTGCTAAATACAGCCTGATAATCAGGTTTGTGAAGGTGCAGGGCGCAGAAGGGATTTATTTTGGATAGGGAATCTATACACACAAGACATCATCAAGCCCCCGTTGAGAAGCAGCCCACTCCAAGTGATTAATACAGCTAAAGGGGGCAGATAAGAGATCAATGACACAAATCACCTGGCATATATAAAAAAAAGTCTAAAAAATGAAAGAGGCAAAAAAGGCAAGTAAATGGTGCTGCATTAAAAGGGGCTCTTAGCTGGTGTGTGAAGCGACGGCGAGAAACATGCATTTTAGCACTTGTGCTCAACAAGCACTCCAAAGTATGCCGGGATGAGAACAGAAAACCCATCCTTTCTAATAATCTTGTGACAAAAGCTAAAAGACATCATCCTATTAACTACTGATCTCAACTGCTAATGCAGAGTACTTCCTGGTGCCTTTTATGTCGAACGCCGCTATTAAAAACCCACTAAACATTCACGGGCGAACAACACTTGCATCATTCATCTTTTATCAGCATCTCTTGTTCAAGGAGGAGGAGAGAGGGCTGAAGGTGTCATTGATATTATAGAGTGGAAATTAATCAGAATTTTTTTCTTATATTTCCCTCCATCACACTCATTTACTTTTGTCCAGATTTCTCTCTTTCCACACACC
>WAAF01013962.1:176198-183698 GCA_013400475.1 Tricholaema leucomelas
TTTTTTTCTTTTTTCCCCTTTTTTCTTTCTTCCCCCCTTCTTTCCCCCTTTTTTATTTCTTCCCCCTTTTTTATTTCTTCCCCCCTTTTTCTTTCTCTTTCCTCTCCTTTTTTCTTTCTCTTTCCTCTCCATTTTTCTTTCTCTTTCCCCTCCTTTTTTCTTTCTCTTCCTCACTTTTTTCTTTCTTTTCCCCCTTTTCTTCTTTCCCCCCCTTTTTTTATTTCTTCCCCCCTTTTTTTTCTCTCCCCCTTTTTCTTTCTTTACCCCCTTTTTTCTTTCTTCTCCCTTTTCTTTCTTTTCCCCTCCCTTTTTTCTTTCTTTCCCCCTTCTTTCTTACTCCCCCACTTTTTCTTTTTTCCTCACTTTTCTTTCTTTCCCCTCCATTTTTTCTTTCTCCCCCCTTTTTTTTTTCATTTTCCCCCTTTATTCTTTTTTCCCCCTTTATTTCTCCCCCCCCTTTTTTCTTTTTCCTCCCTCTTTCCTTTACTCTCTCCCCCCTTTTTTTTCTCTCCCCTTTTTTTGTTCCTTTTATTTTACTCTATTTATTTTATAATCACCTATGCTAACAAATAATCATCGTCCAGCTGTTAAAATCCATCCCAACCAACACCTGCTTCAGAAAGTCTACTAAAAAAAAAAACCCCAACAACACAACTCTGAGCTGCACTTAAAAAGGAAACCTTTTAAACATGTTGCTCGTTTCCTTCAAAAGACAAGATAAGGAGAAATTAATTTAAATTCCACTGTTTACAATAAACTAGAAATGAATTTGAGACAGATCTGGTTGATTAGAATTCAAAAGAGGCTCTTTTATCATGTAAAATCCCCCATTCTGTTTCAGAGCCTCTTGAAGAAAAGATGAGTTTATGCTTCAGAATTATGTAAATAATGAATTACCTCTTAGAAGACCTAAAGAAGTTGTTATTCTATTATTATTATTATTACTATTACTACAACCACATTTTAAAACTATTATTATTTTTACACATAAGGCTGACTTTGAAGGGCTGAAAGGCCTCCATTAATGTCACTATTAGACACGAACATTTCCAAGCTGCAACGAAATGGATAAAGGTCTGTTTGGCAGAGTTTATCTGTTAAATCCTTGTGGTTGCCCTCCTATCTTGGATGATGACCCAAAAGAATGTCAACAGCTCATTTCCCAGAGAGCTGGAGAGAGTCACTACGCAAGCCATAATCTGCACGTTCTCAAAGAGCCGTTTCAAACATTACATTTCACAAGCTGTTTAAAGAGATTTTTTTTCTTCTTCCTCTTTTTTTTTCCCCCCTCTCATCTCCTCTATCCTACCAGTACTTTGGACATCAGTGCTTGGGGAAATGAGGGCTTTAACCAAGTAGAAATGTGACTTTTTTCCCATCTCACGTTGGCGGGTCGCCGGTACGCGCGCAGGCGTAGGCTCGCCACGCAACACGTGAGCTCCCACGGGCTCCACGTCCATGTGGCTTAAATTGCAGCAACCCTATCCATGGCAGGGAGAAGGAAAGGTTGGAAGTTCAAATACATTAACTCACTCCTCATTTACTCTTTGGATTTTTTAACATAACGTGTGTCGGGTTGCCAAACTTGCAGACATCCCTTTAGTAGGAAGGGATCAAACCCGTCTGGAAAGGAGCTACAATGGTCTGGATTTGGATACAGTAAATTTTACAATGGGGTGGGGATTAAAGATTTATTTACTTAGCAAGGGGGAAAGGATAAACAAATATTAAGAGAAAGAGCTGCTTTAATACAAAAACCCTTCAAAATTCTTTCTTTTTGTCATGGGCTTGGACGGCATCATCATCATTACCATCAGAACAGCCCAGAGCTGCAGTCAGCCTCTGCCAATGCAGAAAGACCAAAGAGGGAAGGCTGCTCTTCAAAAACAACCCAACAAGTCCAAAACAGGTGAGGGCTTGAAGGGAGAATGCCCTGAGATACCCCCATAACCACGTGGACTGAATTTTACCATCATACTTCGCTTCTAACTTCCCTCTACGGCCCACGCGAAAGGCGCTAAACCTCATCACAAGAGATGCTGCAACATTAGAGCCATACGTGAAAGACAAAACTAAACCTCACTAAAAAACCCCACCAACATCACCACCCCTGCCTCTGAGAATTAAAGAGCAGGCATTATTTTAAGTCTAATGAAAGGCAGAGTTTAGCCAGCTCAGAGATGCCACTTTTATTTCCAGTCTGCTTTAAGTCACTCAGCTCCTTTTCGCTCAGGTTCCAGCTCCCAGCAGAGGCAAAAAAATAACCTGGAGACTGTTAGGCAGCAAGGGCGAGTGAGTTATTTTTTTTCCCTATACTTTGCAACGTGCTTATAGCTGCAAAATTATTTATCTCCTTCACTGCATTCTACTGCGAAAGTTTCCTCCAGAAGAATCGCCGGGGCCAAGCCATATCAAATTAGAGGGCAGTCAGGAGTGTCTAAGTCCAGCTTTAAAACAAATATCATAACAATTACTTAGCCATATGGAAAATAGGGTATGCCTTTCCTGAAAGCTTTTATACATTTTCTATCTCAAATTTCAACTTCATTAGAACCTCCTTCTGACTAGCAAGCTGCAAGATTGCTAAATATCTAACTGTTAACTCACCATGAAGAAAGAGACTCTTTTGAATGGCAGAACTTTTCCAAGATGCAAATGAACAATAATCTAATTTCGAGAGTAAATTAACTGAAGGATTCCCATTTTAATACGTTTCCAAGTCTCCGATATTAAGCGGCGGTGGCGGCGGCGGCGGCAGCCTCTGCGATCCCCACGCTGAGGACGCGCGCCCACGCTCCCCCGCAACGCCGCCGCGCTCCCATCTGCAGAGGAGCTCACATTGTACTTCATGTTTAGGTTCCTCTGACTTAAAGGCCAGATGTTTCACAAATGACCAACAATTGGAGGTTAGAATAAATTAATGGCTGATTTCTGAGCTTTGATGGAATTAAGCATGCCGCTTTTCTCAGTCTGCCCTGTGAATGTTCGCCCCTTAAACTTTTTTTTTCCCTTCTCCTTTTTTTTTTTCCTCTTCCCCCCACCTTTTTTTTTTTTTTTTTTGACAAGTGAGGCCACCCGGCAGAAAACAACTGATGCAAAACCCAGGAGTAATCCCTCTGTTTAGTTCAACACTGTGGTTAGCCTTAACACTGCCTCTATTATCCAATGGATTTAGAGAAACTTTCATTTATTTGTTGGCCTCAGTCTTCCAACTTTGTTGCCTCCTTTAAAGGACCCAAGCCCCCATTCCTATGTAAATACATTTGCATAGGGCCACAATGAAACTTTCTGGGCCTGGGATTAAACCGGCAGCACTAAGATAGCTGTGCTGCACGTATTTGTGATCTTCACCTAAAGCACTTTCACAAAGACATAGGAGTAGGTGAAGCTGATGTCAACCCTTGCCACAGGAACGCGGCCCAAGGCTGAAACGACTGGCAGAGGCAGCACCCAAACGTCAAATTACAATATAGAGAATGGAGGGCAGGGGGTGGGGGAAAGTCCTTTTCAGTTAGGAGCTGCTCAGATTAGCACTAAATTTGCTGCAAAATGCCATCTCCTCTCCCAGCCTGTTCCTGTTCCAGCAGGACGGCGGGATCCCTGCTGGAAAAGCAACGATACACAGCTCCTTGGTTTTTCACTTGTGTTTTGCTGTCTTGCAGCCTCTGTTTAGAGTACCCAGGGTGTAGTGTATTACTACACACTCTGCCCCGTCCAGTAGTCTGGCAGCCAACTCAAAGATCGAGCTTTGCATACAGCAAGTCCATTAGGGCACAGCACCAGGATTAGTCCTTGCACTTACCCACCCCCAACAAACGCTGCTGGACGCTCGGTGCGGTTTCGCCATTCCCACGTACCGAATGCCAACGCCTCAAAGGGTTCTGTGCCGCAAGAGAGGTACCAGGCACCTCAAGTACAGACTAAGGACTGGTTTTGTCATTTCATTGGCCCTGATGACCTGTGGGCCAGCAATTGCAACTGAATCTATTCTTTTGGTATGCACTCAGGGAGATAACACCTCCCAGGAACCCAGATGCCTTGTTCTGCTTTACAGCCTGGTTTAAAAAGCTTTGTACTCATAAATACATATGGGGGAAAAAAGTAAAATCATAGCATTATTCAAGTCCGCTAGAGCAATGGCTAGGAAAAAGAACCCAAATACCTCAAACTGAGTCACCTACAGAAAGACAGCAGCAACTAGACGAAGACGGCTTGCGTAACTGGAAGCACTCTAACCAAGGTGCTGGCAGAAATCATAACCCGGTTCTGATTTACACCTCATTTTCCTCCTTCCTGCCTGTATGGCAAGCCCTTGCTGCCCCCTGGAAATACCATACACAAACCCATTTTTCTCTCCTTGGGACTAAGCACATCAATACAAAAGCAAATGAACTACCAAAGTGCCCTAATTAACAATTTTGCAAGTGAATGCAGACATCAGTGCCACACTGCTGCCATTAAGGTCTATTCCTTGCCATATCTGTTTCTGTTAACATTTCAATAGGCCAATTAAATGACCTTTCCCCTCCTCAAACTCAATTAAGCTATTTGAACATCAATTGATAACTTACCATGTATTTATGCAAAATGTGTAAGCAAGACAGCCCTTTTTTTTTTCTTTCTTTTTCGAAATCCTAACGATGTTTCGAAGAAGAGGAAAGTATCTTACCTATCCTGTCCTGGTATTCCATGGAGAGCAGGGGAGGCCAGGCATGGGCTTGCCTCCCAAGGCAGCCTGGTGGGCAGGCTGGCACTGTGGCAGGCGGCTTGGAGAAAGCAGGTGTCAGGCAGATATTCTTCCTCCGTGCCATTTGGTCCCTACCAGGCAGCTGCCTTGGGAGGTCAAAAGAAAGCAAAGACAGCCATCTCTGTCAGCTCCTTGGAGCATGACAGCTCTGGGCCACAGCCAGCACACTGCTAGGTGGCACAGGGGCACATCAGCCAACTTGGAGATACCCAAGTTTGTTTGTTTCCTTCCTTCCCTTCCTTCCCTTCCTTCCTTCCTTCCTTCCTTCCTTCCTTCCTTCCTTCCTTCCTTCCTTCCTTCCTTCCTTCCTTCCTTCCTTCCTTCCTTCCTTCCTTCCCTTCCTTCCTTCCCTTTCTCTTTCTTTTTCTCTCTTTTTCTTTTCTCTCCTTTCCTTCTTCCTTTCTTTCCTTCTTCCTTTCTTTCTTTCTTTCTTTCTTTCTTTCTTTCCTTCTTTCCTTCCTTCTTTCTTTCCTTCTTTCCTTCTTTCTTTCCTTCTTTCTTTCTTTCTTTCTTCCTTCCTTCCTTCCTTCTTTCCTTCTTTCCTTCTTTCCCTCTCTCTCTCTCTCTCTCTTTCCTCCTTTCTCTCTTTTGTCCTGAGTTTTTCCATCTCATTCTCTGGTGGAAAGGGACAGGGGTGGCCCAACGCATGCACCTTTCTCAGCCCCAGGGCACGGTAGGTATGACATTTGACTTCAGGCTGCTAGCCCCTATGCAGACAGAGGTGATTTGCTGACATTTGCATTTTCCCAAGGGGCTCCTTGCACCATGAATCTGTCACAAATTCAGGGACTTGAGTGGAAGGAGTAAAGGCAACACTCCGGCATTCTTTGCTCATGTTAAAGGCTAGATAAGGGTCAGTGTCTCCTCTTTAAGAGCTGGCCTTTGCCTCTCAGCACAGGTAAACAGTTCCCCCAGGGTGTGTAGATAGGAGCATGGCGATGTATTTAAAGCATGATCACCTCTGTCTAGGGCAGGGACATTCGGATGCTGCTGCAGGTGAGGAACAGAAATTTGTTGGCTTTAAGAATAAAAAGGATGAGGACAAACCTTCCAAGAAAAGTAAGAAAGGTGTGTTTGTTCAGATGGTTCAGAGCAAAGCTTTCTAAGTATTTATTCCCTTCTCAGCAGACACTTTTAGATCCAATAAAGGCTCTAATTTTAAATAAAGACAAAGTAGAAAAACACCAAAGTGAAGGGGGTGAAAGGTATAAATTATTTTGCCTCAAAACAAACAAATAAACAAAAAGTTGTTACCTGGAAAAAAAATTAATAAAGAAAAGAAGCACAAAGTCCCCAAAGTAATCAAGAAGAAAGAAAGGCAAAAAGAAACCAAGCTGAACTACCCCAGCTCTTCCCCAGAATTCTTTGAAGATGATTAGGAGAGAAAATGAGGATCCAACTCTAACAATTCTATTTGAAGTTTTAGCTGGAATCCCTTAAAAAAAAAAAAAAATAAAACAACAAAAAAAAAAAAGAGAGAGAGAGAGAAATAATAACAAAAGAAATAAATCTAGTGGCACCCTGGGATAGTTCAACAAAAGCCTGGTTTCTGGGAAGAAAAAGCATTGTCCCTTTCAGAATGTTAATCTGGTGTATCACTTGCTACTACACCCCAGCATGTACTTTTGCTGGCATCGACAATTAAAAGAATACATTTCTTAAACACCCTTATCACTGGATGTTACAGCTTGTAATTCATGCTAACTAGATAACCAAAGTAAATTTTTATTTCAATTCCCCCTTTCTTTGTGAAACTTTGTAGATGGTGCATATCTCATGATTAACGGACAACGTCTAAAGCATCCCCTCCTCTAATCTTCCTAAAATCCCTTTTCATCCGATTGTTTAAGGCTGCTTGAAAGGCTAACACCAAGCCTAAGACTACTGCACATTGGGGGGGAGGGGAGCCTCTGTAGGTTAGCTAATTAAACTGTTTGTCTTCTGAAACATTTAACTGGCTTTAGAGATTATTCTAATTAAGAGCGATGTTAGATGTATTTTTTTCTTCCACCAGCACCCCCCCCCCCCTTTTTTTTTTTTTAATGTAGCTGTTAAAATTAATCATAATCCAGCAATCTGGTGTGCTGAACTATGTAAATAGAGATGTGCTTGAAATCCTGCTGCACTTCCTTGATTTGGGAGCGGATCGTGACGGCTTCCGCGCGCCCTGCGCCAGCGTCAACGTGGTTTCAATGAAGGGCGCCTTCAGAAAAGCCCAACTTTTCCTCCCTGCTTCTGGAAGGTAAATAATTGACCTCAGCTCCACTAAGCAAGTAAAGATTTCAATGAAGGGCGCCTTCAGAAAAGCCCAACTTTTCCTCCTTGCTTCTGGAAGGTAAATAATTGACCTCAGCTCCACTAAGCAAGTAAAGATTTCAACGAAGGGCGCCTTCAGAAAAGCCCAACTTTTCCTCCTTGCTTCTGGAAGGTAAATAATTGACCTCAGCTCCACTAAGCAAGTAAAGATTTCAATGAAGGGCGCCTTCAGAAAAGCCCAACTTTTCCTCCCTGCTTCTGGAAGGTAAATAATTGACCTCAGCTCCACTGGGCAACATGGTGTTCCCTAAGTAGCCCAGCTAGGATAGGGGAATCTTAGCTCCTGTTCACACTCTACGTCTTTCTTTCTCTACTCCACAGATTCAATTGAAAGTGAAGGAAATCCATCAAGGCTGGAAGGTCTGCAGCTTGGCAACTGCAGCTTCTTGTGCTTCCCTCTACAGCAGAGCTCTCACAGATATTGCTGGCAAGAAATT
>WAAF01013962.1:186198-193698 GCA_013400475.1 Tricholaema leucomelas
ACTCACTAATTAATACATGTGCCTTGCCTTTCACATGTGGCAACAAAGCCTCTGCTGCTGCTTCGATTGGTAAGAGTTAATTTGCAGTGACACAACATATGTGTTTACAGTGTCCCCAATGTTTGTGGCTTGCTTCACAGTGTAATTAGTCCTATTGAGGAGGAAGCTTACATATTGGAGAAGGAGTGGCGAAGCAGCGGCTGGGAGATGGTGATGCTGTCCCATCTTCACCACCTGCCGTGCTGGAACTGGGTAGGAGTCGGGAAAAAAAACACAACTCCATGCCCCAAATCCCAAAGAGCAATGCACAGAAGACTCTCAGGCTACAGCAATTTCTGTTAAAAAGGCAGAGCTTGTCAAAAGCCAACCCACAGGACTACTTACACCCAAGGGAACCATTAAGGTGTATCAGATGCTACAGGGGTAGTAAATATCAGCAGACACTAACTCCCTTTCTTTGGACCTTCTCATTTACACTATCTGCACCAGGGAAAACCACCAAGGTGTATGAGGTGCCAGAGCAGTGGTAAATCTCAGCAGACTTTAACAACCCTTCTTTGGACCTCCTCATTTAGACTATCTGCACCAGGGAGAATCACCGAGATGCATCAGGTGCTACAGCAGTGGTTAATCTCAGCAGACTTTAACTCCCTTTCTTTGGACCTTCTCATTTACACTATCTGCACCAGGGAGAACCACCAAGGTGTTATGAGGTGCCAAAGCAGTGGTAAATCTCAGCAGACTTTAACAACCCTTCTTTGGACCTCCTCATTTAGACTATCTGCACCAGGGAGAATCACCAAGATGCATCAGGTGCTACAGCAGTGGTTAATCTCAGCAGACTAACTACCCTTCTTTGGACCTCCTCATTTAGACTATCTGCACCAGGGAGAATCACCAAGATGCATCAGGTGCTACAGCAGTGGTTAATCTCAGCAGACTTTAACTCCCTTTCTTTGGATCTTCTAACTTAGAGGACTGGAGGCTTCCTGGCAGGGTCAGCACAGATAGACTGCAGGCTTCCAATCACTTGATTTTCCTCTTAGGGCAGCACTGCAAACCCACAACAACTTCGGCACTGCCGCAAGAGTTGACTGAGGTAAAGCAGCAGCATGGAAATCATGATCAAGGTGAAGAATGGACCAGTGGAGAATGGAAATGATTTTAAAGAAGCCCTTTAGTGTTTAAGATTCACCCTGAAAGCAGCAAACAGAAGATAGCTGTCAACACGGGGAGCTTATCTGCCCGTGCGAGATTGTCCGATACGGCGCGCAGCTAAACGTGGCTAATGAGAGAAAACAAACTTGACAAAAAAGAACCCCACGAGGACAGTTTAAAACAATGGATTAAACCACCTGCATTATTTCCCCTGCAATTAAACTCCACAATTACTACAGAGCAGGAAAAACACCCAACCGGTGATAGGATCGCTTATCTGGTTCTCTAGTGAATCCAATTTCCAGCCACCCTCGCCACACGCCCCACGTTAACTCTTCGTGCCGTGGGTACTCACAACTCTGAAATATAAAATTAGTTGCTTTTGAAGGACACTGAGCTCCCTCTGGTGAAGGCATAACAAGTTTATTAAGTAAGCACCACCTCTGGAAGTATAATCCCCTCTGGCTTCTTCCACGGAGTTTATTGGTTCAGTTTTCCTAACCATGAGCATCATTAGGGCAATGCAGTAATTAAGAGTTGTTAGAAAGTGAATTCTCCAACTGCAGATTAGAAAATTAAACTATTTCCTGATTACATATTAATGGAGCACAACAATAGCAGTTGCCATAAGCTTGGAAGGCAACCAAGGGATAAATCTGTGTACTTAATTACCATAAACAATGGCTGCATAGAAATGAAGTTTTATGCACATTCCCTTCTGTAATATGTCTGATATCAGTACACACTTGACAATTCTTGTTCAATTATCTCTATTATTTAATGCGCTGTGAACGGCTCTGTGTAAATAAAATTAACCACCCCAATTACTTTGAATTCATCTAGGGACAAGGTAATAAAAAAAAAAAAAAGAGTGAAGAATTCTGCATGCTTATTAATATAAAACATTACAGAAGCTTTCAGCAGGTTTGGGTTTGGGGGGGGGCGTTTTTTTTCCTTGTATTTATTTTGTCTGCGTTTATTTTTTAGTGCCGCTGCTAATTCAATTACGTTTACCAGCAGCGGTCAATCGGCAGCAGCAGAGGGTTGGGTTGCTTCATTTCATTAAGCCACCAACGTGCTCATCCACTCAGTGAGGTAGAGGATCTCAGATGGAAAACACAAAAGTGGAAATTTGGGAGCTTGCAGAGCTAATCAGAATAAAAACAATTAAAAGGCCCTTCATAGCTGCCGGACAGATAACAAAACATCTGATAGCTGCATTTTATAGAGATAGGACATTTTTTTCCCCCAATAGTTGTTTGTTGGTTTGGGAGTTTATTTCTTTTTGTTGTTGTTGTTTTGCAATTAGTGAAGTGGCAAAAAAAAAGGAAAGCCAAAATTAGCAAACGAAGCTTCTTTGTTTTTTTGTTTTTCCTTCTCATTGCGTTGTGTGACAATGCTGCATTTTAATTGGCATTTGGCTATCAAGATGATTGACACCTGAAAACACAAGGACAGGAGACTCTCCCATGGAGAAAAGACACTGTCAGCAGCAGAGACAAAACTATTTTACCCCTTACAGGTTGGGCACAACACAGCTAAGCACACTCCTGAAGGAGGGCAAGGTAATCCCTGTCCTGTCATCATTTACTGTCAGGCCACTGGAAAGGGGGAAGAAGGGAAATCAATGATATTAGATTATATGATTTTTATCCTTGCTCATACAACTCCTTCCTCATCCTCCTCTGCACCACATTTGCTCTACAGACTTCTGCTACATTACAGCGGGACGAGGTGAGATCACCTTTTCACTTTCAAAGCCAGGACTTAGGACTGGGGTTGTGCCACCAGCAACATGAATTACTGCATATTACTAAAAGTCCAACTGTTCCCATTCCAATGGCAAGCAGCAACCCCTCAATTTTAATAACTTAGAGAATTACACAATTAACCAGGTTGAAAAAGACCTTCGAGATCACTGCGTCCAACCTATCACCTTCTAATTAACTAAACCACTGCACAAAGTGCCTCATTCACCTGCCTTTTTTTTCCTCTCCATCTTGTGCTCCACAACTTCCTGAGAAGAGGTTTCAGTGAGGTGACAGTTGGCTCTCCTCGCCCCAGTATCAGGTGACAGAACAAGAGGAAATGGCCTGAAATTGTGCCAGGGGAGTTTTAGATTGGAGATGAGGAAAAATGTTTTTGCTTCAAGAGGGGTCAGGCATTGGAACAGGCTGCCCAGAGAGGTGGTGGAGTCCCCATCCCTGGATGTGTTCAAGAAAAGTGTGGACATAGCACTTGGGGACATGGTTAATGGCCATGGTGGTGCGGGGTTGACAGTTGGACTGGATGATCTTGGAGGGCTTTGCCAACCCAAACAATTCCATGATTCTGTGACTAAGTGGCTCTGCTCAAAGCATGAGCAGCTGGCACTGGGAATGCAAAGCTTCAGCCAGTCCCATGCTCTTTCCACGGCTGACAACCTTTGAAGATCTCAGCTCCCCTCTGGCCAAGAGCCAGGAGCTTGGCTTCCCCAGCCAGAAAGCTGTCCTGTAGGGCCAGAAAATGGCACCTCAGGTGCAGACAAGGCCTTGGGCTTTTTACCTACATCCCCATTTAGACTAGATGCCTTTTCCCTAATTCAGGGCAGAGGACGTGAGGGCAGCAGTGGGAGAAGGGATCCCTCCAGAACTAAGGTTGCATCCTAGGGATTGGACTAGAGAGCATCGTGCTGGGGATTCTTGTTGAAACCTGATCTATGTTTATAAATACCTGAGGCATGGGTGTCAAGATGAAGGTAATAGGACAAGGAACAGCAGGTACAAACTGGAACCCAGGAGGTTCCACCTCAACATGAAGAGAAACTTCTTTGGTGTGAGGGTGCTGGAGGCCTGGAGCAGGCTGCCTGGAGAGGTTGTGGAGCCTCTTTCTCTGGGAGCCTTTCCAAACCCACTTGGCTGGATGTGTTTCATATGACCTTCTAGTAAAGCCAGAGTGACATTTTCAACTGTTTCTTACAATTTGAAGTACTAGAAATAGTAAGTGCAGTCTAATGAAGTCAGCCAGTGGCATGAGATGGAACCTAACCAAGCCCATACACTGCCCATACATTTAGCTGCTTCCTCTTCAGTCAAAGCTATGAATCTAAAGCCTGCATTGTCCAGGGGTTTGTTTCCAGATCTTTCTGGTCTTATCACCAGCCTGGAGTAAGGAAATTCCCACCTGTTTTCATAGAATTGTTAAGGTTGGAAAAGACCTCTGAGATCATCAACTGTCAACCCAACACCACCATGCACTCTAATACACATCCCAAATTTCCATGTCTACACATTGTTTTAATACACCCAGGGATGGAGCTTCCACCACCTCCATGGGCAGTCTGTGCCAGTCTTTGAGCATCTTTTCAGTCAAGAAATTTCTTCTAATGTCCAACCTAAACCTACCCTGGTGCAACTCAAGGCCATCTCCTCTCATTCTAGCACTTGTTACCAGGGGGAAGAGACCAAACCACACCTCACTCCAACCTCCTCTCAGGGAGCTGTAGAGATGTGTTGACACATGGCAGCAGGACACCAAGTCTTTCCCTGTGAAATGCGTGCAGCCAGGGCAGGTATGCAAGCTACAGCCTGTGCAACGAAAAGGACTCTCCAAGTCAGATTAAGCAGAGTTGCCAGGTGGCAAAGAGCCTCTCCACTGGAAAAAAAAAAAAAGACAACACTTCAGTTTGATGCTGGATAAGGATGAGAAGGGAGAGAGAGCACGTTCTTCCAAGTAGAAGTCCAATAAAGAACAGAGCCAAGCAGAAAGGAGAAGGAAAAGATGTTCCAGTGCCCAGCAGACACAAGGGCAGACTACGCAGACCATGCAGATATTCCCCTTGGATTGAATTTTAAGGCAACCACTGAGTCATGATATGAGCCTCCCAGTTGTTTCACTTATCTTGTGTGGCACACATGGCAACAAATCTGGAGACCCCAGCCCAAAAAGAGAGGACAATCATCCTGCAAGTGTTCACTGGGACAGTTCATTGTGAGCCACTCCCCTCCCCACAAACACCTTGATACAGCTGTTGAGGAACAGGATCAGCAGAGGCTGGTACTTGCCTGAGGCTCTCCAGCAGGACCACCCCGAGCAGCACAAAAGCAAGGAGATGTGCTTAGAAGAGAACGTTCATTATAAACCAAATTCTTTGTGGCTCTTCTCCTTCATGCTGTGTTTCCAGAGTCTTTCAGCTACACTTGCCCATGTGGCCTCCTGGTTCCTAAAGCCTGGACTTTCAAAAAATCCAAATACCAAAAGACTTCTCAGCACACCTCTGAGAGCTGGCAGCATTTCACCTTTTTCAACTTTCTGGTTCATCTCAACACCTAGGGGATTTATTTGCAAAACCCCAAGTTCACCACAAAGAACCCTTCAGGGCTTTTCTAGCTACCAGGCTGTGATTACTTTCATAGAATCATAGAATGGTTTAGGTTGGAAGGGACCTCAAGGATTATCCAGCTCCAACCCCCTGCCATAGGCAGGGACATCTCCCACTAGAGCAGGTTGATCAAGGCCTCATCCAGCCTGGCTTTAAACGCCTCCAGGGAGGAAGCATCCACAACCTCCCTGGGCAACCTGTTCCAGTGTCTTACCACCCTCACTGTAAAGAACTTCCTCCTAACATCCAGTCTAAATCTCCCCTCTTCCAGCTTAAACCCATTCCCCCTCGTCCTGACATTACTAGACCTTGTCAATAGTCCCTCCCCAGCCTTCCTATAGGCTCCCTTCAGATACTGGAAAGCCACTATAAGGTCTCCTCGAAGCCTTCTCTTCTCCAGGCTGAAGAGCCCCAACTCTCTCAGCCTGTCCTCATAGCAGAGCTGCTCCAGCCCTCTGATCATCTTCGTGGCTCTCCTCTGGACTCACTCCAGCAGTTCCATGTCCTTCTTGTGCTGGGGGCTCCAGAACTGCACACAGTACTGCAGGTGGGGTCTGACGAGAGCAGAGTAAAGGGGGAGAATCCCCTCCCTTGCCCTGCTGGCCACACTGCTCTTGATGCAGCCCAGCACAGGGTTGCTGTCTGGGCTGCATGTGCACACTGCAGGCTCATGTTGAGCTTTTCGTCAACCCAGAGCCCCAGGTCCTTCTCCTCAGGGCTACTTTCTTCCTTCAAACTTGGCTGAACAGACCACTTGGTGGTCTGTGGCAAGCTGGCAAGTCCTATGGTACTGACTCTCTCAGGATGTCAAATAGTCATGGGGAAGGAGCTCAGACTCTTTCAGATGAAGCTGTGGCTCATCTGGAGGCAAAGCCTGTCTGCTATTTCCTGAAGACAGGTAGGGAAGAGAACCAAGAGGTGAGATACAGCAGAGCCTGACTGCAGTATGTCCCAGAGAGGGAGAAGAAGGAGCAGGCCAGAGAATATCCTGCAGGAAGCCTGGCAGATGAGTAGCATCCCAGTGGGCACAGAAACAGAGCTGCCACAACAGTGTTAAAGGCAGAGCAAAAAGGAGATGTTCAGATTTATGTTGCCCATACCATATCACAAAAAAAACCAAGCCCAACCCAAACCCTCCTAATACTGCTTCCCCATGTCTGTTGCTGCCACAGGGGTGTTTTCTGAGGACAAATGGGACACTGTTGGGCAGGGGAGATGGCACACCAGACAGCCAGACTCTTTCTTCAGGTGTGAACCACCCCCAGTCCTGCCTCAAATTGTGGTGTGCCCACACAGTAGAAGGACACAGAGATGCTGGAGCGAGGCCAGAGGAGGCCACAAAGATGCTCCAAGGGCTGGAGCAGGTCTGCTGTGAGCACAGGATGAAGGAGCTGGGGGTGTGCAGCCTGGAGAGGAGAAGGCTCCAGAGGGACCTCAGAGCTGCCTGCCAGTGCCTGAAGGGATCCTGCAGGAAGGCTGCAGGAGGCTGTGTCTAGAGACAGACCAAGCAGGAATGGTTTGAAGCTGAGGCAGAGCATGGTTAGACTGGAACTGAGGGAGAAGTTCTTCAGTGTGAGGGTGGTGAAGAGTCTGGAACAGGCTGCCCAGGGAGGCTGTGGCTGCCTCCTCCTTGGGGATGTTGAAGGCCAGGCTGGATGAGGCCAAGGCCAAGTCTAGTTGAGAAGTGTCCCTATGTTGGAGTAGATGATCTCTGAGGACCTTTCCAACCTAAGCCATTCTTGAGTTCCCTGATTCTAAGTTGGAGAATCCTTGCTTTCAAGGCCACAAGAGCTACCTGTACCCCCACTTTTCATGTGTTTTCCTACTTCATTCTGTCTTTAGGCTGAGAACATAAATAGGATTGTTATCAAAGGCCTGCCAAATGGTTTGTTTTCAGCTCAATCCTATGTGGTCAGGGAACACTCCAGAAGAGAGAAGTAACTTTTCTCTTGATGGTTGTACCACTCCACTTGTTCCTTCAC
>WAAF01013962.1:196198-228111 GCA_013400475.1 Tricholaema leucomelas
TGTTGGTTTGGATTTCTTCCCCCCCCCACTGAAATTCCTCTGATTTATTTCTAAGTGCACACACACACACACAAAAAAAAGCTGCGGTAACAAAGCAGAATGAAAGGCAAGGCAATCCAAACGGAGCACTTCTTTAACGTGCTGTTTCCACTCTTATTCCTTTTTAAGAGGCTGGCCTTAAGGGCTAGAAGAGTCAGCACAAGAATCTCTAATGACAATTAAAAAAGTGAGCTTTGCGAGATGAAAACCTAAACCCAAGAAGAAGCTCCCTGGGCTTCTCTGCCTGCAGGCAATTGCCCTGCTCCGCGGCGATCTGTGAAAATGCTGCCAGTTATTCTAACTGTGATTCTTATCCTCAGAAGTGGTGACAAATGGCACCAGGCAGAGGCTCACCAGCAAGGGGACTAACTCGCACTGTCCTGCCTCAGTGCTGGCTGACACCTGGCTGGGAGGTGGCCCCAGGATGCCAAGTTGATAAGTCATATTGAACCTTACGGACTTTTGTACTTCTCAGCACTGCTCTGCAGATGCCCACCCAAATCCCCAAATACTTCCCAAGTGGTTTGGCTGCTTTGCCAGGAGCCCAAACCCATGTCATTTAGTACCTCCCAGCTATTCTCATGGGGTTCAACGACTTGTGTACGGTTGTTGTTTTGGCTGTATCGAGTCACCCTGGGCTGTACATGATGCTGAAATGTCATTCTTGAAGCATCCTTTTGCATAAGGTAGGAGAAAAATATTACCCCTTCCAGGTAAACTCATCCACTTCTTCCTATTCCTGCCCCAGAGCCTTGAGGAATAGCTTAAATTGGGACAGGGGCGGGGGGGAATACCAAACTGGCAAAATGATTTCACTTTTCATCTGCACTCTGTAAAGGACACAACTGAAATCGCTGTCCTTTGGGAACAGAAAACTAGCCAGGCTTTTTTAAATCGTAGAATAGAATCAGAGAATGCTTAAGGTTGGAAAAGACCTCTAAGATCAGCAAGTCCAACCGTTATGAGGCTTATCTCCCTGCAGAGGTTAACTTGTTGCTGAGTAAGGGTCTCAGACACTTTCAGTGAATGTTTTCAGTTGTTTCGCTGCGAGAGTGTCTGAAATCATCAATTCAGCTTCAGATGCAGGCAACAGGTACACTGATCCCATCAGCATCTTATTTCAGATAAAGACATGCTCCAAGTGAAGGCTGATGGCATGGCTGGACTCCCACAACCAGTCATGAGCACAGAGCTTTGGATTTTGGGGTATCTGAATTTCAGCACATGACGCCCACCACTAACTTGGTCCTTGTCTTCCTATGGAACGGCTCTAACGGAAACACTTTTCCTTCTCTCGTACAGCCAGAAGAACAACACCCACCAAGCCCCCTGAAGGAAAAATAAAAAAGTCAGAATGGGTCTGGGGAGCTGAGGTGATGTGCAATATATTGCCTTTCATCACTTCTAATTAATTGAAAATAGTAAGAAAACTTCCCTAATGTCAGCATGCATAATTGTTAACAATTGTTATTAGAAGATGAAAAGAAACGCTGCGTCAGGCTGAAATATCCCGAGAGTTCACGTGTATCATCTGCATACATAATGTGAGCTCACTCTGCCAGACCCTTTTAGCTCAGCTAAAGTACAACTGGGGCTAAAAATAACTCAGGGCTCCTACAAAAGTTGGAGGTTTTGGTGTCGCTCTGACTCCAGGCAGTCACCGGTCACAAACGCGCCGAGGTAGACGGTGGAGAGCAACGAAAGGCCAGCATCAAAGGCTGTGCTGTGTTTTCAGACACCACCACCCCCCCCCCCAAAAAAAAACCAACCAAAAACCAAAATTCAGATTTAAAAATTGTTCCTCCTGCTCCTGTCCTGCAGCTGTCCATCAAACCCAGCTTTCTCCCTGCGGTCTATCAAATATTTCCCTCACAAATCAATTTTACACATGATCAGCCCATACTCCTACTGAGCTGAACCTCCCCGTTAATTAAGTGAAGAAATTACCATATATATTATATTAATGCAAACATCATTCAGCTAGTAATTCACGGCTGATCTGGATAATGGAAAGGTTGAACACCCATTAACCCAAGCCAACAAAATGGGTTGGCTGAGAAATTCTAGCAGGTCTCATGTGACTCTTCCCTCTAACTGCAGCTCTGCGGTATCTGCTATTGTAATAATTAAAATCCTCCCTGTAGATCAATACTGGAATCTCTTTATGGGAAGTGCCCTGATGGAAATGTCTCAAGGAAGCTGGGGCTGTGGAACTCTGAAAAATTCATTTTTTTTTTATCTGACAATTATCACCACGCTGCAGACTAATTCAACAGTGCACCCCTCTCACTCCGCTTTGAATGCGCCGGAGATTGACATCTTAAAAAAAAAAAAAAACCAAACCCCTAACATCTCATTTTAACAAATAAAGGCACTATTTCCACATACAGTTTGGAATTATCAGCAATCATGAAACCAGACAAAAAAATTAATATACATTAAGCACTTCATCTTCTGATGGCTTCCTCTGAGTCTCAGTTATCGCAGCCTTCTCCTCATTTCCTCTCTTTGTATCTTCCTGGATTGATCTCTGCCTTTTCATCTCTTGAAAAAAAGGGGAAAGACATGTAAAATTATTATAAAGCTTGATATTTATGGATTGAAACGCGGGCTTACACTATCGGGTTTTCATATATTTATTGTTAAATAGTATTCAATCACAAGATGGGGAAAACAGGGTTGCTATTTTTCTCCTACCTGGTCTGCTCTCCACGTACTGACTGAAGGACTGGAGCTGGGTTTTCCTGACGGCAGAATCCTTGCCGAACACGACAGGGCTGCGAAACCGGTCCGTTGCTTTTTGTAAGCGCTCAGCACGCTGCTCCTCGGCTCCATTCTGCCGGGGGTGGGGGGGGGAGGAAGGAAAACAAACAATGCACCCACACCAGACGCACAACCACTTTCTTTTGTTTACAAACTGGGGAGGAGGTGGGGGGCAAGGCACGAATTGCAAAGGTAGGTTTGGGCGAGGGGACGGGGACACGGCTTTTGCAAAGAGGCTTTCACAAACTCGGGCTGCTATATAGGATGAAAGTAGCACTAGGATGAAAGTAGCAGTTGCGAGGGGGGGGGGGGAAGGAGCAGAGTGATTAACTTTTCCTGGGTTCTTTTTATTGTTGTTGTTTTTGTTGTTGCTGTTTTTGTTGTTGCTGCTGTTGTTGGACTTTAATGCGTGGTGGCAACTGCTGGCTGCTTCTCCTTACGTGAGCATCATCCTGCAGGACTTAGTGAACGGCCAGACCTAGTAATTGCGACCCAGCAGCATTTACCAGCGATGCCTATTTTAAATGGGGAGGAAAGGGCGGGGAAGGGGGGGAAGGTGGTGGTGGAAGAATCAAATAAAAAAAAGAGCCAAGGAAAGCCGAGAATGAAATAAATAAGGCGGCCAGCAGCCTTTGGAAGCGGGATTGGCCCGGCGCCGCGCGTGCGGCTGCCAAGGAGCCGCGTCTCTGAGCCCCGAACACGATCGGTATCGTTTGAAAAGCGTGTTGCCTTTAGCCTCTCTGCCTGCCCAGGAAGGAAATCTGTCGTTTTCTGTAGTCCCCCAGACTTGTATGACAAGAAGAACTAGTTTCTAATTTTATGCCCATTGAGATAAACCACTAATGCTGGATTGAAGGCTAAAAGGTAGGATTAGAATCCTACCCCACCGAACTGCATTTCATCAGCTCTAACTTTCCAAAGCCAGATTTGTAAGTAAGCCCTTTCCAGCTAAGGGAACTACAATTATCTTTTTCCAGGGCTTCCTATGTTAATACTGGTAACAAATTCAAATGATTCTATCAAGACCAAATATCCCAGAAGACTGAACCACCGCGGTGTGTGGAAGCTGCAGATACCGGGAGGTGCTGTGTACCAAACAAATATTTCATTTTATACCTAATCTTTTATTATTTTTATTAAGTGTTTTGAAAGTAAATAGGGAAAGGCTAAGATGCATGACTAATAGCTAAGCCTGCTGAATGCTGAAACTGGTTATCAAAAGCTACCAAGACTTTGCCCTTCCTCTGCATTGAGACAATCGGTAATGAGGGAGTTCTCCAATGGCCCATTCTCTAGCCTCAAGGAGGCCGGGGATACACAATCCCCCCGGGAAGGTAACAGTTTATCCTTTTCCACAAACACAGAATGCCTCATTTAGAAACGTGTAAACTGCATTTTATTAAAAAACAAATCCACCTCGGTGCCAAGAGCTCCATGAGAACAGATGGACACCATATATTCCTTAGAATGCCACTTTCCAACTCTTCCTTGGAGAGACCCGCGCTGAGAGAAGCTGGGAAGTTGCACCTTTTTTGGGGGGGAGTGCCAGAAAAAAAGGAATCAAGTCCCCTTAAAAAATATTAACTCCCCTCAAGAAAAAAATCGAGTCTCCTTAAGAACAAAATCGAGTCCCCTTAAAAAATGATCAACTCCACTTAAGAAAAAAATCACTCTCCTTAAAAGGTCAGCTCCCCTTAAAGAAAATCAGCTCTCCTTAAAAAATAGCAACTCCCATTAAAGAAAATCAGCTCCCCTTAAAATTAGCAACTCCCCTTAAAGAAGTATCAGCTTCTCTTAAAGAAAATCAGCTCCCCTTAAAAAACAGCAACTCCCCTTAAAGAAAATCAGCTCCCCTTAAAATTAGCAACTCCCCTTAAAGAAGTATCAACTTCTCTTAGAGAAAATCAGCTCCCCTTAAAAAATAGCAACTCCCATTAAAGAAAATCAGCTCCCCTTTAAAAATAATCAACTCCCCTTGAAAAATATCAACTCCCCTTAAAGAAAATCAGCTCCCCTTTAAAAATAATCAACTCCCCTTGAAAAATAGCAACTCTTGTTAAAGAAAATCAGCTCCCCTTAAAAAATATCAACTTCCCTTAAAGAAAATCATCTCCCCTTTAAAAATAATCAACTCCCCTTAAAAAATAGCAACTCCTCTTAAAGAAAATCAGCTCCCCTTAAAAAATAATCAACTCTCCAACTCTCCTTAATAAATCAAATTCCCTTAAAAAATAGCAACTCCCCTTAAAGAAAATCAGCTCCCCTTAAAATTATCAACTCCCCTTCACAAAAAAACTCTACTCCCCTTACAGAAAAGCAGCTCCTCTCAAGAAACAGCAAATCCCCTTAAGAAAAAAAAAAACCAACTCCCCTTAAAGACAATCAGCTCCCCCTCAAAATGCAGCTACTCTTCAAAAAAACCCAAAACCAAAACAACCCCAACTGCCCTTCATAAAACTCAGCTCCCCTTAAGCCCAAATCAGCTTCTTCACAGATGCTTTTCCTAAAGAGCAACAAGCCAGTGTTTTTTTGGCCAGGTTAGGTGATCCCAAATCGCCCTAAGAGCTTGGCCTGTGCATTATTTGTCAAATTAAGCTTACGGGGGGAAAAAAAAAAGAAAGAAGTATTACTCATCCGCCCCTGGATGACTTTTCAGCTGCACTAATCAGAGGGTTATGATTCTGGTTAAATAAAAGATGCTTTCCTGCTATTAGCACAATAACAATCTGACAGCCTAAACCAGAGTCTTTACCAAAATAAACAAACATGACTAATTTTTTTTCTCTTTCCCTAGGCCTGGCAACATGCTAAAATATCAGTGTGATTAGCCAGCAAATCCCATTTTAAGAAACCTTTTTATGACTGGGGACTTCTGCCACTTTACAAATGTATTCCTCTAAGCCCACTAATTCAGTTAGCCTTTTCAATCCATTGTATTATTCTTGGGCCAGCTTCATTTTGCATTAAATCCACTGCAGAAAGCTAAATTGAACGCAAAAAATCAGACTTGATCCAGGCTTCCTTTTGTTCAAAGATAGAGACCGAAAGTCCTCTGCTGCTGCCACACACTTTCATCACCAATTTATAGGAACCGACAGTGTAAGGCAAAAAGCAATGAAAGTCATTGTTTTGGGACTTCAAAGCAGCTCTGTATCTGGGGAAGGAAATCCTTTCAGTCAGCAGTGCTTTCCCCCTGGACTGCAGGTGGGTGAAAAGTTATACTCAACTGGAAGTGCCCCAGAGCCATACGGATATTAGTGACATACAGGGACTAATTTACCACCACCACCAAAAAAAATAGTATGAACACAAGGGATCTAATGAAGAACATTTCAAAAATAGGGTCTCTAATGAAGAAAATGAGAAGGCAAATGGATCAGTGTGTGCTTTATTAATGTGAACGCCAAGAGCAGGCGCAACGCCTGCGGATGCCACACGCTTGTGTCTGCTTCTCCTCAGGAGGACTCAAGTACCCAAGTGCCTATGAGTTTAAAGTACACCAGGGCTTTATTTCAATGGAGAAAAAACAGAAGGTCAGGCTTGGCAGGGAAGTGAATTGCTGAGAGTGCAATCTCGCTCCCCTCAAAGTTAGGGAGAGTCTATCTGGCGATGGCACTGGCAGCGGGACGGAGCCTGTGCTGCCTTTCTGACTGAAGCGACAACCTGAGCAGGCAGAATTCAGAGAGGCTGCTTCTAGCTATTAGTGTTAACGCCCATGACAAGTATTGAGATCACAAAAAAACACCAATGAGGAAAACGTGTTGGTTAATCAGCAGGAACAGCCACAGCTACACAACGGCACTGCCACGAAGCTTTTCTGCCTCTCTTCCTGGGAAGGATTTGCCAAGACATCATTTTCCTCCTCACAAAGTACCAACCCGAACCTGGAGCGCACAGGTACTGAAACAAAAGCATTAATCAAAACTTACCTTAATGTCTTGCTCTGAGCTATCAGTTACAGCTTTCTGAGCAGCACTGGAGAGTGAATTTGCCACCTGTGGCTGAGCTTCTAGGAGCTTCTTCAGCTTCAAATCCACCAACTTACTGTTTTGTTCTGCTAAATATGCAAATACCACATACAACAGAGTGAGATGCATTTCAATGCAGAGTCCCTACAACAATGTAGCAGTTCAGAAGGTAGATTTCATCCCATTTGCCACCTTTTCAAACTACAAGAGAAATTAAAAACTAGGAGCAAAAATCTATGGGTTTTTTTTTCCTCCCCAACTTGGATTGGCATGGCTTTGTGTGACGGACATAGGTAATGCCTAAATTCTCTCTCAAAACAAATCTGTCTAGCACTCAGCTGAACAAGTAAACGTGCTCGAGGACAGCAGATGGAAAAGCAGAAAGCAGACAATGTTTACTCTAAGTTCCTCTCAGCCTGTGCATACCTATGCTTTAGTGTAAAAAAAACACACTTATAGAGCCATTAATTTTAAGATGACATCTAACAATTTATCACATATTCTAAGTACTGATAACCCCTCCATTTTATGAACTACTACTTTATCCTAAGGCTCTTTGGCACAGCTTCCCGACATGAAAATTTCAGTCTCAGAAGAGACAGCTTTCTAGTGATATTTCAGTGTGATTTATAGGGCATGGGGAAGCTGTGAGAGCTGTAAAAGGTTTCCTAACTGTGTCAAAGGGGCCCGAGTCTTTTCAAAACCCCAAAATTTTCTCCAGCAGTTTTAGCAACTTGGAGCAGAGCCCAAAGACAGAAGCAGCTGAGAATGTTACCTCTCTGTAATGCTCATTCTGACTGTATAAATTTGTAACACACCTCCACACACAGTTACCTACACACACAGCAAGGAGCAAGGTGTTAGTAACAAGCCACAGCTCTGCAGGGCTAAGCCTGGGTGGGAAAAGTGGTGTGAGGCTGGTGCAGAAGCCCCCAGAGATACTCTCATGCAGCTCCAGAATGGAGCGAACGAGGCATCCCCTGCTCGCATTGCGCACCTTACAGCTGGGCTTTGGGGCAAGGCAGAGGGAAGAGCAGCTGCTGCCTTCTGCTCTAGGCACAGCCTGAGCTTTGCACTGCAGGCTGTTGGCTTGCAGCTGGTGTGGGAAGTGGAGCCATGACTGCTTCGCTGCACAGCTCCCTCCAAGTTTTGGAGTGCAAAGTATTTTTGGCATGCTGGCAACCAGAGACCGCCTGCCTCCAGCAGCAGCGGGCTGGGCTGGGCTCTGACGAGGGATGGTTTCCCTTTCCTCTGGCACACCCAGGCAGGGTGCCCTTAATTTGAGGCTCACATGTAAGTACATGCTCATCTCCGTGGGTTTATACACAAACATCATGTAATAACTGTGATATAAGAGGTTCACATTCTATCAGGTACACTCACGGCAGCCTTGTGGCAGCAGAGCTGACAGCTGCAGACAGATGTGACACTGAAAACCAACAACTGGCAGTAGAAGTGGAAACAAAACAAAAGGTTTCTCCTCTTGAAAGAGAGAGATGGGAGGCATGAAGATTTGGCAGGGGACTAGCTAATTAAGGTGGTCAACAATGATCCCAAATGTGAAATCTGGGATAACTTCAAACTGTTCCTTGTAGATTTACATCTAGGGGCTCCCAGCCTCCACTAGACCTTGGCAGAACTTGGCAGAACCCCACCAAGGGCTGGGGATGCCTATTTCTATCAAAGCATTTGCCTGCTTTCTCTGTTCCTGCCCATTCTCTTCCTTAGCCCTTTGTACCTCTGGCTACTGTGCAGACCAAACTGCAAAGTGATGCCCCAGCTCTCTTTCAGAATGTTGGACCTTGGGGTCCCTTCCAACCTGCCCTTCTATGTGTGAGTCTGTGACTCTCTTCTCACGGTGCAGGTGAAGCATTGGGTAGTGGGTCTGAATCCCTGGGAAGGCATCTCTCAAGAAGAAAGGCCCTCTCAAGAAGCAAACATTGGTAAGCCACCAGAGCTACATGACAGGAGTGTTCATCTCCTGATTTTTCCTATTTCTCCTAAAGTGAACCAGGATTTACTGAAAAATTACTCGACAGGATGCTGCTCTTGAAATCAGCTTAATTCGAGCGCTGGAAACACTTAAATGTGTTTTCTTCTGTGTTTGGAAATCCTCAAATGAAAAACAATAAAGGACATGACTCAAAGTCTTTTGCATTCAAAACAAGCCTAGAAAGAAAAGTGCTGTACACACACCGTGGGTGTTTTAACTCACAAAGAGCAAACAAGACATGAAGTGTTTGGATTTCACGTGTTAAATTAATCTATCGTGGGCTACACACTCGGGTGCAGCTGGCAGAGGCAGCACCGAGTCAGGATGCTGTAAGAAGTCCTCTCCTGTGCTGCCTGTTCCCCCCACCATGCTGTCCTCAGCTTGCAGCACTCTGGGCTTGAGCTAACTTGCAGAGAAGCAGAAACGCCCTGGCAGAGAAGCACTCCACACACTACAAAGAAGCCCTCGGCACTCCCCAGGGCTGCTGGTAAGAGGCAGATTTGTGCAGAGAACCAACCCCTTCAGCAATTCTCTGCGAGCAGAGGAGCCTCTGACTGCGCTGGGACTGACCTTCATGTCTGTGAAGATCCAGTGCCTTGGTTAAATAGGCATCTCCCCTGCAAGATCCTGCCACCCGTGTGCCATCTGGTTTGAGGTCCCTTCCAACCTAAACCATTCTAGGATCCTATGATCTGGGGAGGAACCTGAGCTCCGATGCTGTCGGATGGCAATTTTTGAAAGGGGAAACACCAGTGCTAGGGTTTCTTATGACTCACCCAGCAGGTGCTAGGAGTATACAAGCATCCCTACGAGAACAGGAATGCTTTTAGAATGTGCTGGTAAAAAAACCCTCTTCTTTGAATTTTGGGAAATAAGACCAATTCTGTTCAAATGGACACATCCCACCAGGATGGAGCAACGAGGTATAAACACGTGAAGTGGTGCTCAGGAAGGGAGTGGAGGGACACCAAGCGTCCGTGGGAACACAGAGGGCAGGTTTGCGCCTCCTGAGCGAGCAGGTGAGTCAGGGTGTCAGCACACAGCGTGGCAGACAGGTTGCTCACTTCTCGCTTTGCTGGCACCGTCCAGGCAGGGTGACTTTGGGTGGCCCTGGGGTCCCTGCTCCTCACCAAACAGCATGAGGCATTTCAGGCTGCCATTGCTGGAAACGGTGGTTTTGTTGCTGGGCTTAAATTTCAAGCAAGCATTAAGTGCAAAGGGATAAGCATGAGGGTTTAGGAGACCTGGAGAGGCACAAAGGAATAAAGCTGTGACAGAGAGAAGCAACACATCAGTACTTCCACGATGACAGAGTGTTAGCCATGCAAAATACACAAAATAGCCATTACTTCAATTACCCGTGGAATCAAGGTCATTTTCTAGGTTAGTAAGCTCATCTCCACCTCCAGTAACAGAGCATTCAGGAGCCTCCTCGTTAGTATCTATCTCAATATTATCCTCATCCTCATCTGTAGGAACACACAGCATCAAGGTTAGTATTTCCTTATGTACATGCACCACATCACTGGCCACAGAAAAAAAACATAATGAATGCTTTAGAGAACAAGCTGAGTTATGATCAAAATGCAAATCATTAAATAAGTCTGGAAGGAGATTTCCCTCCGTCCACTCATGGATTTATCTTTAAACTGATGCAATTCAACAGACACACAGGGGGCTCTGCTGGAAGCTCCCGCTACAATAGAGGCTGGCCTCAGCAGTGGCTGCTCTCTGCCTCTGAAAAGCAGACGTGCTTTTCCTTCCAACTCGACTCAAACCAGTTCCCCCCTCTCCCCCCGCCAGGCTCCGTTCTCTGCTGCACAATGGGTGCACGTTGGGATGGGCCTGGCCAGCAGAAAGGACCTGGAGGCTCTTGACAGAGGCAGCAGCTCTGGGGTACTGAGTTCAGCCAGACTTGCTGCTCCTTCTTGTGCAC
Source organism: Tricholaema leucomelas (assembly GCA_013400475.1). Classification (NCBI taxonomy): domain Eukaryota; kingdom Metazoa; phylum Chordata; class Aves; order Piciformes; family Lybiidae; genus Tricholaema lacrymosa; species Tricholaema leucomelas. The sequence goes on from WAAF01013962.1 coordinate 206,898, forward strand.
AATACCTCACAGATCCAATGAGCCCTGCACCTTGCTGAAGGTGTCCCCTCACAGACCAAGTGAGCCCTGGTCCTCACTGAAAATGCCAGCCCCTCCTAGCACTCCTGGCACAAGGAGTGCTTGTGGATAACAAGTTATCCATGGCACAGCATTGTGACCTGGTGGCAAAGAGGGCCAAGGGGATCCTGGGGTGCGCTAAGAAGACCGTGTCCAGCAGATCAAGGGAGGTTCTGCCCTGCTGAGACCTCATCTTGAATACTGTGTTGTTTTGGGCTCCCCAGTTTCAGAGGGACAGGGATCTGCTGGAGAGGGTCCAGCGGAGGACTAGGAGGATGATTAGGGGACTGGAGGGCACTGCCTTATGAGGAGAGGCCGAGGGACCTGGGGCTGCTTAGTCTGGAGAAGAGAAGACTTAGAGGAGATTTGATGAATGTTTGTAAGTATCCAAAGGCTGCCCAGGAGTGGGGGGACAGGCTCTGCTCACTTACTCCCTGGGAGAGGACAAGGAGCAATGGGTGTAAGTTGCAGTAAAAGAGGTTCTGCTTCAACACAAGGGGAAACTTCTTGACTGTAAGGGTCACAGAGCACTGGAACAGGCTCCCCAGAGAGGTTGTGAGGTCTCCTTCTCTGCAGCCTTTCCAGGCCTGTCTGGATGTGTTCCTCTGTGATCTGTGTTAGATAGGATTGTCCTGCTCTGGCAGGGGGGTTGGACTCGATGATCTCCTTGGGTCCCTTCCAACCCCTAACATCCTGTGATCTGTGATCTGTGATCCTGTGATCCAAACCACCACATGGGTGCTCAGCAAGTGCTGACCTGGGGTGTAACAAGAGCACACTGACAGGAGGCTGCCTTGCTGCACCCCTTGGAGCCAGCACTGCTTGTCAGCTCCACACACTGCAAATCAAATAATGATTGTAATTACACTTTGGATTTGGGTTGTTGGGTTTTGTTTGGGTTTTTTTTTTTAATGGGATCCTTCTACCCAGTTTCTCAGAGCAGCCTGTGAATATCACTTGTAAATGAGCCCCATAATGTTTTTATGAAGCGGGAGATTATTATAATTACAATTATGATGTACCTAAATTATAGCACAGAAAGAGTAAGTAACCTGAGGAAGATCAAATAGCTAAGTGTGGAATTCTGAAGCAGATCCCAGGGAGGAAAAAAACTCAACCCAAAACCAAACCAAGAGCCTGACTCACATTTTCAATACAAATATATAATGAAATTAGAAGGTCTTAAAAGCTAGATTAGTACTTTCAAAGGATGCACTTGCATTGTATTTACTCACTTCTAAGTCTCCTATCAAATACAATCTTTGCTTGTCCAGACTTATACAAATACTGTTTTCTCCTCTGTGTGCATGTGTGTAAAAATGGCAAAAAAAAGAAGTGAAGTGTGTGTAAAAATGAGGGGAAAAGAGAAGTGGAGTGTGTGTAAAATTGAGTAACGAGAGGTGGAGTGTGTGTGAATATGACAAGAGAAGTGGAAGGCGTGTGATAATGCCAAAAAGGAGGAGTGCAGTGGGTGTAAAAATGACAAAAAAGGAGTGTGTGCAAAAACGGCCTAAAAAGAGAAATGGAGTGTGTGTAAAAATGAGAGAAAATGAGGAGAGTGAGTGTGTGCAAAAATGAGTAACAAAAGGTGGAGTCTGTGTGAACATGGCAAGAGAAGAGGAGTGGAGTGTGTGTAGAAATGGTTAAACAGGAGTGCAGTGAGTGTAAAAATGACCAAAAAAGAGAAGTGGAGTGTGTGTAGAAATGGGGAAATAGGAGTGCAGTGTGTGTAAAAAGGGCCAAAAAAGAGAAGTGGAGTGTGTGTAGAAATGGGGAAATAGGAGTGCAGTGTGTGTAAAAAGGGCCAAAAAAGAGAAGTGGAGTGTGTGTAGAAATGAGAAACAAAGGCGGTGTGTGTGTGAACATGGCAAGGAAAGAGAAATGGAGGATGTGTAGAAATGCCAAAAAGGAGGAGTGCAGAGGGTGTAAAAGTGGCAAAAAAAAGAAGTGTGTGCAAAAACAGCCTAAGAAGAGGAGTGTGTGTAAAAATGAGGAAAAAAGAGAAGTGGAGTGTGTGTAAAACTGAGTAAAAAAGCGGAGGGTGTGTAAAAATGAGAAACAAAAGGTGTGTGTGGGGGGTGTGAACGTGGCAAGGAAAGAGAAGTGGAGGATGTGTAGAAATGCCAAAAAGGAGGAGTGCAGCAGGTGTAAAAATGGCAAAAAAAAAGAAGTGTGTGCAAAAATGGCCAAAAATGAGAAGTGGAGTGTGTGTAAAAATGAGGAAAAAACAGAGAAGTGTGCGTGCAAAAATAAGAAACAAAAAGTGGAGTGTGTGTGAACATGGCAAGAAAAGAGGAGAGTGTGTAAAACTGGCCAAAAAAGAGATCTGGAGTGTGTGTAAAGAGGACAAAAAGGAGTGCAGTGTGTGTAAAAATGAGGAAAAAAGAGAAGTGGAGTGTGTGTAAAAATGGAAAAGGAAAAAAAGTGGAGTGTGTCTGGAGCAAGCAGATGCGGATAATAAGTCAGGGAACTTTACACCTCTTGGCAGCAGCAAAAAATGTGAATTCTAATTCCAGAACCCAGGTAAATTCAAACAAAAGAGGTCCTTTGACAAGGGCTGGGAGTGCCAAGAGGAAAGACAATGGCTTCCAGCTGGGAGAGGGGAGATTGAGACTGGAGATGAGGAAGAAATTGTTGAGATTAAGGGTGGGGAGACACTGGCAGAGGTTGCTCAGGGAGGCTGTGGAGCACAGAACCACAGAACGTGATCTTTCCAGGGAGGTTGTGGAGCACAGTTTGCTCCACAACCTCCCTGAAGGTGTTCAATCCCAGGCTGGATGAGGTCTGGTGAGAGGTGTCCCTGCCCATGGCAGGAGGTTTGAACTGGATGAGCTTTAAGGTCCCTTCCAACTCAAAGCTTTCCATGAATCCTCATATTACATCCTTTGTTTTTCTTTAATTTAATAGAGCAAGATCAGATCAGAGGCAGTGCCTTTGCCACCACCATTGCAGGCAACAAAAAGAGCTGGGAGTATGGAGGACACCAGTTCCTGAAGTCATATCATGTCCTGACCCAGGGTTTTCCTTTCAAGCTGGGACATCGTGACTGTGATTAACAGGACACTTACATTTGATTCAAACAAACAAACAAACACAGAAAGATCAATGAAAAGCAAAAAGGTTCAGGCATCTTCCAGAACCTCAGGAGTCCTGGGTTTAAACTCCTTGACTTTGGTGGTTTCCTCTTTTTTATTTCCAGGTCAATGTTCTTGCAGTGCAGGAGGAAGGGAAACGTATTTAGGGAGCATGTTCCAACAAGGGTTTGCAATTAGAAATGATAAAAGGAAGGAGGTGACGGAGAGATAACAGCAGAGCTTTTATGAAAAGAACAAATTGCTCACGTGGAAAACTTCAAGCACTTGGGAGTGGGTCCAGAGGAGGCCATGAACATGATCAGGGGCTGGAACAGCTCTGCTACGGGCACAGGCTGAGGGAGCTGGGGGGGTTCAGCCTGCAGAAAAGAAGGCTCCAGGCAGACCTAAGAGCAGCCTGCCAGGACCTGAAGGGGCTACAAGGAGGTTGCAGAGGGACTGTTGCCAAAGGCCTGCAGGGACAGGACGAGGGCAATGGCTGCAAACTAGAGCAGAGCGGATTGAGAGTGGCTGGGAGGAGCAAGTCGTGCAGCAGGAGGCGGCTGGAACCCTGCGACAGGTTGCCCAGGGAGGTAGCTGGGGCCCATGGCTGGAGATATTGAAGGTGAGGTTGGAGAGGGCTGTGGGCAGGCTGTTCTAGTGGAGGATGTCCCTGCTAAGTGCAGGGGGCTGGACTGTGTGAGGTTTGGATGTCACTTCCAACCCAGCCAATTCTGTGATTCTAGAAGCAGAGAACATAGGAGAGCACTGAAGAGCTGCTTCCTTGAAGAGGATGTGAATGCGGTGCCTGGAAAGACAGCAAAGCTTTGCTAGGGCATGGAGAAATGAACAAAATCAAAGATACAGCATTCAGTCAGCAACTAACCAGCACTGACCACAGAACCACTAAGGCTGGTAAAGACCTCTAAGATCAAGTTCATGACCTCCATTGCCTGCAGTGTCTGGACTGCAGGTAGTGAAAGAAGAATCTCTTGGAAGCAAATGGAAATGCCACAATATCACTGGAAAAAAAGATCCAGAGGCATTTGATACCATCCATGTCTGACTGTCAATGGAGTTAACTCCAGCTGGTGGGCACTCACCAGTGGTGTTCCTCAGGGCTCAGCACTGGGGCCAGTTCTCTTTAACATCTTTATCCATGATCTGGGTGAAGGGATACAGGCACCCTCAGTCAGTTTGCAGGTGACACTGAGCTGGGAGGGAGTGTGGAGCTGCTGGGGGGTGGGAAGGCTCTGCAGAGGGACCTGCACAGGCTGCATCCATGGGCTGAGGCCAATGGGATGAGATTCAACAAGGCCAAGGGCTGGCTCCTGCACTTGGGGCACAATAAGCCAGGAAGGCTCCAAGCTAGAGGTAGAGTGGCTGGAAAGCAGAGAAAGACCTGGGGGTGCTGGTGGACAGCTGGGTGAAGGTGAGCCAGGCTGTGCCCAGCTGGCCAAGGAGGGCAGCAGCAGCCTGGCCTGGATCAGCAATGGTGTGGGCAGCAGGCACAGGGCAGGGATTGTCCAGGATTGTCTCTGGGAAATCCTTCAAGCTGTGGCTGTTCAGATATGTCATTGATTCACTCTCAGGCACTGGGGTCACTTTAAGGCTACAGGAGATGACAGGAACACCTGAGCAGGGCAGACAGGGAACGGAAGAAAGGCAGAGTCGAAATACTGGTTGAGTGTACAAGAAGTCAGCTGTCAGGACAAGACACAGCAGGGACTGCCAACAGACACACAGACTGCTGCTAAAAGCAGGCACTGGAGGGCTGGATGCTGCTTTGTGAGTCAGAGCCTGGGCAGGGGGAGGAAGCCTGAGCCACCAGGTACCTTCCCCCCTAAACTCTTGCATCTCCAAAGGCAGATCTGTACCCTTTGAGCATCCAAGAGCTGGCTGGCTCTCTGAGGAAGCTTTTTACCTGCAGGATTCCTTTCCAGCTTTTGTCATCGATTCAAACTGTTACAAAACTTTTGCTTTTGTCTTACAATGCCTTTGGGTGCTGCTTCTCCTCTATTTCCCCCTCCCTGCTCCTTTACCATCTCTCTTCTGTGCCACTTTTGTGCTCATTGTCTTATTCCCTCCTGGTTTTGCCTATTTGGGGCACTTTTTTTCACCAAAGCCCCTTTCACACCATGCTTGTCTTAGCCCTGTCTGTTCCATTGCTCCCTCCTCTACCTACTCATAGAACAGGTCAGAAGGCATCTCAGAGATCATCTACTCCAACCTCCCTGCCATGGCCTGGGACACCTATCAATCAGATTTAGTTGCTCAAGGCCTCATCCAACTTGGCCTTGAACACCTTGGTGGGGGAGGCACATCCTGATAATGAAGATCTTCTTCCTAAGATCTAGCCTAAGCCTACTCACCATCTCCAGACCCAAGCTATGTCCTCACAAAGACATCACCTCACAGAAAGAATGGAGATGTGCCAAGGAGTACAAACAAGACAGTGCCCAAGTTCCAGAGGAGTGGGGACTACAGAAGATGGCATCCAATCATAGCACCACAGAACAGCTTAGGCTGGAAGAGACCTTGGAGATCATCTACTCCAACACCTCTCAATTAGCCCAGGTTACTCAAGGCCCCATCCAACCTGACCTTGAATGTCTTCAGGCAGCAGGCATCCACAACATCTCTGGACAATCCATTACACAGTCTTGCCACCCTCTTGGTGAAGAATTTCTTCCTCAGATCCAATCTAAACCTGTTCTCCTTCAACTTAAGTCAACTTCCCCCTGTCCCATCTGTGGACACCCTTGTAAAAAGTTCCTTTGCAGCCTTCCTGCAGGATCCCTTCAGGCACTGGCAGGCAGCTCTACGGTCCCCTTGGAGTATTCTCTTCTCCAGGCTGCACACTCCAAGCTCCCTCAGCCTGTCCTCACAGCAGAGCTGCTCCAGCCCCTGGATCATCTTTGTGGCCTCCTCTGGATTTGTTTCAACAGATCTGTCTCACTCTTATGGTGGGGACAGCAGAACTTGATGCAGTATTGGAGGTGAGGTCTCAGCAGAGCAGAATAAAAACAGGAACCCAAATATGCTCCCTTTAACCACCTCTCTCAATCTGCTGGCCACACTCCTGTCGATTCCTTTGCTCTATCACTGCTGGTTAAAGGGGGCACATTTGGATTCCTGTCTTGGTTCTGTCCCTGAACCCATCCTGAGGCATCCACTTATCAGCCTGAAGCTAGTAGGGACATCTAACTGGAAGCTGCCTCCCTTCAGGTAGCTGTAGAGGGCAGTAAGGTCCCCTCTCAGCCTCCTCCTCTCCAGACTAAGCAACTCCCATTTCAGAAGAATGGAGAGTTTTGTGGTTGGAGAGCTAGTGTGGTCCCTGCCATCACCAGCAATGTGGGAGAAGGGTGTGGGAGATGTGCCTTAAAGAAAGCTTTTTGAGAATAAGGAGAAGGAAGTGGTGTCAAAGCGCACATGGAGATGAACAAAGAGGAATACAAGGAGGCAGGAAATGAATACTGTAAGGCCAAGAGATGTTCAAACAGCTTGGACTATTGATACCCAGGAACAACCCTCACTATGAATCCAGGCTGGGGGAGGGGGGAAGAGAAAGCAGCCCTGAGGAACAGGACTTAGGGGTGCTGTTGCGGGAGATGCTGGGCAGGAGCCAGCAATGGGCAGTGGCAGCCCAGAAGGCCAAGGGCAGTCTGGGCTGCATCCAAAGAGTGTGGCCAGAGATGGAGAGAGGGGATCCTGCCCCTCTGCTTTGCTCTGCTCAGACCTCACCTGCAGGGCTGGGGCCAGCTCTGGGGCCCTCAGCACAGGAAAGACATGGACCTGATGGAGAAGGTCCAGAAGAGGCCACAAACATGATCAGGGTTTGGAGCAGCTCTGCTACGGGCACAGGCTGAGGGAACTGGGGGTGTTCAGCCTAGAGAAGAGAAGGCTCTGGGAAGACCTAAGAGCAGCCTGCCAGGTCCTGAAGAGGCTACAAGAAGGCTGCAGAGGGCCTGCTGCCAAAGGCCTGCAGGGACAGGATGAGGGCAATGGCTGCAAACTAGAGCAGAGCAGATTGAGATTGGCTGTGAGGAACATGTTCTGCAGTAGGAGGCTGCTGCAACACTGCAACAGGTTGCCCAGGGAGGTTACTGGAGCCTATGGCTGGAGATATTGAAGGTGAGGCTGGAGAGGGCTGTGGGCAGGCTGCTCTAGTGGAGGATGTCCCTGCTGAGTGCAGGGGGCTGGACTGGATGAGCTTTGGAGGTGCCTTCCAACCCAGCCCCTTCTGTGATTGTATGTATGAACAAAGGAAAAATCACGGCAGGAGACATAAACCAAGGGAGCAATCCAAAACACAGCACAAGTAGGAAGCAAGGAAAATGTTACAAATCCAACAGGGAGAGTGGTGACAACTCCACAGACACAATGGCTTCAGGGCTGCTGCTGCCTCCTCCTTTAAGATCACTGAAACTTTAAAATATATATACACAGATACTGACATTGTTTATATGTTGGGCAGGCTATGCCCAGGTGGCCAAGGAGGCCACCAGCATCTTGGAGCAGTAATGGTATGGGCAGCAGGAGCAGGGCAGGGATTGTTCTCCTGCACTCAGCACTGGGAAGGCCACACTTGGAGTGCTGGGCTCAGTTCTGGGCACTCACTCCAAGAAGGACATTGAGGAGATGGAGAGGGGTCCATAGAAAGGCAAGGAAGGTGGGGAAGTGTCTGGAGAAGAGTGATAGTGAGGAGCAGCTGAGGGAGCTGGGTGTGTTTAGAAGAAGAGGCTGAGGGCAGAGCTCATTGCTCTCTACAGCCCCCTGAGAGAAGGCTGCAGCCAGGTGGGGGTGGGGCTCTGCTCCCTGGGAACAAGTGACAGGGGGAGAGGAAATGGCCTCAAGTTGCCCCAGGGGAGGTTTAGGTTGTAGATGAGAAGAAGCTTCTTGCCTGAAAGAGTTCTCAAAGGCTGACAGAGCCTGCCAAGAGAGGTAGTTGAATGCCCATGGCTGGAGGTGTTTGAAAGAGGCAGAGCTGTGGTGCTGAGGGCCATGGCCCAGCCTTGGCAGAGTTAGAGAAGGACTGGGCTGGAGGATCTTGAAGGGCTTTTCCAACCCAAATAGTTCTGTGATCCTATAAACTGAACAAAGGGCAGGAAGAGCAACGGCAAAATGTGGAGGCAAATGTGACCAGGGAAGGCCACATCTCAGAAAGCAGCATTCAGGGCGATTTAGCAATGCAAGTCACTGCAACCCAAGAGGGTAGCTACTATCCAGCTGAGCACTCAGGATGCACTCAGGTGTGTGCTGCTTGGAGGCAAGCAAGAGGACTAACAGCTGTGTACAGGCACAACTGAAGATTGGGGAGGAAGTAATGAAACAAGCTAGGAGGAGTAGCGATGGACTGTGAAGAGGGATGGAGAACACACAGAAGTACTGTGCCATTTTGTCCAGCCTCATCATGGATGTGATTTCCAAAAGAGAGAGATGCTGGCCAGCTTGGTGTACTGGGCAGAGAGAGGAACATTGAAGACAGGACCCAAAGGTATGAGCACAAGCAACTGCTTTGCCCTTTGGTGTTAGATGGAACACAAGTGCCCAGGGTAGGGTGCAGTAAGACCACTATAGGCTGGATGTTAGGAGGAAGTTCTTGACAGAGAGAGTGATTTCCCATTGGAATGAACTGCCCAGGGAGGTGGTGGAGTCACCATCCCTGGAGGTGTTCAAGACTGGATGAGGCACTTAGCGCCATGGTCTAGTTGATCGGACAGGACCGGGTGAGAGGTTGGACTGGATGATCTTGGAGGTCTCTCCAACCTGGCTGATTCTGTATTTAAATACAGATGCACATAAAATAGATGGAGCAGAGAATAAAAAAACCTGCTGTTGTTGACTCTCCATCCACCGTGAACCTAAATCTGGATTTGATTTTCCTGACACCTGGGCTTAAAACTAGGTGTTTAGTTTGGGAAACACAATTTCCCCTTAAAGTATGTAGGAGACACTACAAGAGCAAGGAGCAGGTACTGTGCTCTGTGCTTGGCACCCAGATGAGGCTGAGTGACACCACATTACTCCAGCCAGGAGCACTGGGGAGCTGCCTGAAATTTGATGACATTCCAAGGACATTATAGCAACACCACAGCTCAAAACTTGTAAAGGCCAAGTGGTATGCAACAAAATAAAAGGAAATAAAAGCCATTTCAAATCAAAAGGTTGTTGCCTTCACCTCCCATGAGCTGCCTTTAAAATTTGTTTCCCAACACACTTAACACAAAGAGTTTCCTCAAGCATTCCTAATATTGTTTTCCCCCAAGACCATGCTCAGGCTCCTACCTAAGAAGATTGTCATGGGCTGAGTTGAATCTGCTAAGGAATACCAAAGAGATTTTAACCAACATTCTTAGAATCAAGCAGGTTGGAAGAGACCTCCAAGCTCATCCAGTCCAACCTAGCACTCAGCCCTAGCCAGTCAACTAGACCATGGCACTAAGTGCCCCATCCAGTCTTTTCTTGAACACCTTCAGGGATAGCAACTCCACCACCTCCCTGGGCAGCCCATTCCAATGCCAACCACTCTCTCTGTGAAGAACTTCCTCCTAACATCCAGCCTAGACCTCCCCTGGCACAACTTGAGACTGTGGCCCACTGTTCTGCTGCTGGTTGATTCTATGAACATTCTTCTTGAGTGTGAGGGTGGGGAGACAACTGGCACAGGTTGCCCAGGGAGGTTGTGGATGCCCCCTCCCTGGAGGTGCTGGATGGGGCCTCGAGCAACCTGGTCTAATATGTGAAGCTCACCACTACTTTTCATGACATTTACAACATGATTGCCCTAATTATTCCAGTTTCTAGATAGCTCCTTTAAAGCCCTTTTGCTGAGCTAGGCCAGGCTGGATGAGACCCTGAGCAACCTAGTTAGTGGGAGGTGTCGCTGCCCAAGGCAGGGGGTTGGAGCTGGATGATCTTTGAGGTCTCTTCCAATGCAAACCATTCCATTACTCACAAAAGTCTCAAAAGCTACGGGCAAATCTGTAAATACCAGGCCAAAATGTTCAAGCCACATCCTTCTTTTTCATTCACAGGCATGTTTGGCTTCTAATATTTGGAAACACAGCCCTGCCTTAGGAAGCACCTGCAGGGCCAGGCCGTTCTGCTGCGTGCGCCCGACGGACAAGCGCCTTTTGAAGCATGAATAAAAGCGACATAGCCCAAAAGGTCTCCGCTTGCTAGGTTGCCACAGGGAATACAGATAGAAGGTTCCTCAGCTCACCTCCAGATGCCTTTGACCTTTCTTTCAACTTTTCTGCAGCCATTTCCCCGTAGCTAGGAAGTTCTGACATCTTCACTCCAGATCGAGCTTCTGCTATTAGCTGACGAGCTCTCTCTCTCAGCTGCCGACGCCGCTCTTCATCTTGCTGCTAAGATATATTGAACAGTTGCCAAGTCAGTAATTGACAGAAATGCAATTTCATTCTCAATCTGATCATCATGATAGTAACTGGTTTACAGCATGGTGCTTGGCCCACATTATAAATAGGATGCTCGGTATCAGTTGGGTGTCACAGCACAGTTTTTAAAGGCGTCCCTGGATCAGATGATTTGATTTATTTTTATTTATTTTACTACTTCCCCCCACCACCACTTTTTATTTTTTTTGCATCCCCCAAATTATGAAGGCATTGGGAAAGCTCATTATTTGCAGTTCACAGCATTTAAAAATTCCCTTCTGTGGAAAACACCTTCATGAAAATTCTCAGGAGCTTTTTTGTCTCAAACAAAACATACAAGTTGGACTGTGGCTATAGCAAAACTGTTTGACTGAATTCAATCTTTGGAGTAATATTTTCTCACAGAGCTGAAAGGAGAAGCCAGATCTTGCTCTCAGTTACTCCAATCACCAAACTCTCTTCAAAGTGTAAAGTGACATCAAATCTGAGGCATGGAAATGGATCTAATCCTTTGGCTTCACTGGAGACATTTTCTTTTAATTAAGGACCCATAAAGTAATCATAGAATTGTTAGGGCTGGAAGGGACATCAAGGATCATCCAGTTCCAATCTCCCTGCCATGGACAGGGACACCTCAAACTAGATCAGGTTGCCCAGAGCCACATCCAGCCTGGCCTTAAACAGAAGGGCAACGAAGCTGGTGAGGGGCTTGGAGCACAGCCGGGTGAGGAGAGGCTGAGGGAGCTGGGGGTGTGCAGCCTGCAGAAGAGGAGGCTCAGGGCAGACCTCATTGCTGTCTACAGCTACCTGAAGGGAGGTTGGAGCCAGGTGGGGTTGGGCTCTTCTCCCAGGCAACCAGCAACAGAACGAGGGGACACAGTCTCAAGCTGTGCCAGGGGAGGTCTAGGCTGGATGTTAGGAGGAAGTTCTTGCCAGAGAGAGAGTGATTGGCATTGCAATGGGCTGCCCAGGGAGGTGGTGGAGTCGCCGTCCTTGGAGGTGTTCAAGAAAAGACTGGATGGGGCACTTAGTGCCATGGTCTGTTTGATGGGCTAGGGCTGGGTGATAGGTTGGACTGGATGAGCTTGGAGGCCTCTTTCAACCTGCTTGATTCTATGATTCTAATTACCTCCAAGGATGAGGCTTCCACCACCTGTGGCAACCTATGCCAGTTTCTCACCACCCTCATGGTGAAGAACTTCTTCCTAACAACCAATCTGAATCTACCCACTCTTGGTTTTGCTCCATTCCCCTCCAGCCCTGTCACTACCTGACAGACTAAAAAGTCCCTCGGCAGCTTTCTTGTAGCCCCTTTCAGATCCTGGAAGGCCACAATGAGGTCTCCTCAGATCCTCCTCTTCTCGAAAGAGAACAATAGGTGCCAGAGCAGGAAAGACTTTTCATCCCTGACAAACATCCTGCTGGTGGGAGGCTTTGCTCAGCAATTAAAGAGATCCTACTGGAACCATCCCAGGTAGCCCTCACCCATTAAAGCTCTGAGCACCCTGATCTGGTTGAGGATGTCTCTGATTACCATAGAGGGGGTTAGACTAGATGAGCTCCGGAGGTCCCTTCCAACCCAGACTGTTCTATGACTCTATGAACTTAGAATAAAATTTTACACTATTTATGCACTAAATTTCTTTGATTTCATTCTAATTAACATAACAAATCAGCAAAATTCCACAGCCCACAATCTTGTAAAGGCCTAACCCACTAGACTTAAAAAGCAGTCAACAAGGAGTTGCTCTTAAATGGGTCTACCAAAGAATCCTTCACATCATAAAGAAAACTATTTCAGTTTTCACCTTAAAAATAGGATTTTCTTTGGCGATAGGACTGTTTCCCCACCTCTCCTCTCAAGACCAAATGTTTCTAAGTGCACCAAAAGCCAGCGTTTGGCTCCAAGTCAGTATTAAGTTTGTATTACCACCGTAATGACCAGGATAAACCCCAAGCGAAGGCAGCTGACCTGAACTAAGTGGAATATAACCAAGCGCCTAATTTTGGAGAGTGGTCCTGGCAGCCTTCCCACCTAGCCAGAAAACTGAGCATCCCACACCTGCAGATGCTGGGGAGAGCTGCTTGCTAAGTGCTATTTAGTTTAAGCAATCGTTAATAAAACAAGCAGCAAAATACTAATTAGGTACATTTTAGCCATTTCCATGCAAATTGTTTGTTTGTAGCTATTTACTCAGCATTGTTCTTGGCACAATGGAAAGAATGCAAATGACTGCATCACAATGCAGCTCTAATGGGACTTGCTGTTTATAACCATTAGCCCAGAGGTGTGCTGTAATTCAACCCTCAAGCAGCAAGATTTAGCCTCATTAACAGCTTGCACGGGCAGGTTACAACTCATAAAACCCTACAGTAAACAAAGCATATGGACACAGCAGAATATCTCGCCTCTGAGTGACAGAGCTCTGATTCCCCTATCAGATTGCCTTGATTTGCTTTTCTCCTAATGTCCCTTCTCCCTGGAAGCCAGTCGTGCCTGGGACTCTGCAAGGCAGCAGGATGGCACAGGGGGCTTTGTTTGCTCTCCCAACCCTTTCACTTCCCAGAAGACACAGAGCAACACTTCTACCTCCAACTTATTTGGGAAAGCACACATTAGAAAAGCATCTGGAAAGCTTCCTTCCTCCCTTCCCTGCTCCTGATGCACCAGAAGAGATCCATTTAATTTAATTTCTGGCCAGCCAACTGACACAGCCACCGATTTTATTTTGACCCGCGGTAACGTTAATTACATTGAATCTTACACGAAATAAAACTGCTGAAATCTCCACCGCTTGCTTCTAATTCCTGGTGTGGAGGAACCGGGGAGGGAGGGGGTTGATTTGACTGTACAGAAGGAATGGGCAACATTTACCTTAAGATTCCCTTGTGTCTTACCATCAAACAATTCCACAGTCGTTGTAGTCCCCCACCCCCCGTTTAAAATACGGGCGGCTTGGGACAAAGGTGCCCTAAACTGAGCACATCTCCCCCTCCCCCCTCTCTCTTTTGCTCCTCTCCTCCTGAAAGAGAACTTGGATCCTGCATTATTAGCATAGTCATTAATATCCTGGGGATCTCCAAGCAAACAGAGATTATTGTGGCTCGTGTTTGTGCTGATGAAGCCAACCCTCGCCAGCGGGCAAGAGCCAAGCCAGCCCCGGTTCTTGCTTAAATTCAATGCAGGTATTTGAACCCTCGGCTACTGAGCCTGGCAGAGGAAAGGCTGGTGGAAGAAGTAGTAGAAAAGTAGAGAGATCAAGTTCTGAGGTACGGAGCAATTGTTAAACCCCCTCTTTCGGCAAGAGCTGAAGAGAGGCACAGAAGTGGATATAAAAAAGAACCCCGAAACCAACAAACCAACCCAAAACCCAGGAGAGATGCAAAGCCGTGCCCCGGGAAAGGACCAGGCAAGCACACACGGCCGGCATTATTTGTTTTGTTTTTTCTTTTCTTTCCCCTTTTCCTGTAGAGCTGAAGAGGAAAAAAAAAAAACCCAACAAAAATCCACCTCTGTAACAATCTTCCACCCTCTGACAGAAATCTGCCATGCCAAAGAAACATTAAAGTTTGCTCTGCTCTTCCCCCCCACCCCCCGAGACCAGTTCCCTTGCAGCGGTCTGAGGCTGTGCCACGCAGCAAACTTCACCATTTAAGGGCAAACTCCTCAAGAATAAGTAATGTAAATTCCTTGTTTCCCTCCTAGGAAAATGTATTGGTATGCAATTTTTATATTTCACACTTCACCGCCATCTCGGCAAGCTTTCTTCCACTGCTTCAATGGTGCTACTTTTAATTTTATCCTCCTTAGTCCTAGTAATTAAAGTGATCAGCGGCGGCATCCCAACGGCTTTGCCACCGCCACAACCCCCTCGCAGGCTCCCGGCTTTGGAGGGAAAAGGGAAGGAAAAGGGAAAGAGAAAAAAAAAACAAAACCGGGAGTTTCATTTCACTGGAACAAGAAAATCAAGCCTCTCCAATCCTCAACTTTAGCCAATTGTTCTTTCAGCAGCCTTTGGATCTTAAGAAACACACAAAAATGGCTGCCATTAGGGGGTCCTTTTTGTACTCGCCGCGGGCGGCAATGACTGACGTTACTTTGGCCCAAAGTGATGTTGCCGAGGTGGGAAGGTGGATTCCAGTGGGAAGCGCTGCTTAGGGCAGCTTCAAGAGATCATTACCCGGCCAAGGGTGTCCCTCAGTGGTGGCAGTAGCTGAGAACTGACCAACTCAGGCAAATATTGGGCGGGGGGGAATGCCCCCCCCCAACCATCTCCATCAAACCCACCGCTAAAAATTCGGCAACCTGCTTCCATTCTCCAAAACAATGCTGCCAGGCATTTTCAGTCACCCTGTGGCACGGTTTTGGGAAGATCCAAAGTGAGTTTTGCACCAGAAGTCTGGTAACATATCATCCTCTCTCCCTGGAACACAAAACAACCAAACCATAATCCTCCCTGAGCTGCATTTATTTGATGTTTCAAAAAAGAAAATTCTATACTGTGCCTACGGAATGGGGAGAGGGGGAAACAAAAACCAAAAGAAAAATTAGTGGGACTCCCCAGCAAACAAAACGAAACCAGAATTGTACCTACGAGGGGGGGGAGGAAGAGCTTCCTGTAGCCGTAGGTTTCAAAATTGTCTGTGGTCTGCCCTCAGTGCACAGCGCATCTAAGAGAAAAGAACTTGATTGCCACCTCTTTCATCATTAGACAGGAAGAACGGCTCTGTTATTAGCCATTCAGAAAGAAAAAAAGACTTCTGTGCTTGTCCAGAGGCAAGGATTACCAAAATGTACCTATTCAGTTAGGAGACAGAATTAAAAAAAAAAAAAAAAAAAGAAAAAAAAAAAAAAGGAAAAAAATAAAGAAAAAAAAAAAAACAGAAAAAAAAAAAGAAATTAAAAAATAAAGTGACAACGAGATTTAAAAAGGGTTTGGGGCAGTCTGCCTTTCACTGTGACCTTGATTGGCTCTTGTCTGAGTAAATAGGATTTGGGGTGAAACATTAAAACTGTTTAGCAGATCTTTTCAAACCGTTTCAAACTTTTCTTCTGTGGGTTTCTAATGTAAGCAGACATGCTTGTAAATGGCCACACCTGCTCATTTCTCTGGGGATGGCCTGAGCTCTGCCTTTGCTAAACAAAGGAAGGACGGGAATGGACAGGAAAATTAAAAAAAACAAAAAAACCCCCAGCCTTTCTTATTGCAAAACAGAGTGGAAAGTCAAAATCTTTCTCAACTTTGTCCCATCTGGTCAGATTAAATCTTGGATCACCCTAGGGACCACGTTTATGTTTTGGTCCCTGTGACTTGTTTCAGAACAGCCCGAAACACACAGGTAGCAGTGATATATGAATTGCTAAGCCCAAAACCCCTCAACACCAACACACAAAAAGCAGATTTCTATGTCTGGTCAGACTGAGTGTCTGCAAAGAAAGATATAAACATCTGAGTGATTTGCTGCCTGGTGTCTACATCAGCTGCCTTGCTACCAATAAAGTATGTGAAGCTTTGACTTGTCCTAAAGAAGCAGCTAGTGATGGACTAACTAGACAAGACAGAATGAAAACAGAATATCCCCAAGTCAAAAGTCATGAAAAGGGAGTATCCCAGAGTCTGAAGGTGGAAGAATCAAGAAGACAGAGCATTCCCAAGACTACAAGTGGAAGAATGATGAAAACAGAATATTCCCCAAGTCTAAAGATGGAAGAATCATGAAAAGAGAGTATCCCAAAGTCTACAGGTGGAAGAATCGTGAGAAGAGACTATTCCCAAGTCTAAAAGTGGAAGAATCAAGAAAACAGAATACCCTGAAGTCTAAAGCTTGAAGAATGATGAAAACAGAATATCCACAAGTCTAAAGATGGAAGAATCGTGAAAAGAGAGTATCCCAAAGTCTAAAGGTAGAAGAATTGTGAAAAGAGACTATCCTCAAGTCTGAAAGTGGAAGAATCAAGAAAACAGAATACCCTAAAGTCTAAAGGTGGAAGGATCATGCAAATAGAATGTGCCCAAGTCTAAAAGTGGAAGAAGAATATTCAAACCAGAATATCCCCAGGTCTAAAGCTGGAATAATGATGAAAAGAGAGTATTCCCAAGTCTGAAAGTGGAATAGTCAAGAAAACAGAGTATCTCCAAGTCTAAAGGTGGAAGAATGATGAAACCAGAATATCCTCAAGTCTAAAAGTGGCCGAATCACAAACAATGCTTTATCAAAGCTGTCCCCTTTAAGGCAGAGAAAAGCCCCCCAAATTCACAATGAAATGGGCCTGGGTGGGTGGCTGTAAAATGGAAAACATCTCCCTGCACCCAGGGGGTGCTTCTAAAGAAATGTTAGCCAGCAAGTTTTAATTTTCATGTAGTTATTTCATTTTTCAGATCAGCTCTGTTGCGCCGGAAAAGCTCTGACTGACTTGGTGCAGTGTTTCTGGTGTGAAGGATGCTGGCTGGAGAGAAACAATCCTTTGGCAATTTAATTCTGTTGCAAAAGGGAGAAACTTCTAGTTTAGTCAATGAAAAAAAAAATATATATTTGGGAAAAAAAAAAAAAAAGGAACAGAAGAAAGAATGGCTGACTAAGTATCACCCTGTGCTACATCCAAGGCCTCTTGCTGGTTGTCTGGCTGCTCTTTTGTAGGCAAAAAGGAGCTGAACGCTCTCTGGCTCCTTAGATCTGGCCCAACAAATGCACTGCCAGTCATGCACATGGATCCAGCTTAAAACCCAGTGTGAGCCTAAAAGAAGCTAGTCAAACTGGCACCTACTCATGCAGAAGGAGATAGATTTGTCATGACAGGCTGATTATTCAATGTAAAGAAACAGTTTAGCTTTTCTAATCTGGTACAAATACATCTTTCTCAGAGAAAAAAGTAAAAGGTCTAACAGTTCAAGTATTTAAAGTAAAGAAACCAACAGGGAAAAAAATAAATGGTAACGTCAAAGTGAACCAGAGGTATTTGTGCTGGAGCATTCTGCACAACAGCCCTGCAGTTCTATTCACATAAATAAGATTTAACCCTTTTAACCCTTTAGGAGCTGCACATCTAGGCGAGGATCGAAGCGAGCAGTTCTGTCTTGGAGAGGACATGCTGAAATATCTCATTCCAGACCCCTGTTTTATTTCCCTTCTGGTTTGCTCTGCCTACCCGTGGGGCTCCTAAAATAAAGAAGCTCATCCAGACAGTCCAGAGCATAAGCAGCCACAAAGCTCTCCGCTAACTTCTTCCCTGGAATTTTCTCTGCTTAGGCAAGTTTGTGCTCTCCCTCATCCGGGAAGTATCATTAAGGACAACAATCACCTAAGGCGCCGGGATCCAGAAGCATGTTAGTCTGTCACCGGGATTGCCAATGCCATCGGCCCACAAACGAGGCTGGGGAATACTCTGGAACGTCCAGGATGGGGCACAACGTCCCACCTGAGATCCATGGAGTGGTATTTTCCATGCTTGTCCCTAGCTGAGTTACAGAGAGAAGTTAAGGAAGCTGCTGGCTCATTGCAGGAGTCAACATTTGCCGAGCTCCACTTAAGGGATTTTCTCTTGTGTAAACTTGACTTCATCATTCAAAAGGGAGGGGAAAAAAGAAAAAGAAAAAAAGCAGTGGCGTTATGAAACAAAGACTTTTGGCAAGTCTCTGGGATGCGTAAGCTGCCGAGCAGCATCTTTCAGACCGCCATCCTGGGAAGCTTCCTCCTGGGGCAGGCAACCCCGCGCTGAGGGAGGAGGAGGAGGCGGAGGAGGAGGAGGAGATGGAGGAGGAGGACGTGCCCTCCTGAGGAATGCTCCCGGGTCACTCCTAGCCCAACAAAGCGGAGCGGTCTGCAGGGCGCCTCTGAAACTGGGGGTTCCTCTCCCTCCCCCCCCACCTTCCCTTCCTCTTCTCTTGATTTTCAGGGAGGGTGGTGGGATCCTAGCCCGCTGGCGCCTGATGGGCAGGAGAAGTGCGGAGCCCCCGGGTCCTGTTTCGCTGGGGTTGGTGGTGGCTTGGCTGAGGGTTTTGGTTTGGTTTTGTTCTTTTCCTTTCTGAAAACGTCCTGCAAACTGCTGGCAGCTTTTTTTTTCCCCCCTTTTCCTTTTTTTTTTTTAATGGAAAATACCAATCGCCTGGGATCTATACCTTGCCTTTCGCCAATAATGAGAAAACTTCACCTTCTGTCCCCGGCAATTCTTAGGAAATCTTTTGCTGTTATTCCTACAAATCCAATTACAGATTGTTGAGTAGCTAGTGGAGTAAGCTTATTGAGGAGTGTCACATCACTAAGTCGTGCGTATGTGTTTCAGTTTGTAATGTGGTCTGAGCCGCTGTAGAGGTGTCAACTTAAAATGCAAGTAAGTAGCAGAACAGGGCTAATCCCAGCCACTACTCCCCTGCAGCCAAATTGTAGCGCAATGAATGACAGTGGAAATGCAAAGATGCCACTGTGCTTATCACACACAGCCAGATGGTGGACCTGGATCAATGCACACATGCCACGATCAATGCATTTGATAAAGAATTAAGAAGAAAACTGTACATGTTATCAAAGAACTTGTACATGGCATAATTATGATTCTGCATGTGCTTACTGATGATATTGGAGACTCAGAGGCAGGTGATAATGAAACTGATAGGAAGAAATAGCTTAAAGGCTACAGCATATGGCCTCGGCACTAAGAAATCTTGTCAAATAGTTCAGAAAGCTTTTTTTAACTGTTATTACAGGCTGCTCATAGTGCAAGCTGGTGGCAACATTTTAATTTTTTTTCTTTTTCCTTTTTTTTTTTCTTTCCCCCCCTCTCTAAATCTGAAATGTCAAAAAAAAAGTTACAAAAGCTTCGACTTTTCAGCACGGCTCAGAAAATAATTAAGACACTATTGTGCTTTAAACATGGCCCGCCCTCAAAAAAAACAAACAACCCTACCCCACCTCAGCCCTCAGCCCTACAGGTCCAGCAAGCCTCCACATATTTGGGGCATCTTTTAATGGATCTGATTCCACCTTCCCTGAATAAATGCATTTAGACTTTCGGGGATGGGGTGGGGGTGTTGAGGCAATTGCAAGGCTGTCTCCGGGTAGCAATTTGCATTCCACGCGTCACTCCTGCAGATACAGTCCCGATGTAATTCCTCCTCAAATGCAGAGCTGCTGTCTCTGCTCCGTGGCAGCTACCTCGCAGCCACCTCCTCGGATGGGAAAAAAGGTAATTAAACAGTGGAGGAAAAGAAAGGCTAAAGGAAGAAAATAAAATTCTTATTTCAAAGCAGATACGTTTCTAATGTGCAAAAAAGGTACCTAAAAATACAAATTCTCATGCTCCAGTTGATAGATGAGCTGTCTAATCAACGCCTGGACGTAACTTAAGTGCTCTCATTAGGGTGAAGACCTTCAGGCTAACTAAGACTAAATCCCTTAAAAATTGCTTCTGCAATAGAAAATTCCCCCTTACCATTTTCCTCTGCCTAAATCATATCAATTAAAAAGAGAGAGAGAGAGAGAGAGGGAGGGAGGAAGGGAGGGAGGTAGAGAGGCATTTTCACATGACTTTGTTTCAACTGACACTCCAAAAACTATCTCCTGAATCCAATTTAAAACGTCGCAGCAAAAGTTCATTAGCAAGCAAAGAAAAAAAAAAANACCCCCAGAATTTCAATTTGTCCTGACAAACCATTGGGTATTAAATTCTAAAGGCACGCAGAGTGCATAAAGAACTGATGGCTTGATTAGCTCTTGTGGTGCAATTGAAGGAGCTGTCTCTCTCCCCGCTTCTCCATTTTGAGAAACACTTTGATCTCCGCTCAAGTCAATTCATGAACATCAACTGACAAGACTGCATGAAACACCCCAATGGTTAAGGCCCAAACTCCTAGCAAACTATTTGGTTTCATTAAGGCTTCGGGAGAAGTGACCAGTGACAGTCCTTTCATTGGGAAGCCAACAGGCAAGTGACTATTTCAACTTTAATGCGGACAATGGTGCTGCTGAAGGCCACTACACCTCCAGCCAGCCACTCAGGGCTGAATGCCTCTACCTACTATTTTGTGACATGTGAACTCCTGAGTGCAGCTGCAGCCTCATTAATGCATTGGCCCAGATTTGTTTGCAAGGACTAAAGAGATGATTCGCAGCGTTTCTGGTGGGATAGATGCCGGCGCCTTCAAAGGAAGGTGAACCAGCAGGTGCTAGAGGAAAGCCAGAGGCCGACGGATGGACGGCTGCAGTTCTAAGTGCAGGCATTTGCCAAGCATGAAGTGCACTGATTTGCCAATTATTAAGTGTACCAATTTACCAAACAGTAAGTGCACTGATTTACCACACATTAAGTGCACCAATTTGCCAAACATTAACTACATTGATTTGCCAATTATTAAGTGCACCGATTTACCAAACAGCAAGTGCACTGATTTGCCACTTATTAATGTACCAATTTACCAAACAGTAAGTGCACTAATTTACCACACATTAAGTGCACCGATTTGCCAAACATTAACNCCCAACGCTGCATTTAGTTTCTTTTTCACTTTAACCCTGGACCTTTAATCGGTACTAAGGCTATTAACTTAGTGTGGTGTTTGTTGGTATTTGTTTGTCTGGTTTTTGTCAGCCCCAAAGACTGAGGTTTGAAGATGAAATATTAACCTTTACCAAAGCGAGCCTGCAGAAGCCGTGAAGCGCTCGTTTCATTTGCAGGGGGGACAACCCCCC
>WAAF01013962.1:228127-303978 GCA_013400475.1 Tricholaema leucomelas
CCTCCAGCCAGCCACTCAGGGCTGAATGCCTCTACCTACTATTTTGTGACATGTGAACTCCTGAGTGCAGCTGCAGCCTCATTAATGCATTGGCCCAGATTTGTTTGCAAGGACTAAAGAGATGATTCGCAGCGTTTCTGGTGGGATAGATGCCGGCGCCTTCAAAGGAAGGTGAACCAGCAGGTGCTAGAGGAAAGCCAGAGGCCGACGGATGGACGGCTGCAGTTCTAAGTGCAGGCATTTGCCAAGCATGAAGTGCACTGATTTGCCAATTATTAAGTGTACCAATTTACCAAACAGTAAGTGCACTGATTTACCACACATTAAGTGCACCAATTTGCCAAACATTAACTACATTGATTTGCCAATTATTAAGTGCACCGATTTACCAAACAGCAAGTGCACTGATTTGCCACTTATTAATGTACCAATTTACCAAACAGTAAGTGCACTAATTTACCACACATTAAGTGCACCGATTTGCCAAACATTAACTGCATTGATTTGCCAATTATTAAGTGTACCAATTTGCCAAACAGTAAGTGCACTGATTTACCACACATTAAGTGCACCGATTTGCCAAACATTAACTGCATTGATTTGCCAGTTATTAAATGCACCAATTTACCAAACACTAAGTGCACTGATTTGCCAATTATTAAGTGTACCAATTTACCAAACGGTAAGTGCACTGATTTACCACACAACAAGTGCACCGATTTGCCAATTATTATGTGCACTGATTTACCAAACATTAAGTGCACTGATGTACCAAAAACTAACTGCACTGATGTGCCAATTATTAAGTGCACCAATTTAACAAACATTAACTGCACTGATTTGCCAAATATTATGTGTACTGATTTACCAAACATTAGGTGCATTGATTTGCCAATTATTAAGTGCACTGATTTACCAAACATTAAGTGCACTGATTTGACAATTATTAAGTGCACCAATTTACCAGTCAGTGCACTGATTTACCAAACATTAAGTGCAATGATTTGACAATTATTAAGTGCATCAATTTGCCAAACATTAAGTGCACTGAGTTAACAAACACTGAGTGCACTGATTTGCCAATTATTAAGTGCACTAACTTACCAAACATTAGGTGCACTGATTTACTAAACAGTGAGTGCACTGATTTCCCAAACATTAAGTGTACTAATTTATCAAGTACTAGGTGCACTGTCTTACCAAGCATTAAATGCACTGATTTACCAAATACTAAATGCACTGATTTATGAAATATTAGGTGCACTGATTTATGAAGTATTAAGCACACTGACCTCCCAAGCATTAAATGCACTGATTTACTAAATACTAAGTGCACCGATTTACCAACTAGTTAATGCCCCAATTTCCCAGACATTAAATGCACTGGTTTGCTAAACCTTCGCAGAAAAGCAGCAGTTTGGGCTGAAAAATGACAAGATCTCGACTCACGTCCCCCCCTCCCCACCCCAACGCCAGGGCATTCGGCTGGGTTCTGAGCTTTGCTACAGTAAACTACTTCCACATCACTTTTCCCCCTTTCCCAAGAGCCCCACTTCAAAGAGTTCATTTTTGCACCGGTTCCTGTCAATGCAGGTCAGAAACACTAAAGTGGAAAAGTGGCTGCAATGCCGTGGCACAAAGAGTCTGGGCGGCTGGAATCAAACAAAGCCCAATTAAACTAATCATAACGTCCCAGTGAACACAAGGAAGCTCACCTGGTATTTCTGGACTTCTTGTGTGAATTCCCAACTCTACTCGGTACTTGGTACTATAATTACCCTGACCAAAATACTGTGAAATTACTGCTCTGATCTACTAATGGCTGCAAAGCTGGGGGGGGAAGGGGGAAGCAGCAAGCCCATGGGCTGTGGTTCCATGCCAAGGGGCCGTAGGAAGGTGGCGCAATGCTTTCTGACAGAGACGACAACTTCTGACAAACTCCAAAGGGAAAATTAACGGGATGGAGTTTATGTTGCCAAGGACTGTTCATTAATTACCAATTTAATCGCCGCTGGAGGCGTGACATTAACAAAAATCTGGCTGCAAGTTCTAATAGATTATGAAGACCACCTAAGAAGAGTGACCAAGAAATGTACAAAACAATTAATACTGTTTCACTGCTATCAAAGACCGCTCGGATTATTTTACATCAAGTGAAGCAAAAAAGAATTAGTGGCTTCACAGTGCCACCACTAGGAACTGTAAATACAATGGCACACAATTAGTAATGCACATGTGGACTCCGCCTCCCTCCCCCCCTCCGCGCCCCGTTCCAGGCATATATCCTTGGGAAAGCCAGAACATGATAAGGAGAACAAAAGAAACATTTGGAAATGAAACGAATCAAGATTTTAACTCTACCCTCCTGCATGCTGAGCCAGAACAGAGCAGGCAATGCGAAACAAGCCCCGCAGCTCTGAGGAGCTGCGGCAGCATCCTGGGATTCACCGCGGCAGACACCGAACATCTCCTGGCCACCGAGAGGAAAAGAGCATTCCGGATGCGGAGAGACCTGGGGCTCCCTGCCCACACAGAGGCAGAGCTCTCACACACCACCGAGACCCTTTTCTCCCCTTGTTGCTAATATTTATAAAGGGATAGGAAGTGCTGAAGTTTTAGAACTGTTCAGACGACCTTAACGTGCAGCTGCCAAGCTAACCTTACCATGCAGCACCTCCAGTTTGCAGCCACACCAGATATAAACACAGATCCTGATACACAACTCCCAATTTACACCCATGTAGTAAATAGTCCCATATTGATACACAACTCCCAATTCACATCCAGGTAGTAAATAGTCCCATACTGATACACAGCTCCCAACTCACATACATGTAGTAAAATAGTCCCATATTGATACACAACTCCCAATTTACACTCATGTAGTAAAAAGTCCCATACTGATACACAACTCCAAATTTACACCCATGTAGTAAAATAGTCCTATATTGATACACAACTCCCAATTCACATCCAGGTAGTAAATAGTCCCATATTGATACATAACCCCCAATTTGCATCCATGTAATATCTAGCCTTAGATTGATACATTTAGGGTTGATGCATATAAATGGATACAGCTTATGGGAGAAAAGTGCAGCAAAAAAACTTAGCTGTCAATCTCCAGAATTTAGACCCAAAATTCAGCCAAAGTATCGTTTGCCTGGCATTAGCAAAGGTTCCACTTTCTCCATGAAATCTCTTCTGCTATAAAACTGACACTGAATGCTGATTCCTCTTGGTTTACTCAGAGTTTACTCACCCTAATTGATTCATTTTCCCAGCTCTGTCGGGGAGTTGTCTTTAGACATATTTTCAGACAGTGAAATATCACCGAGGGCTCAAAGGGATCAAAGAGGAAGTCAAAAGATGTGGAACCTTCTTGGAAAGTGACTTAGTGTTGTCCACGTGTGGAATAAAACCAACTTGTTTGCTCTTGCCATGAAGGAAAGGAGATCAGGCTCAGCCTTAGCAAGCCGTTAGCAAGCAGCAAGTAGCAGCTCAGTGGTGGGTTTGAAGGCTCCAGTCAGCAGGTCTAACCTTCACTTAACGAGAAGCGTAGTGGTAGAACAGCTCTAAAACTTGGAATGCTCTCGAAATGCAAAGAGTCTTATCAGCTTAAACCACATTTAACCACTTTCTAGTGGCATACAGACCAAGACACAGAAATGAACAATGGGGAATAAGTTACCAAAGCTCTCAGGGATTACCAAAATAATGCTGCATCTTTTTTTACCAATTAGACAGTAACTGGTTCTGTGTAATCTCAGGGAGATCTACTGACCACGTCTAAATCTGGTCACAATTATCAGCACGATAGACTGGGCTTTCTTTTTTTTCTCCTTTTCCCTTTCCCTCCCCAATCAATATTTTCCAATTAATATTAAAGGACCAAGGTTGCCATCTGCAAGGTCCTACACCTCTATAAATCCCTGTTAGATGTTTAATTAATACAGATCAGCTTCTTCTATCTGTTGGTTGTAGGTTTTTGTTTGTTTGGTTTGGTTTAACCAAAGTTATTTGGCAATAACTTGAGAATATTTTCTTAAATGCATTTTCTTAAATGCATTCCAATGTGATCTGCTCTGGCAGGGGGGCTGCACCAGATGATCTTTCGAAGTCCCTTCCAGCCCCTGACATTCTGTAATTCTATGATTCATGTCACCATTTCACAGAATACATCCTCTTAGAAGAGCCCTCCAAGCTCAGCCAGTCCAGCTCTCAATCAGGTTTAGGGTCAGTCCTAAACCATGTCGCTCAGCACCAGCTCCACAGGCTGCTGGAACATCCCATGGATGGGGACTCCAGCACTGCCCTGGGCAGACCATCCCAAGGTTTGAGAAACCTTCCAGGGCAGAAATATTTTCTAGCATCCAGCTTGAGCCTCCCCTGGGGCAGCTTGGAACCATTTCCTCTGCTCCTGTCCCTTGGCACCAAGGAGCAGAGGCTGCCCCCTCCTCACTCCAACCTGCAGGGAGCTGCAGAGAGCAATGAGGTCTGCCCTCAGCCTCCTCTTCTCTAGACTCTATCACAGACATTTATTTTTCAGTTGAGGAGACTACCTAAAAACAAAAAGGCACCTAAATGAAATAAATCCACCAGTGAAGCAGATGCTTTTCTTAACGCCACAGAAGCAGAGGTTCCTGCTTTTGGCAGGGGGGTTGGACTCAATGATCTCTGGAGATCCCTCCCAACCCCTAACAGTCTTTGATTCTGTGATTCTGTATTCTGGCTCCATGAGGAAATAAATACTGCTAAAGCTCTCCAGCATTCATCCTGAAGAACCTGCTGGAGTATGTGGAGGAAAGAATGCTTGGAATGCCAACCTGAGTTGGAGGAAGCTTTCAATCCAATTAAAATATCCTCTTTCTGTCAGCTGCTGGGAATTTGCATTCGGCACCATTTCAGCTCACATGGAGCAGAGTTTACTTTTTGGTCACTTTTAAGAGAAGGGCAGTTTGGAGCTTATTAGCCTAGAGGGGCAGTGGATTACTGCAGAACACGATCTGTAACTAGGACCATTTATTACAGCTTTGTTTCTAAGCACCATAAATAAAATAACGCTTAATTTTGATCCCACTGCAGCTGGCATATCTCATATTTGTGCAAACACATGCAAGGAAAATAAAACTAAGAGCATGCAACCCATCTCCTTTCAGATTTTGTCCCTTTCTGAAGCTTTCCTTAAACAAACAAACAAACAAACAACAAACCCAAACCCTCCATTTCCACTAGATGCAAAAATAAAACCCAACCCAAACTTCCCACTTTGCACTCAGATATCTATGACACAGAAAATGTGCACAACAGATCGACACCTGAAGTAGAAAGACCTCATTAAATATGAATTAGATACAGCTGCAACAAGTGCTTTGAGGGAGGGAGGCAGAAAAGAGCAAGGCTCGGAGCAGAGAGCGAACAGCCTAGTGGCACAGCCTGCTCCTGCTGCTCTCTGTGCCCGCTGCTTCCACGGGTAGAGGCAGCAGCTTTTTGGTGGGGCACTTCCGAGCTGCAGCTTCTGCTACAAAAGCTTAATGCAGGCTCCACTGCTCTTTCAGATGTTGATTGTTCCCCCCCCACACCCCCTTACTATTTAGGCAGCTAGAGCTGTGACACAGCTTGAATAAATATGAAGTAATGGTGGCAGGGAGAAGTAAACCCAAATCTTTGAGCAGAGATCGCTTGAAACGGTTGCAATTAGGCATAAGAGCAGGTTGCAATTAGGCACAAGAGCAGCGTCAGGATCGCTCTCTGCAAATATCACAGAATCAGCTGGAAAAGACCCTGAAGACCATCAAGTCCAAGATAATGATCTCATTCTCCCAAGTCTGATGCTAATCGCACCACATCTCTGTGTCTTCTAAACACCCTATCAACCTGCTGTTAAACAGACCTTGTCCAAGCCTGAGTGCCTCGCAGGTTTTTGGTGCAGTCACCCTCAGGATGCTGCCTTGAAGAATTAATCTTTTCCTGTTTCACAGAGCAATTCCCTCCAGGTATCACACTACTGAATTCCTGCATCCCAGGACCTAAGCTAGATCTAAAATACACAAAATACTTGGTGGAATTCATAGGACAGAATCCCCTACACCTCAGTTCAGCAGGGAGGAATCCTTAGCAGCTCATGCAAACCCCAAATACCTCCAGAAGGACTTGTGGCAGGAAGGAAAACACATCTTGTGCCAGCTGAGCACTGTTTTGCAGAAATTCCATGCCACATGCACAAACAAACTTGTAAGAATCTGACAGGGGGTTCAGGAGATGCCAGGAATGAAGTCTTAAGATTTTAAGATTAAAAATTAAGACTTTTTTTTTTAATTAAAAAAAATTAACTTATTTTACTTTTAATTAAAATTTAAGACTGAAGATCTTAAGCCCAGGCACAGTTTGAATTTTCATCCTGCTCTGTAATACTTTGCAATAGAGTCTTCTTGTCACAACACCTTTCACTTCTACTGTCCCCTGATCTTCAGCTCAGATCTTTGCTCTGCCCAGTGCTGGTCAATACTCTGGTACCTCCTGACTGCTCAGTATGGAAGCACCATTCCCTACTTCATGATACTCAAATCCTGCTTAACAGACAGAATGATGGATTACTTCCTAGGGCTATTTGCTCACCCTTACACTGCTGAAGTGCCTTCAAAGCATTAACCACGTTGCATTCTCCGACCCCGCCGTGGTGGTGCAACCACACCCAAACAGGGTTCGTGGAGAAGGGAATGTGGCTAACACATCTGGGGTCCTCCCATGAGAACCCAGACAGAGAGATCCAGCTGAAAGGATCTAGCACTGGATGCTCACCCTGGGAAGCCTCTTACCCGGGCTTTGTTCAGTCTGCTAAGCTTTCTGCAGCCCTTGCTGTGTCTCAAGCACATCTCCAACTAATTTCCCTGACAGCCCTGGATGTTTAAGACACCTGCAAATCAAACCTGTGCCTTGACAGTTGATCCAGAAAGGAAGGATACACAGTTCATAGATCCACAGAATGGTTTGGGTTGGAAAGGACCTTAAAGAGCATCTAGTTCCAACTCCCCTGCCTAATCTCCAGCCTCACTCTCCCCTCTCCCAAATCAAAGCCATTGTTCCTCCTCCTGGCACTCCCAGCCCTTGTCGAAAGTCCCTTCCCAGCTTTCCTGAGGCCCCATCAGGTGCTAGAAGGCTGCTCTAAGGTCTCTCTGCAGCCACGTCTTCTCCATGCCGAACAGCCCAAACTCTCCTAGTCTGTCCCCACAGCTGAGGTTTTCCAGCCCTCTGAATCATCTCCATGGCCTCATCTAGACCTCTCCAGCAGCTCCAGGTCCTCTTTTGCTGTAGTCCACAGCATTGGAGGCAGTGCAGCAGGTGAGGTCTGAGCAGGCAGAGCAGAACCCAGCAGAGGGGCAGAATCCCCTCCCTGTGTTGTTGCTCTCCTTGCTCTGGATGCAGCCAGCACACAGCTGGCTCCTGGGCAGTTTGGCACCAACTGACACTCCCAAGGCCCTCTCCTGCAGGCTGCTCTCCAGCCACTGCTCACTCAGCTTGCATTTGTGCTCAGGATTGCCCTGACCCAGCTGCAGGACCTTGCACTTGGCCTTTTTGAACTTCAGGAGGTTGGCTTGGGCCCAGCTGTGCTTGTCCAGGTCCCTCTGGATATCTTCCTTTCAGAGTGTCAACCACAGCACACAGCTTGGTGACCAGTTGGAAGAAGTCTGGTTCCAAAGACTTAGCAGCACTGCTCAGGAGCTTTGCTGCCAAGGCAGCATCACAATGAATTCTTTCAAGCATCTTAACAGTGACCTTGTCCTTTTGCTCCTTGCAATCCTTACTTTGTTTGCTGCACTTCCTCCAGCCCAAAGGACAGGGGTCTCCTGGACAAACAGCCTTCTGCATCACCTCAATCCTTTGAGCTAAATGAGACACGATTGCTTTGGGGTGATCACATAATTAAAGACTGCATCATAATGCATATACACAAAAGGAGGTTAATTAAAGTTGCCTGTGCATTTCTTAACTCCTAATTCCATGCTCTGTAATCACACTGACTCCACAACCACAGCCACCTGAGCTTGCAGAGCAAACGACAAGGGCAGTACATTTCCATCCTTTATGTGGCTCAGGCATTAAAGGAGAACAGGAGGCACATTTTGCCACTGGACTTTGCAGAGATTTGCTGACAGTGGAGTTAGGCTGAGCCTTGAGAATTATGGATTCCACTCCATGTTCTACGAGTGAGAGTTCCTTGCTGCAAAGACCTTTTAGCCCTGGGACTCCTGAATATTCCCCATTGCTCCTGGTCCCCTCTTTGCCTGCTATTTGCCAGCTAGGTTGCACAGACCAGCTCCAGTCTCCTTGCCTTTCCAATCTGCTACTGCTAACAACCATCACTACAGCTCGATATTTTCCAGCATCTGCTGGGAGCAGATATGTCCCTTCTAGCCCTGTGATATTATTCATCCTGAGAAAAGGCAAGTTAAAAGAGAGTAAGCTAATCAAGAGGCCCTCCTGGTTAAAAGCTAAGCCATTACAGCTGCTACACCAGACTGGAAATGACAGAAGCACCTCATAAAAGAGTCATCAGGCACACACCTACCTCAAGAAAGGCAGCAGAAAGGCTGAGCTCTTTTTAAAACTACCACAGAGAAAGGAATCCAGGAAGGGATCAGCAACTCTCTTCACAGACTCCTTAAGCTAATTCTTCCTGCCTCCAAAAGGCTGCATCATTTTTAAGGGCGTATCTGTGATCCTCCCAAACCAGGAGCATATTCCCAAGGAATTTCTGATCAATGTGGTCTCTTCTCAGACTTCAAATACCTACCTGTATGCTTACTATACCCCCACCCGGGCTGGCATGCGTGCAGCTTGCAGACTGAAGTATCAAATGAGCAGACCTAGCAGTGAAAAAAACTTCATGTAGGGAGGAAATGGGAGGAAAGAGAAGAAGCTGATCTGGTACAAACAGAGGAAGCAGGTGGAGAATGCTGGGATGGAATCCAGTGGGTTGAACAGGAATGACAATGTTCACAGAATCACAGAATGGGTTGGATTGGAAGGGACCTTCAAGATCATCCAGCTCTAACACCCTGCCATGGGCAGGGACACCTCTCACCAGCACAGGTTCCTCAAGGCCTCATCCAATCAGACCATGAGCACCTCCAGTGAGGGGACAGCCACAGCCTCCCTGGGCAACCTGTGCCAGTGTCTCCCCAACCTCACTCTCAACAATTTCTTCTTCATCTCCACTCTCAGTCTCCCCTCTCCCAGCTCAAAGCCATCGTCCCTTGTCCTGGCACTCTCAGTCCTTGTCAAAAGTCCCTCCCCACCTCTCCTGTAGCCCCTTCAGGTACTGGAAGGCTGCTCTTCCTGGAGCCTTCTCTTCTCCAGGCTGAACAGCCTCGAGGATGATGGGGCAGAGAAGACACAGAGGAAAGATGTCTAAGGGCAGAAATAGTCAAGACAGCAGGTAGTAAAAATCCAAATGAAATTGAAATGGCCTGGACAACCAGCTGAAATACAGTCTGAGAAGAGAGGAAAGAAGAAAAAGACACAAAGACAAGGGGCAGATGATACACCTTGGGCTGCAAGAGGAAATACAAAATCCAGAGGAAAATGGGGTCAAGTTGAGGTTACATGAGCAAGTTCAGTGCCTTCACCTTCTGCTCCCACAACACCAATTTCTGAGTTAAAAAGGAAAAAAAAATAAGGTCCAGCAAGTGAGAATACTGAGATGGGCTACAAGAAGGTGGAAGCACAGTGCAGCAAGACAGAACTGTCAAGGAAAAGGAGTAAATAGGAGAATGGGAGCTTGCAGTTGTTTATGAGAGGGCAGAGGGTGGTCAGTAGAGACAAGAGAGGTTTGGAGAGGGCAGGGGAGAGGAGAGGAGACAGGAGAGGAGACAGGAGAGGAGAGGAGATAGGAGAGGAGACAGGAGAGGAGAGGAGATAGGAGAGGAGACAGGAGAGGAGAGGAGACAGGAGAGGAGAGGAGACAGGAGAGGAGAGAGAAAGGAGAGGAGGAGAGAAAGGAGAGGAGGAGAGAAAGGAGAGGAGGAGAGAAAGGAGAGGAGGAGNAGAGGAAAGGGGAGGAGGAGAGAGAGGAAAGGAGAGGAGGAGAGAGAGGAAAGGAGAGGAGGAGAGAGAGGAAAGGAGAGGAGGAGAGAGAGGAGAGGAGAAAGGAGAGGAACTCCAGAGAACAGAACTACAGAAGAAAACAACACAATATTGGTTCCATCAGAGGCTGGGGAAGCTGCAGAAGGTTTCAGGTGGTGGGTACCAAGCAATCTGTATTTCTGCCCATGGAACAGACGTGGAAATGTCCTGCCTTGTGTTGACCTCCAGCAGCAACACAGCCCCACACACTGCATATTGCTCTCCCTTGTTGACTGAGAAATTGGATTCCCCCTTCTCAGATGACACAGGTGAAGCAGGAGCAGTGAAGCCTGTGAGACAGGGCTCTCAGAAGTGAGTAATGACTCTGCAGGCCTGGCTGAGCTGGGCTGCATGATCTTCATAGCACCTGAAAAGGGGCTATCAGAGTGCACCCTGAAAGTCTGGGGTGCTTAAAGCTCTTGTCACGAAGGTACAAAAACAAAGCTGAAATTGCAAGCCTCAAGAGTTACTTTTTAAAGTATTTGTCCTGGACTAACTCAAAAAGCTTTTTTTATCCAAGAGCTTCCTGATTCAAACCATGTTCTTTGGGATCCCTCCCAGTCTATCCCAAATGTCCAGAGGAGGACATGAAGATGCTCAGAGGACTGGAGAACCTCCCCTGTGGGGACAGGCTGGGAGAGATGGGGCTGTTCAGCCTGGAGAAGGCTCCAGGAAGACCTTAGAGCAGATTTCCAGTACCTGAAGGGGCTACAGGAGAGCTGGGATGGGACTTTTGACAAGGCCTGAGTGCCAGGACAAGGGACAATGGCTTTGAGCTGGGAGAGGGGAGACAGAGTGGAGATGAGAAAGAAATTGTTGAGAGTGAGGGTGGGGAGACACTGGCACAGGTTGTACAGGGAGGCTGTGGCTGTCCCCTCACTGGAGGTGTTCATGGTCACACTGGATGAGGCCTTGAGGAACCTGTGCTGGTGAGAGGTGTCCCTGCCCATGGCAGGGTGTTGGAGCTGGATGATCTTGAAGGCCACTTCCAACTCAAGCCATTCTGTTATTCTGTGAAAAATGAGCCCTGTCCAATTCCAACTACTGCCTGCTCATTCTCCTTACTCTCAGCTGAATTACCCACATCACCACACTGGCACAGCCAGCACTGCTATGAGTCAAACTGCTGATTATTAACCTTAACGACCAGAAAACACTGACTACAAGTAAGAGTTATCTTCTAACAATCAAATAAGCAATGACCTGGAGTAAACTGGCACAACTACAGCAAATGGAAGTGTCTCATCTCTGTGAAGATCAAATATGCTACAGAAACACAGAAATAAATGCATTTTATTTTATATCTTTATATGAGACACTGGGGTTGTTCAGCCTGGAGAACAGGAGGCTGAGGAGACCTCATTGCTCTCTACAGCTCCCTGAGAGGAGGCTGGAGCCAGGTGGGGGTTGGGCTCTGCTCCCTGGGAACAAGTGACAGGAGGAAAGAAAATGGCCTCAAGGTGTCCCAGTGGAGATTTAGGTTGGAGATGAGAAGAAACTTCTTGGCTGAAAGGGTTCTGAAAGGCTGGCAGAGGCTGCCCAGGGAGGTGGCTGAATGCCCATGGCTGGAGGTGTCTGAAAGAAGCAGAGCTGTGGTGCTGAGGGTCATGGCTTAGCTGTGAGAAGAAATGTGCTCAAGCTGCACCAGGGCAGGGTAAGGTAGGAGATTAGGAACAGTTTCTTTGCTGCAAGAGTGGTCAGGGGTTGGCACAGGCTGCCCAGGGAAGTGGTGGAGTCCCCATCTTTGGAGGTGTTCCAGGACTGTGCGCTCACGGCACCTGGGGACAGATTTAAATAGCCACAGTCATGTTGGGTTGGTAGTTGGCTGATCCTGGAGGGCTTTGCCAACTGGAACAACTCTGCTCTCACACCACTCTTCCAAGCTGTGGAACTTTTGTCATTCACAGTCAGCTTGAGAGCCAATTCCCTGCTTGCTCAGAGTGCCCAGGATTTCAGGGGGACTAGGACTATTAATTCTCATCAGAGACATCCTTGGCTTGGCTACAGCTGAGCACAGAACCCTAAGATTCCCTAGGAACGTTAGGCTGGAAATCACAGACCCAGGAATCCTTTGTCTTAAGCATGTTGGCTGAAGGGACACTCTCAGGAGTGTAAAGCACTTCTGGGCAGCTCTTCCTTTGCTTGCAGGCTTTATAGTCAGTTTTCAGCTTGTGTAATATATTAAATACAGAATCACAGAAAGGTTTGGGTTGGAAGGGACCTCCAAAGCTCATCCAGTCCAACACCCTGCACTCAGCAGGGACATGCTCCACTAGAGCAGCCTGCACACAGCCCTCTCCAGCCTCCCCTTGAGAATATCTCCAGCCATGGGCCCCAACCACCTCACTGGGCTACCTGCTGCAGTGTTCCAGCAGCCTCCTGCTGCAGAACTTGTTCCTCACAGCCAATCTCAATCTGCTCTGCTCTACTTTGCAGCCATTGCTTTTGTCTTGTCCCAGCAGACCTTTGGCAACAGTCGCTCTGCAGCCTTCTTGTAGCCCCTGCAGGACCTGGCAGGTTGATCTTAGGTCTGCCTGGAGCCTTCTCCAGGCTGAATACCCTCAGCTCCCTCAGTCTGTGTTCATAGCAGAGCTGTTCCTACCCCGATCATGTTTGTAGCCTCCTCTGGACCCTCTCCATCAAGTCCATGTCCTTCCTGTGCTGAGGGCCCCAGAGCTGGATGCAGTACTTCAGGTGAGGCCCTCCATGGGCAGTTCGGCTGCTTGAACTACATAGTCCTAACTCCCCCCCTGCAAACTCTGCCCCCATGTCCTGTCCTTCAGCTGCTTTTCCTGGCCCAGAGAGAGTTCCGAGTTTTGGCTAATTTCACATTGCCATCTATATTGCTGATTGGCAAAGAGCAAACATAAGGCATGTCTTCAAGAAGGGAAAAAAAGATGCCCCCAGGAACTACAGAGCAGTCAGTCTCACCTCTGTGCCTGGCAAGATCATGGAGCAGATCCTCCTGAAGGCTCTACTAACACAAATGGAGAACAAAGCAGAGGTGATTGGTGGTACCCAGCAATAGCTTCACCAGGGGCAAGTCATGCCTGACAAATTTGGTGGCTTTTTATGATGAAGTCACAGCAACAGTGGACACAGGAAGGGCAACTGACATCATCTACCTGGACCTGAGTAAGACATCTGTCCACATGACAGCCTGGTCACCAAGCTGGAAAAACACAGACAGGATGTGTGGAGCCCTGCTGGATAAGGAATTGGCTGGATGGTGGCACACAGAGAGTGGTGATCAAGGGCACAATGTCACCTGGAGGCCAGTGCCAGGTGGCTCCCTCAGGGGTCAGTGCTGGCACCAGTGCTGTTGAACATCTTTGTCAGTAGCATGGACAAAGGAACTGAGTGCACCCTCAGCAGTCTGCAACTAGTACCAAGCTGTGTGGCACAGTTGACTTGCTAGAGGGCAGGGATCCATCCAGAGGGACCTGGACAAGCTGGAGAGGTGTGCCCAGGCCAACCTCATGACATTCAACAAGGCCAAGTGTAAGGTCCTGTACCTGGGTCGGTGTAATTCCAAGCACAGCTCCAAGCTGGGTGGAGAACAGCTGAGAACAGCCCTGAGGAAGAGGCCCTGGGGGTCTGGGCTGATGAAAAGCTCAACAGGAGCCTGCAGTGTGAGTGCAGCCCAGACAGCAACCCTATGCTGGGCTGCAGCAAGAGCAGTGTGGGCAGCAGGGCAAGGGAGGGGATTCTGCCCCTTGGCTCTGCTCTCTTCACACCCCACCTGCAGTCCTGGGTGCAGTTCTGGAGCCCCCAGCACAAGAAGGACATAGAAGTGTTAGAGCAAGTTCAGAGGAGGCCACCAAGATGCTCAGAGGGCTGCAGCAGCTCTGCTATGAGGACAGGCTGAGAGAACTGGGGCTGTGCAGCCTGAAAAGAGAAGGCTTCCAGGAGACCTTACAGTGGCCTTCCAGTATCTGAAGTGGGTTACAGGAGGGCTGAGATGGACTATTGACAAGGTCTTGTAATGACAGGATGAGGGGTAAACTAGATGTTAGGAAAGGGTTCTTTCCAGTGAGGGTGGTAAGACACTGGCACAGGTTGCCCAGGAAGGCTGTGGTTGTTCCCTCCCTGGAGGTGTGCAAGGCCAGGTTGGATGAGGCCTTGGGCAGCCTGTTCTAGTGGGAGGTGTCCCTGCCTATGGCAGGGGGTTGGAACTGGCTGAGCTTTGAGGTCCTTTCCAACCTAAACCATTCTATGATTCTATCTACCTCCTTGCCATCTCCCCAGGGCACCTCTCCCCTGCATGCCAGGGAGGTAGCTCCTTTGCCTCCTGTTGGGATTTTAGCGGCAGCAGTTTAGGTTGAACAGGGAAAGTTTTGCTTTCCAACACTACAACTTGCACCAGAATGGGCCCTGATCCTTAGGGAGCAACAGGAAAAGATGCCCTTGTTCTGCTCTCTCCATACAGACAGCTTTTACTGATGCTCACCAGTGCTGCTGATTTCAAGGCTCTGTGCCAGGACTGTGTTGTTAATACAGCTTTGGTTGTTTTGAACAGATCTGTCAAGAGGAAGGAACCTTCTCCCCAGAAGACATTTTTTTTTAACATGGAGAAAACAATGTTTTATCCAACCTAATAGAGAGAAACTTCAGCAGGGTGTGTGGGTTTTTTTGAAGGAAAGAGATAGAAGAAATATTACCCTGAGGCAGAGAGCTGATGGAACATTGCAGATCCAACAAAGCTGTAAGACCTTGGAAAACAGGAGTTTGGGATAAGAACTGTCAGACAACTTTAGCCATAATTGCTCCTGCCTACAGCATTGCTCACAGCTTCACAGACTGCACTGGGTTGGAAGGGACCCTCCCAGGGCATCTTGTCCACCCCCTGCACTCAGCAGGGACACCTCCAGCTAGAGCAGGCTGCACAGGGACACAGCAAGGCTGAGCTTGAAGGTCTGCAGGGACAGGGCCTCAAGCACAGCCCTGGGCAGCCTGTGCCAGTGTCTCACCACTCTCCTTCTGCACAACTTCCTCCTGAAGTCCAACCTAACTCTGCCTTGCTCCATTCTCAAGCCATTGCCCTTGGCCTATTCCCACAGACCCTTCTGAGCAGTCCTTCTCCAGCCTGCCTCTAGGATCTCTTCAGAGAGCCTCTAATTAAAATGAACAGCTAATTAATAAAAGTTAAAACCCAAAGCAAAATTCATACTGAGAAATATTAACCTAGGAAAGACTGAAACACAAAGCTACACAAACCTGCTGCTGTATCATTATGTTATCATCACACAAGGAAGACTTGTCTGCTTCTATCAGTATCACAGTATCACCAAGGTTGGAAGAGACCTCATAGATCATCAAGTCCAAGCCGTTACCACAGAGCTCAAGGCTAGACCATGGCACCAAGTGCCACATCCAATCCTGCCTTGAACAGCTCCAGGGACGGCGACTCCACCACCTCCCTGGGCAGCCCATTCCAGTAGCCAATGACTCTCTCAGTGAAGAACTTTCTCCTCACCTCAAGTCTAAACTTCCCCTGATGTAGCTTGAGGCTGTGTCCTCTCGTTCTGGTGCTGGCTGACTGAGAGAAGAGAGCAACCTCCTCCTGGCTACAACCACCCCTCAGGTAGTTGTAGACAACAATAAGGTCTCCCCTGAGCCTCCTCTTCTCCAAGCTAAACAATCCCAGCTCCCTCAGCCTCTCCTCGTAGGGCTTGTGCTTGAGGCCTCTCACCAGCCTCGTTGCCCTTCTCTGGACACGTTCAGTATGTTCTGAAGAAAAAACAAACCCTAGAAGTGTCAGTTTGGGGAGAGGACTCGTGAAGCCAGGACACAAAAAGGTAAAGCATGGAGCTAAGGCAGTGAAGAGAATGAGGACGTGTAAATCCCTGCCTTGGGTTCCTGACTGCAGGATCCTGTTTAGGTACAGCAATCTGTCCCTCAGGAGCAGCCTCTGCCAGCTGTGAATGGGCAGAGACTGAAGCCTTTCTCTCTATCATTATTTTTCAGTCCCATTGACACTCTCAGTTGCCAGGACGGACTCTAATGTGCAATAGTTAGAATCACAAAACCCACACTGCATAAAAATTAATTGGCTTTCATCTCCAGAGAGTATGCATCCTTCCAGGTCACCACAGAGGTGCAACCAGAGCTGCTTCCACGCTGCAGCTCGCTCCCCAGCTCCACTTTCCCACCTCGCTAGCATCAATCAACTTTGGTGATAAAAAGGAATTGTTCCATCAACTCTTTTACAAGACTGTCACAAGCTGATTCGTTCAAGGCAGCAATGCTTCTGAAGCACCAAGGAGCTGACATCACAGGCTCAGGGACTGCATTTACATCACTGAATAAAGGAGAAGGAATCAAAAATGGCATCGCTTACTTCACTATCATTTAACAAGTAACTTTTGTTTTTCGGCCCATTAGGAACTGTGGTGCCAATCAAATGAGGTGCTCCCAGACCTCTGCTTCCAGTGAGGTCTAAGGCATCTTGCTGTTGGCCACAACAGCAGAGGAATTGAGCTTTTAAAGTGATCTAAGGGTATTTGACATGGCAGGGCATGGCAGCATCTAGAAGGGACATTCTGCAAGGAAATCATCCCCCCAGAAGCATATGGAGGTGCAGTAAGTGGTAAGGGTGGAAATGGTCCCCCCAGAAGCATATGGAGGTGCAGTAAGTGGTAGGGGTGGAAATGGTCCCCTCAGAAGCATATGGAGGTGCAGGAAGTAGGAAGGATGGAAATGGTCCCCCCAGAAGCATATGGAGGTGCAGTAAGTAGGAAGGATGGAAATAGTCCCCCCAGAAGCATATGGAGGTGCAGTAAGTGGTAGGGGTGGAAATGGTCCCCCCAGAAGGATATAGAGGTGCAGGAAGTAGGAAGGATGGAAATGGTCCCTCCAGAAGCATATGGAGGTGAAGGAAGTAGGAACGATGGAAATGGTCCCCCCAGAAGCATATGGAGGTGCAGTAAGTGGTATGGGTGGAAATGGTCCTCCCAGAAGCATATGGAGGTGCAGGAAGTGGTAAGGGTGCAAAGTGCCACACCAGGCAGTGTTCCTTACATCATTCAGCTGCTTGCCACGGGCTGGGATGATAGCATTGCTCAGCTGCTTGCTCCCTGCCTTTAATGCTGCATCTCTTCTTGCTTGCTCCAGCAGGACTCTCGCTCTCTCTTTGAGTTCTTCCTGTCTTGACAACATACGTTGCTTAAAAATAAAGAAAGACATTTAAGAGCAGGCCAGCCTGAGGCTACTTCACGTTTATACAGCACTTAACAGCCAGGGGCTTTCCCATACAATAAAGGTCAGGAGGCAGATGGGTTACAGCTTCAGGAGGAAACAGAGCATTCTGGAGAAATGAAAAAGGGAAGATGACCAAAATGTAAAATGAAAACTCCCAGGCTTTTATGATGTAAATAAGAGTTCTTTCTTCCCTCCCCTTAAAGCTTAATTTCTATCAACATTTTAATGCCTTTAAACTGCAACTGTGGAAAAAAACAATAATAATTGGCTTGGTGGAAGCTGTGTGAAATGTGCTCTGTGTTTACTTGTTTGCTTTAATATGTATGCAAATAGAGTGCTTCGTAGGCTTCTGCTAGGGGTATCGCCCATTTATAGCTCAAACTGAACAGAAAGAGGTTGGCAATGAAGTGAGGAACCTGTGAAGACTTCTGCCTCAGTTGTGGAGAGCCACCAGCAAGCCCCTTCTCCATGCACACAGCCAGCTGTACTGCAGAGAAGAAGTAACAGAAGAGAAGCTTCTGTACAGGCAGCAGGTTGGGCTGGAAGGGACCTCCAAAGCTCATCCAGTCCAACACCCTGCACTCAGCAGGGACATCCTCCACTAGAGCAGGCTGCGCACAGCCCTCTCCAACCTCACCTTCAGTATCTCCCTGGACAACCTGTTGCAGTGTTCCAGCAGCCTCCCGCTGCAGAACTTGATCCTCACAGCCAATCTCAATATGCTCTGCTCTAGTTTGCAGCCACTGCCCTCATCCTGTCCCTGCAGGCCTTTGGCAGCAGTCCCTCTGCAGCCCTCTTGAAGCCCCTTCAGGTACTGGAGCAACTTTTACACACAGGTACTCTCAAATGCTGACTTCTTATGTCAAGGTCAAGTGTGAAGGTTGGGAAAACACATCTCTAGGCTTTTACATTGTCCTTACACAGCTGGGACAGATGTTGCAGGCTGCAACAACCAGGTGGAAATTGCAGTGGTCAACTCCATCCCACAAAGTCAGTGTGCCAGGTTACCCTTGGGTCTCACAAGGGAGGTTTTCTTACCACATGCAAAGGCACAGTTACCAGGGGACTGTCTCTAAAACCATCTCTTCTCTTTCCTTGGCTTCTGACACCCTCACACATGAACATCTTTGTAGAGAAGACATCCTGTCTCCTCTTGCTCTATCACTCATGAATCAAGCTGTCCCTCTCATCCAGTGCACACTGGTGATGATGATGAAAAGAAGCTCTATGAGACACCTCTGACTGAAGGAAAGAAATCATAGAATCATTTCGCTTGGAAAAGACCTTTAAGATCATCAAGTCCAAACATTCATTAGCTATGGAGCTAACATGTGGCCATTACCACCCATCCATGGACTTCTGGCCATAAAATGAATCTTTATGGTGCTGCCATATGCTTTCCATAGGAAAAACACTATCTGAAGGAACCCACAGAACCAAAAGTCTGGCCACACTCTTTGGTTTGGTTAATTTTTTTTTCAATCAGAGCTAATGGCAAAAGCCAAAACCAGGCCTTTTGGCTAGGTGAGAAAAAGCAGCACTGTGCAAAAGGGCTTGGGGGTCATGGTGGATGAGAAGCTGGAGATGAACAGTGTGAGCCTGCAGCCCAGGAGACCAAGGGCAGTCTGGGCTGCATCCAAAGCAGTGTGGGCAGAGATGGAGAGAGGGGATCCTGCCCCTCTGCTTTGCTCACCTGCAGGGCTGGGGCCAGTTCTGGGGCCCTCAGCACAGGAAGGACATGGACCTGATGGAGAGAGTCCAGAGGGAGGTTTGGAGCAGCTCTGCTATGGGCACAGGCTGAGGAAGCTGAGGGTGTGCAGCCTGGAGAGGAGAAGGCTCCATACTGACCTAAGAGCAGCCTGCCAGGACCTGAAAGGGGCTTCAAGAAGGCTGCACAGGGACTGCTGCCAAAGGCTTGCAGAGACAGGACAAGGGCAATGGCTGCAAACTAGAGCAAAGCAGATTGAGATTGGCTGCGAGGAACAAGTTCTGCAGCAGGAGGCTGCTGCAACACTGCAACAGGTTGCCCAGGGAGGTGGTTGGGGCCCATGGCTGGAGATATTCTCAAGGTGAGGCTGGAGAGGGCTGTGGGCAGCTTGCTCTAGTGGAGCATGTCCCTGCTGAGTGCAGGGTGTTGGACTGGATGAGCTTTGGACATCCCTTCCAACCCAGCCCATTGTGTGATTTTGTGATGCTGTGAAGGAATCTCTTAACAAGGGCAAAATGCTAAGGCTGCTTTGGCATTTTGGTAACCTTTTGGGCATATTTCCTGTGAGGACAGGCTCCACTGTGCATACTCAGCATAATGCATTCACCCTTACAACAAAGCTGCCAGGTAGGTGGGCCCTTGCTTGTTATCTTCAGGGAAAGAAAAATGAGTTTGTGGTTAAATAGTGAGCTTGAGTCCACTCCATGAACATCATAACTTAATATTCCACAAGCTTCTACCTCACCACCGTGGGAAGATTAACACAGGGCTGTGTGGACCTGGCACTCAGAACATGGCTCAGTGTTGATCCTTCAGTGCTGGGTTGAGGGTTGGACAGGATGAACTTGGAGTTCTCTTCCAATAGGATGCTTCTTGTGACTCTATGGTTCTGTTTCTCAGGAAGGATTCTGAAGTCCCTTTGGTGTATTTTAAGGTATTTAGAACTTTATGTTTTTTGGAATAGAGATCATTCACTGGAGAGGTCTGTTTGCAGTTTTGGCTCCAGCAGGCAATACTCAGAAAAGAGATCTTACCACACTTGGTGGCAAAAGCCTTGGAGCCATCTCTGAGAGAGGGGATTCTGCCCCTCTGCACCCTCTGCTGAGACCTCACCTAGAGCACTGTGGCCAGCACTGGAGCCCTGTGACAGGAAATAGCTGGAGGGGCTGGAAGGTGTCCAGTGAAGGGCCACGAGGATGAGCAGAGGCCTGGATCTGCTCTGCTATGAGGAGAGACTGAGGGAGTTTGGGCTGTTCAGTCTGGAGAGGAGAAGGCTCCCAGCAGAGCTTATTGTGGTCTGCCAGGGTCTGAAGGGGGCTACAGGAAAGCTGGGGAGAGACTTTTTAGGGTGTCAGGTAGTGATAGGGTGTCAGTGATAGGACTGGGGAGGGGAGGTTTAGATTAGACATTAGGAAGACGTTCTTGACCATGAGGGTGGTGAGAGACTGCCACAGGTTGCCCAGGGAGATGGTGGAAGCCCCATTTCTGGAGGTGGTTAAGGCCAGGCTGGATGAGGCTCTGGGCAATCTGATCTAGCATGAGGCATCTCTGCCCATGGCAGAGTGGGTTGGAACTGGATGATCCCTGAGGTCCCCTCCAGCCCTGACAATCCTGTGATTCTTAGAGATAGTTCAGAATAGAGCTGCCTTTAACTGGAGACTGGGGAAGATGAAAAGTAGGGCAATCTCTAGAAATTATTTTCTCATGGAATGGCTCTTTTTAGTCCAAGTATTTCTTGCCCAACATTAAAACCCCACTGCTCACCTCACTGTTTCTGCTGAAGAGAGGGTATAAATATCCAACATGGAGAAAGACCTTGAACAGCATCTCCATCTTTTTACAAGGGCTTGTAGTGATGAGGGG
The DNA here is from genome assembly GCA_013400475.1 of Tricholaema leucomelas. Taxonomy (NCBI): domain Eukaryota; kingdom Metazoa; phylum Chordata; class Aves; order Piciformes; family Lybiidae; genus Tricholaema lacrymosa; species Tricholaema leucomelas. The sequence continues at coordinate 249,024 of WAAF01013962.1, forward strand.
AAATGGATTGAAGCTTGAGGAGGGCAGACTGAGATTGGAGATGGGAAAGAAATTCTTAAGTAGGAGGGTGGGGAGACACTGACACAGGTTGCCCAGGGAGGTTGTGGCTGTCCCCTCCCTGAAGGTGTTCAAAGCCAGGTTGGATGAGGTCTTGAGCAATCTGTGCTGGTGGGAGGTGTCCCTGCCCATGGCAGGGGCTGGAGCTAGATGGTCTTGAAGGTCCCTTCCAACTCAACCCATTCTATGAATCCCATTCTATGCCCATGGACATGAGAAAGTGACCCATGGCTTACCTGGGCTGCTTTTGCAGTTTGATCCGGGTGATTTAAAGCCATCCTGGCATCGCTGTCAGAGTCAGAATCTGCCTGCCTTGGAGAAGCAGGTGGTTTCTTTGCAAGGTCCACATCCTTCTGGGAGTATCCAAGCTGAGAAGTAGGAGATAAACCAGGCTTTGTGCCAGGTGAGCCAGAATCTGCTCGTGTGCTCCCAGTAGATCCTAGCCGCCCCAGCTTGTCTTGCTCCAAGAAGCCAGCAGTGCTGTCTGAGCTCTGGTGCCTCTTCCTGTCATTGTCCTCCCGAGCAGCCGTGGGGGACAGGTCCTCTTTTTGATCACTGACGTGTGCCAAGTCACTCAAGTCTAAAGCGTCAGCTAGCAGCAGCTTCTTCCTTCCCAGCGCCGGCTGCGCTTGCGTCGCATCCACACCGCTCCACTTCCCAGCGTCTTCAGATGCAGAAGTCCTTCCCGAGCTCTGCTGGGACTTCTGTGGGTCAGTATCGCTTCGAGTCCTGCGTGAGGAAGGGGAGGCCGTGCTGGGGCTCAGGTGGTCATCGGGAGTCTGATGCTCGCTCTCGGACTCCCCGACGCCGCTGTCGTTGATGAAGACGGAGTCATCTTGGGAAGCGAAGTCTGGCAGGGCGCTGTCTGGCGCCTGCAGCTCGGGCTCCCGCTTCAGCTCGCTCAGCTCTGCGTAGAACTTCTCCTGGTCCACAGAGCTGTTGGGGTCCGTCTCATAGTTACCCACTTTGTAGGTGCTTTTACTGCTGTTCTCCTCGATCTGCACCACGTTCAGCTCCTGGCCACAGAAGTGTGCCCTGATCTGGTAGAGATAGGTCATGACGGTGAGCTTGTCGGGGATGGCCAGCAGCACCATGTCCGAGGGCTCCAGCAGGCGCGAGATGCCCAAGCTGGCGAAGCCATCGTATGCCTGAGGAAACAGACACAGGGAGGTTACACTGCAGCACTGCCACAGTCACCCAACTCGCAGGGCTGGAAGGGATCTCAAGAATCATCCAGTTCCAACCCCCCCTGCCATGGGCAGGGATACCTCACATTAGAGCAGGTTGCCCAGAGTCTCATGCAGCCTGGCCTTAAACACCTCCAGGGATGAGGCTTCCACCACCTCCCTGGGCAACCTGTGCCAGTCTCTCACCACCTTCATGCTGAAGAACTTCCTAATGTCTAATCTCAATCTCACCTCCACTAGCTTGGATCCATTTCCCCTAGTCCTATCACTTCCTGACACCCTAAAAAGTCCCTCCCCAGCAGAGCAGCTCCAGCCACCTGATCATCCTTATGGCCCTTCTCTGGACACCATCCATCACCTCCAGCTCTTTCTTACAGATCACAGCATTTCAAGAACCCAAGCAGAAGCTTTGCCAAAAGAAGCCAGCCTAAACCACAGCCAGTAACACAGGAACACTATGGCTTCAACTCCACTGCTTATTTTGGCTTCACTGAACAATCCAACATCCAGCCCACGCATTTTCTCAGTGCCTCAGTGGGTATCTCCACAGCAACGCAAATCCAGAGACTATGACCAGTAAAGGCACTCAAATGGCATTGTTTTAAACATTTTGAATGTACCTTAAGACCATACTAGATTAAATTCAAAATGACACAGCTTTCCTGAGTACAAAGCTCTTCACAGAATCACAGAATGCTCTGGGCTGGAAGGCACCTCCAAAGTTTATCCAGTCCAAACCCCAGCACTCAGCAGGGACATGCTCCACTAGAACAAGCTGCCCGAAGCCCTCTCCAGGCATGGGCCCCAACCACCTCCCTGGGCAACCTGTTGCAGGGTTCCAGCAGCCTCCTGCTGCAGAACTTGTTCCTCGCAACCAATCTCAATCTGCTCTGCTCTAGTTTGCAGCCACTGTCCTCATCCTGTCCCTGCAGGCCTTTGGCAACAGTCCCTCTGCAGCCTTCTTGTAGTCCCTTCAGGTCCTGGCAGGCTCCTTTTAGGTCTGCCTGGAGCTTTCTGCAGGCTGAACACCCCCAGCTCCCTCAGTCTGTGCCCATAGCATAGCTGCTCCAACCCCTTGATCATGTTCGTGGCCCACTCTGGACCCTCTCCATCAGATCCATGTCCTCCCTGTGCTGAGGGTTCCAGCTCTGGCCCCAGTCCTGCAGGTGAAGCCTCACCAGAGCAGAGCAAAGTGGCAGAATCACCTCTCTGGATCCGCTGTCCACACATGAGCCTACAAGCTGAAAGCCTTTGTGTTTGCAGTAGGAGACATTTCTTAAATGGGTCTCAGTCAGGTAGCAGGAAACAAGCAAATACTAAAGTGTAGGAGGAGGGGAAAAAAAAAAGGGAAAGCAAAAAAAAGGCAACTTGGGATGGCTTTTTAAGATAAAGAGCAAAGATAGAAGAAACACGACACTAATCCATCTCGAGCTTTATCTCTGGCGATCAACCTTCTCCCTTCTGCTGGCCATGTAATTGCAGTGATTTGTGCTGATGAAAAATTTCAGTCCAGATAGCCAAAAAAGGACACCCCCAGAGATTGCCTGATAGAAGGCAGGAATGACAGGAACCCAGCAAAGAAGCGCTGCTTGAGGCTCAGTTTGTAAGAGAGAGTGAACTTCCTTTCCGCTTCACTTTCCTTTCTCAAGCCCCAGTGGCTGCAACAGCCTCCCACTCGGTGAGGCCACAGTGCCCTTCCCCCTGCTAGCCCTGTAAGCCAGGGGGCTCAGTGCATCAGGTTTTTCTCGTTTGGGAGAGTTAAAGCCCTTTCTCAATTTACAATTAATGGTTGCTAGCCTGGATTAACCCTGGAAGGAGAGATTGGGTTTCAAGGAAGCCTCTCCTGTCAGCGTCGAGGTAAAGCACTCAGGCTTCTCCTCCCACCCCGCACCCCTGCTGCTCCTCTTCTCAACATGGTCAAAGTTTGGCCCTGCACTGTTTTGAACAAAAAAGGATGGTGAATTTAAGACCTGGGCAAGAAGCTGTTATTTTGCAAGGAAGCACCACAGAATCACAGAATGGGTTGGGTTGGAAGAGTCATAGGATCATAGAATCAGTCAGGTTGGAAGGGACCACAAGGATTATCCAGTTCCAACCCCCCTGCCATGGGCATGGACACTCTACCCTGGACTAGGCTGGCCAGTGCCCCATCCAGCCTGGCCTTAAACACTTCCAGGGATGGTGCCTCAACCACCTCCCTGGGCAGCCCATTCCAGGCTCTCATCACTCTCATGGTGAAGAACTTCCTCCTCACATCCATCCTGAACCTACCCATCTCCAGCTTTGCTCCATAAAAGCCCTTCAAGAGCATCCAGTTCCAACCCCCTGCCATGGGCAGGGACACCTCCCACCAGCACAGGTTGCTCAAGGCCTCATTCAGCCTGGCCTGGAACACCTCCAGAAAGGGGGCAGTCACAACCTCCCTGGACAACCTGTTCCAGTGTCTTCCCACCCTCACTGACAAGATTTTTTTCCTAATATCCAGTCTAAATCTGCCCTCTTCCAGCTCAAAGCCATCACCTCTTGTGGTGTTGAAGGTCTTCAGATTCATCTTACACCACACCACTGGCTTCTGCTACCTCAGCTGGGTACTATTTCCTTCATCCATGCAGTTGCAGAAGGTTGGAAGCAAGGAAGGAGACATCCCATCTTACTAGTTTATCCTTTTGGGATTCACACTGATAAATGTCCAACAGGGGTTTAGAATGCAGCTCCCAGCAGACCCCAGCTGTTTCTCCTGCTCTAAGGAAAGGAGGCTCTCTCATTCCCATTTCTCTCATTCCCACTGCAATGCCATTCCCTACTTAAGGCTCAAATGGTTTTAATCTCAGCCACTTCTCAAACTCTGCTTCTGGGAGCTGGGTTTCTGACCCCCTGCATGCTTCCCCCTCACGCTCAGGTACGACCTGGCAAGCATTGTTGGCAGGGCTGTTTGTGTATTGCTCTAATAATGATGCACAGAGTTTATCCAGGCACAGGAATTACCTGGATGATTTGGTTTCAATCTGGCTCTCCCTCTGCAACATGATTTGGCCTGAAATCACTGATGGTCTTTGGTGGGCTACAATTCCTTGGGACGGTTCATTAGGAGAGGTTGTTATGAAAATATGTGGTGCTGAAGGATGTGGTTTAGAATCACACAACCATGGAACTGTTGAGGCTGAAGAGAGCTCTGAGATCATCCAGTTCAACCACTCACCCAGAGCTCACAGTCCTGGAACTGCCACTGAGTCACTGCCACTGCACCATGTCCCTCAGCATCACATCCATGTGGCTTTGAAATCCCTACAGGGATGGGGACTCCACCACCACCCTGGGCAGCCTGAGACAGTACCTGAGAACCCTTGCTGGGAACAAATTGCTCCTGATATCCAACCTGAATGTTCCAGTCTGTGTCCACTGCCTCTTGTCCTGTCTCTAGATCAAAGTCTGGCTGCATCCTGCTGACCTTCACTCTTCAGTGATACTACTCACTCACTTCAGTAGCTACTACTCAGCATTGCTGAGATCCCCCTCAGGCTGCTCTTCCCCAGGCTGAACAGCCCCAGAGCTCTCAGCCTCTCCTCACAAGGTGATGTTCAATGCCCTCAGCAGCTCAGAGGCTTTCTGCTGGCCTCTCCCCAGTAGTTCCCTGTCCTTCTGGAACTGGGGAGCCCAGAACTGAACACAGTGCTCCAGATGAAGCATCGGTAGAGGAGGAGGAAAACCTGGTGCCTAAAAGTTATTTCTCATCCCCTCTTCTACTTGTTCCAGGCAAGACAAGTTCTTGCTTCTCTCCATCTGAAGGACACTAGACAATGCTGTACAGTGTTGAGCTCCCTCAGCCACAATGCCCAGACAGCAGGATGTGATGGGTTGAAGCAATCCCAAGCACCAACACAGGCTGAGCAGTGCCTGGCTTGAGAGAAGCCCTGAAGAAAAGGACTTGGGAGTGCTGCTGGATGAGAAGCTCAGCATGAGGCAGCAGTGTGCACTTCAGCCTGGGCTGCAGCAAGAGCAGTGTGGGCAGCAGGGACAGGGAGGGGATTCTGCCCCTTTACTCCCTCTGCTGAGACCTCACCTGGAGCACTGTGCCCAGCTCTGGAGCCCTGTGACAGGAAAGAGCTGGAGGGGCTGGAAGTTGTCCAGAGAAGGGCCACAAGGATGAACAGAGGGCTGGAGCTGCTCTCCTATGGGCACAGGCTGAGAGAGTTGGGGCTGTTCAGTCTGGAGAGAAGGCTCCGAGGTGACCTTACTGTGACCTTTCAGAGCTGCCTGCCAGTGCCTGAAGGGATCCTGCAGGAAGGCTGCAGAGGGACTTTTGCTGAGGGTGTCCAGAGACAGGCCAAGGGGAAACGGTTTGAAGCTGAGGCAGAGCAGGGTTAGAGTGGAGCTGAGGAAGAAGTTCTTCAGTAGGAGGGTGGTAAGACTCTGGAACAGGTTGCCCAGGGAGGGCTGTGGCTGCCTCCTGACTGGGGATGTTCAAAGCCAGGCTGGATGAGGCCTTGAGCAGCCCAAGAGATGTCCCTGCCCATGGCAGGGGAGTTGCAGTAGATGAGCTCTAAGGCCCCTTCCCACCTGAGCCATTCTCGCATTCTATGACTCTTTTGCCAAGACAAACGAGTCCAAGTGGAAGAATTTAGCAAAAGCCATCAAAAACTGAGAAAAAAAAGGGAAAAAAAAAAAGACACAAAAGACAAGAGCACCCTGCAGAGGGCAAGTGCCAGTCAAACATCCAGGAGCTCTGTTACTATTGCCAGACAATCAGCCCTCAAATCAAATAAGCCTTTCTAAACACTGCAGCAATTAAACCCAGAGGTTCATTACTAGAGCCATACTGCTCTGCCCTTCCACTTCTCCTTCCTTCACGCCCTCCAAGCTCCAGCCAAGGGTGGTTCAGCAGTTTACATTTTAAAGTGCAGGCCATGTCATTAGCAGCCTGCAGAACTCCTTCAGCAAGGGCTGCACTGCAGGTTCCATACATTGGTCATTATCATTTGCCACTAACCAGATGGACCTGTGCACAACGTCTGACACTGTCTCAGGTGACATCCTGGTCACCAGAAGGGCAAAGCACGGACTGGAGGGATAGCTGCTGCCTGGGTAAAGAACTGGCTGAGGGCTGCGCTCAAGAGAGCTGTGGGCAATGGCTCAGTGCCCAAATGGAGACCAGTGACAGGTGGTGCCCCTCAGGGACCAGTGCTGGTTAACAGCTCTGTCAGTGACATGGGCAGTGGGATGGAGGCAGCCTCAGCAAGTTTGGGGGGCTGACACCAAGCAGTGTGAGTGGCTGACAGCTGGAGGGAAGGATCCATACCTGGACAGGCTGCAGAACTGGGCCAAAGCCAAGCTCCTGAAGTTTAACAAGGCCAAGTGCAAGGTCCTGCAGCTGGGTCAGGGCAATTCCAAGCACAAATCCAGGCCAGGCCAGGAGTGGCTGGAGAGCAGTGTGGAGGAGAAGACCTTGTGGATGACAGTTGGTGCCAAACTGCCCAGGAGCCAGCACTGGTTACTGGCAGCCCAGAGCCAGCTGTGTATTGGCTGCATCCAGAGCAGGGAGAGCAGCAGCATAGGGAGGGGATTCTGTCCCTCTGCTCTGCCCAGACCTCACCCGCAGCACTGCCCTCCAGCTCTGGGACCCCAGCAGAAGAAGAACCTGGAGCTGCTGGAGAGGATCCAGAGAAAGCCATGTTGATGCTCAGAGGGCTGGAGAACCTCTGCTGTGAGGACAGGCTGGGAGAGTTGTGACTGTCCAGCCTGAAGAAGACTCCAGGAAGACCTTAGAGCAGGCTTTAGGGGTTTTATTTAATTTACTGCCAAGCTGATTGACAGGCATCAAGTGGGATCCATCAGCACAAGCATCACAGGCAGTATTCCAACCATTTCCCAACTATGTAAGACACTGATATGCTGGCTGAGATCAGATGTCACGGGTAAAGACCCTTTTTCATTCAGCATCAGTGACAAATGCCTGGTGTGCCCTAGAAGGGAGCTGTGGAGGTGATGTGCCCTATGGAACTGTGTGTTTCAACATGCAGACACAGCAAGTGCACTGAATTAGTTGTCTCTGAAGGGCTCTTCTTCTCCATTAAAACACAAACTAGGTCAGGCACCCCTAGAAGATATTCTCTTATGGCTTAACCTTTCATCTATGGGCATAGTCTTGGGAGAGGGAAGGAAATAAAACAAACCAAAGCAAAACAAAGCTGTCCTGGACAAAGAAAACTGTCCCATTTGTCCCTAGATGTTATTTTAATTGGTTAGGAGGAATCACTGTCAAACGTCTGCATGGAATTTCTAGGCAGGCATTGTCGGCAGCGCCACATCCACTGCCAGCCAGGGCAGGCAGGGTTATCAGGGACAACTGTGTGAGACCAGGAAACAAATCTGCAGGAAGCAACTGAGATACTCAGTGTAGCTGTCAGGGGAAGGCTGGCGAGGTGATGAAAGAGGAAAAGTGCACAATAACGACAATCAGTACTTCTGCTGGCCTGGGAACTGCGTCCCTGTGTAGGGATGGGGCTGAGGAGCTGAGCCCTTGCCATCACGGCCTCATAAAGGGCAGATGACTGATCTGGCTGCTCACCTCCTCCGGGAAGAATCCAGCCTTTCTTTTTCCCTAATCCACCTTAATTAGCCAAGCAAAACGTCAAGTACACCCAGATGTGGTCACAGCAAATGCTGTGATGCCAGGGGCAGTGCACCTAGGGGCATGGGCAGACCCTCCGAGGTAGATCTCACTGGGCATAGCTCTCCTTAGACAGTCTCAGCTTGGGGATGCTTCCTTACTCAAGCTTTGCAGAGCAGCTCCCTGCCTACCACCCAGCTGTGGGGGCACAGCACAACCTCCCCCTCAGTAACGCAGACCTTGCATTACTCTGAGATAGATCTCACTGGGCACAGCTCTCCTTAGCCACAGCTTGGGGATGTTTCCTTACTCAGGCTTTGCAGAGCAGCTCCCTGCCTACCACCCAGCTGTGGGGGCACAGCACAGCAATCCCTACCTTGGCACAGGTGTGTGGCATTGAAGCATTGTCAGAAACCTGCAAGCCAACAGTCTCCACTTGGTTTTGCTTCACAACACAGAAATTTGTTAATTCATTGCAAGGAGATTTTTTTTTCCACACCTTTGTCCCAGTTAAATTCAATGCTTTTAAAGCACTAAATCAAGAGGTAAAGTGAGATAAAAATGTGTAAAGCAAAAAAAAAAAAGTGGAATATAAAAGGAAAAGAAAAAATGAAAATGAAAAGTGGAATAAAAAAGGAAAAGAAAAAATGAAAATGAAAAGTGGAAAAAAAAAGGAAAAAAAAAAAAGGGAAATTAAAAGAAAAAGAAAAGTGGAATAAAAAAGGAAACAAAAAAAATGGAAATGAAAAGTAAAAGAAAAGTGGAATAAAAAAGGAAACAAAAAAAATGGAAATGAAAAGTAAAAGAAAAGTGGAATAAAAAAGGAAACAAAAAAAATGGAAATGAAAAGTAAAAGAAAAGTGGAATAAAAAAGGAAACAAAAAAAATGGAAATGAAAAGTAAAAGAAAAGTGGAATAAAAAAGGAAACAAAAAAAATGGAAATGAAAAGTAAAAGAAAAGTGGAATAAAAAAGGAAACAAAAAAAATGGAAATGAAAAGTAAAAGAAAAGTGGAATAAAAAAGGAAACAAAAAAAATGGAAATGAAAAGTAAAAGAAAAGTGGAATAAAAAAGGAAACAAAAAAAATGGAAATGAAAAGTAAAAGAAAAGTGGAATAAAAAAGGAAACAAAAAAAATGGAAATGAAAAGTAAAAGAAAAGTGGAATAAAAAAGGAAACAAAAAAAATGGAAATGAAAAGTAAAAGAAAAGTGGAATAAAAAAGGAAACAAAAAAAATGGAAATGAAAAGTAAAAGAAAAGTGGAATAAAAAAGGAAACAAAAAAAATGGAAATGAAAAGTAAAAGAAAAGTGGAATAAAAAAGGAAACAAAAAAAATGGAAATGAAAAGTAAAAGAAAAGTGGAATAAAAAAGGAAAAGAAAAAATGAAAATGAAAAGTGGAAAAAAAAAGTAGAAATAAAAAAGTAAAAGAAATGGAAATAAAAAAAGATAAAAAGTGGAAAAAAAAAGTAGAAATAAAAAAGTGAAAGAAGTGGAAACAAAAAAGATAAAATAAAAACACAGAAATAAAAAAGCGAAAGAAGTGGAAACAAAAAAGATAAAATAAAAACATAGAAATAAAAAAGTGAAAGAAATGGAAATAAAAAAAGATAAAATAAAAAGTAGTAATAAAAAAGTAAAAGAAGTGGAAATAAAAAAAGTAAACTAAAAAAGGAAAATGAAAAAAGGAAAATAAAAGTAAAACCAAAAAAAATAAAAGGTAAAATAAAAGTAAAACAAAAAGAGTAAAATAAAAGCAAGCAAATTCCAAGGAAAAAAAAGAAGTAAACCAGAAGTGCTTCGAATACAAATCAGAAAATCAACAAGTAAAGAAAGAAGTCAAATTAAAAAATTTAAAATACTACCAAAAAATTAATGGAGAAATGTAAAAAAAAAAAAAGACCCTGAAGCACCAATTCAGTGAGAGTGTCGAGGAGGCAGCTACTCAAACCCCACCTCTCAAGTGATCCTCAGCACAAATCTGTGCCCAGTGACCCCCCAGGACAATGACAACTGCTAAAGGGCCCAGCAAGTGCCTATCCCATGCCCAAATGAGTGAGCAGACAGTCGATGCCTCCTGCTGCCTCCCAGCCCAGCTCCTGCTCCTGCACCTGCTCCTGCCAGAGGAGCTTCCCCCACCCGTGCAGCATCAGGCTGCAGAGCAGGGCTGCAAACAGTGGTCCTGCAGGCCTGGAAGCTGTTCCGCTAACCTTCGGGGGTGTTTAAAGGGTGCTGGGCAGAACAGCACAGCCCAAGCTGCTGCACTGCGGGCACCGCTCCCACCTGCCCGGGCAGCAACTGAGAGGCTGGAAAACTGCACCATACAAAACTCAAATTCAGCAGCAGAGCATCAGCCACGGCAGGCACGGGAGCTGCAGGACAGCACAAGGACAGGCCTTGTGTGCAGCAACGCGAACTCGGCATGCCACAACCCAACCCTTGTGTGCCACAAGCCTTGCTTACCACAGTCCAGGTTTGGCACAGAACCCGAGCCCTGTACATCACAACCCGAGCCTGGCACACAACCCAAACCTTGCATACCATAGCCCAAGCCCTGAACATCACAACCCAAACCTTGCACATCACAGCCCAAGCCTTGTACATCACAACCCGAGCCGTGCATACCACAACCCAAGCCCTGCACATCACAACCTGAGCCTGGCACACAACCCAAACCTTGCATACGACAGCCCAAGCCCTGTACATCACAGCCCGAGCCTGGCACACAACCCAAATCTTGCATAACACAGCCCAATCCTTGCACATCACAACTCAAGCCTGGCACACCACAATCTAAACCTAGCATGGAACCCAAACCTTGCACACCACAATCCAAGCCTTGCAGAGCAGAATCCAGGAGCACTTCCACTTTTCATTTCTTTCAATTACTTCTCCCACTGCTAAACTCAGAGATGTGCCCAGAGAAGGCTGCCAGCTCTCTCCTCTGCTCTCCCCCAACCATTCAGGCCCCAGAGACACAGACCTCCATCAGTAGCAGTGTGCTTCATGTGGATGCTAAACCTGCAACAAGCGAGAGGCACCAACGCATCCCATTGGAGCATGGGAGGCTCGATCCCTTCTCTGCTCCATTCTTCTGCCCTCACAAAACAACTCCACTACCCCAAAAGTAATAAAAAACTCCTGCCAAGACAGAACTGAAGCTAGGCCTTCCTCCCATCCCCATCTTTTTTTTTCCTTTTTCTTTTTTCCCCCTTTTCTCTTTTTTCTCCCTCTTCCCTTTTTCTTTTTTGCCCTTTCTTCCTTTCCCCCTTTTTCCTTTTCTCTTTTTTCCTCCCTTTTTTCCTCTTTTTTCTCTTCACCCCTACCTTTCCCCTTTGATTTTTTCCTTTTCATTCCCTCCCTCTCTTTTCATTCTTTTATATTTTTCTTTTGTCCTATAATTTTTTCTTTTTATTTTCCTTTTAACCCCTTTTTCTTTTGTGTTCTTTTTTCTTTTTATTTTTTTCCTTTTTCCTCTGATTTTTCCTTCTTTCATTTTTCTCCCTTTTTCCCCCTTTCCTTTTTTTCCCTTTACTCCCCTCCCTCCCCCTTTTTCTTTTTTACTCTGATTTTTCCTTCTTTCATTTTTCTCTCTTTTTTCCCTTTCTTTCCTTCCCCTTCCCTTTTTCCCCCTTTGCTTTTCCCCCCTTTTTTCTCCCCCTCCACTTTTTTCCCCTTTCCCCCCCTTTTTTTCCTTGTCTCCCCTCTTTTTTCCCTTCCCCCTCTCTTTTTTCCTTCCCCCATTTTCTTCCCCCCATTTCCTTTTTCCCTCTTTTTTTCTCTCCCCCCTTTTTTTCCTTTTCCCCTCCTTTTTTCTTTTTTCTACCTTTTTTTTCCTTTCTCCCCTTTTTTCCTTTTCTCCCCTCTCTTTTCCTTCCCCCCTCTTTTTTCTTTATTTCACCTCTTTTTTTCTTTCTTCCACCTCTTTCCCTCCCCCCACACACACTTTTTTTATCCCCCCCCTTTTTATTTCCTTTCCCCCCTCTCTTTTTTCCATTTTTATTTGTTTGGTTTGTTTGTTTGTTTTCTTGCCAGTTCTTACCTTTTTGTTGTTCTCTTTAATATCTTGAGGATTCAGGGACTTGTAGTCACTGAGGGGGGGAAAAGAGCACAGTGGGTATGTACAGTACTGGATAAAAGCAGCAGTTTCAAGACAAACAACCAACCAAAGCAACCAAAAAAACCCCAACAAAGTTAAAAAACCAAATAAATTGCTGCTCAATAATCTTGTACAGTAAGTAGAGATTTCACAGCAATTCAATCAACAAAACTAATAGTCTGGAAAATGAAAGAGAGAGAGAAATAAATAACTAAACAAACGGAGGGAGATGTTTCATCGCCTGCAGCTTTCCATCTAACTAAAAGAAGTTAAGGCAGGGACTAGAGGCCTTGACAACCAAATTTACCAGGAGGTAATCCAGCCTTGTCAGCCCACAAAGAGCTACAGGCTTATTCCTCTCATCTCATTTCAACACCACCACAATTTTCATCATCATCATCATCCTCACCACCACCTTGAAGCCACTTCTTTGTAGGAGATTAAGAAGAAGACAACAAATGGCAGAGAGAGGAGACGCAGTTATTTATCCAAGCAGAGAGAGCAAAGAGGTCAGAAAAGTTGGAGCATTTGTAAAGCTGTGGGGTTGATTTTCACACAGGAGGGTTCCCTGCTGCTGCTGCAGCAAAAGAAAAAACAAACCCAAAAAACAAATACAAAAGGGTGAAAAAAATTTGCCACCTGAATTAATATATAGATTTACTACGTAGCCCAGGCATTGCACTTCCAAAGTAAACCCACATAGCTGGAACAGGGGATTGGCTTTTCCCACAGCTTTAAAGGGATTGCACTTCTGAATTAAATATATGCATTCAATAAAGCAGGGCTTGGATTTTTAACACAGCTTTAAAGGTTGTAGGTTTCTAGGAGGGTTAGCTTAGGCAGACAGAAAGGGTGGACAACTTACATCAGGTCTGGTCTAAAGTGATGCAATATTGCACAAAAGGATAAACCGTTGCGCCAGGAGGTGGTAAAATTGGTGATTTTCACTCCCCTGTAGTTTTTGGTGACTTCTTTGCACCACACCAACAGCGACTGACTGGCGTTTGGCTTCTTTCCCAGCACAGGACTTGGTATTGGGCTTGGCTGCAAAAAAAGGAGGAAAAAAAAAACCCACAACAATAAGAAAAAGAGGAGCGAGAAGGTAAAAGAATTTAATGGAAGATGAGAATTAACATTAATTGACCCAACTGGATGATCTGTGTCCTTTGATGTGAGTTTAGGTCCTTCCCAGCTGTCAGTTTACAATGACTGTAACTTGCAAAAGACACAAATCCAAGTTAATATCCTGCAGTCGTGGCCCTGGGCGCTTGTCTCCAAAGGATGTAGATGTTCAGGATTCCAGCTCTAGAGAGGAGAACAGGCTGAGAGCTGCACCACAGCAAATGCTGTGCCCAACGACTCTAGGCACAGTCCTGCACCACCATGGTGCACACCTTTCAGCACGAGGCCCCAGGTGCAGCCCTGGAAAAGCATCCCCAGAAGCCTTTTTGCTTTTAAGAAAGGTAAGGCCATGACTGGAGCAGGCACCAGGCAGGGCAGAACTTGCTGTGAAGGGGGGCCAAAGTCATCACGGCTGTGAAGTACGACTGACGCCTTCAGCTTGTATTGCTTCCAGCCTCCAGTTCCAGCCTTCCTTCTCCTAAACCAGGGACAATGGACAAGGATTCCAGACCTCTCCACGTCTACAATCCATACAATTGCTTCATTCTCATTAATGAGGAGGAATGGGTTTAAACTGGCAGAGGGGAGATTGAAACTGGATGTTAGGAAAAAGTTCTTGACAGTGAGGGTGGTGAGACACTGGAACAGGTTGCCCAGGGAGGCTGTGGATGCTCTCTCCTGGGAGGCATTCAAAGCCAGTTTGGATAAGGCCTTGAGCGACCTGCTCTAGTGGGAGATGTCGCTGCCATAGGTTGGAACTAGACGATCTTTGAGGTCCCTTCCAACCTAAATCATTCTATGATTCTATAAGGACCCACACTGGTGTCCTCAGGAGCTCTTCTGCTGGAGCCTGAGATTGCACAAAGGTGACTTGAGGAGGGCAGATTGAGACTGGAGACAAGGAAGATGAGGAGAGGGACTTGGGGATGCTGGTGGCTGAGAAGCTCAACATGAGCCAGCAGCGCACACTTTCAGCCCAGAGAGCAGCCAGAGCCTGGGCTGCAGCAAGAGCAGCATGGGCAGCAGGGCCAGGGAAGTGATCCTTCCCCTCTGCACTGCTGAGACCCAATTGGAGTACTGCATCCAGTCCTGGAGCCCCTGGTACAAGAGGGATACAGAGGTGCTGGAAGGTGTCCAGAGAAGGGCCACAAGGGTGAGCAGAGGGCTGGAGCTGCTCTGCTATGGGCACAGGCTGAGAGAGTTGGGGCTGCTCAGTCTGAAGAGGAGAAGGCTCCCAGCAGACCTGTGGCCTTCCAGGATCTGAAGTGGGCTACAAGAAAGCTGGGGAGGGATTTTTTAGGCTGTCAGGTAGGGATAGGATTGTGGAAGGATGGAACAAAGCTGGAAATTGGTAGATTCAAACTGTTAGGAAGAAGCTATTGACAATGAGGATGATGAGAGTCTAGTACAGCTTGCCCAGCGAGGTGGTCAAACCCCCATCCCTGGAGGTGTTAAAGGCCAGGCCGGATGTGGCTCTGGGCAACCTGATCTAGCATGAGGCGTCCTTGCCCATGGCAGGGAGGTTGAAGCTGGATGATCCTTGAGGTCCCTTCCAACTCTGACTGATTCTATGAATCTAAGAAATTGGTGAGAGTGAGGGTGGGGAGACACTGGCACAGGTTGCCCAGGGAGGCTGTGGCTGTCCCCTGCTTGGAGGTGTTCAAGGCCAGGCTGGATGAGGCCTTGAGTGACCTGTGCTGGTGGGAGGTGTCCCTGCCTATGGCAAGGGGTTGCGACTGGATGATCTTGAAGGTCCCTTCCACCCCAAATCCTGCTATCAACCTATGAGGTTTCTAAACAGCAACTTCTGATCATTCCCAGAGAGCTTCCTCTTCCAGGCTGCAGTTTTTCTATGTGGGAAGGAAGTCTGGGCCATCACTCATTGTCAGAAGGTGGTTTCTAACAAGCATCATTAGCTCACAATGACCACTTCCCCACAGGGCATTTGGGCACTTTCAGCAGCATTTCTGTTAAGCATGAGCCCAAGAATTAAAATGGAATGAAGTACTTTGGCCATTTGTCATTCATAGATTGACAGAATGGGTTGGGTTGGAAGGGACCTTCAAGGTCATCCAGTTCCAGCCCCCTGCCATGGGCAAGGACATCTCCCAACAGCCCAGGATGCTCAAGGCCTCATCCAACCTGGCCTTCAATATCTCCAGGGAGGGGACAGCCACAACCTCCCTGGGCAACCTGTGCCAGTGTCTCCCCAGCCTCATTCTCAAGAATTTCTTCCTCATCTCCAGTCTCAATCTGCCCTCCTCAAGCTTCAAACCATTCCCTCTCCTCTTATCACTACAAGCCCTTGCAAAAAGATGGAGATGCTGTTCTCAAGCTGGAAATTTACAGTCTCTCTTCAGCAGAAATAGTGAGATGAGCAGTGGGGTTTTAATGTTGGGCAAGAAATATTCGGGACTAAAAAGAGCCATCTGAACACCTCTACAGATGGGACAGCCTCAACCTCCCTGGGCAGCCTGTGCCAGTATCTCAGCCTGTCTGCTATTTCTCTGCTTCAGCAATCACTGATTGCAGCTGATATTTTCAAGTAGCAGATCCTCATTTCACCCTCAAAATGCTCACTTTAAAAACTTCCTCTATGTCATCATGTAGCTGACCTGACCCCAATGTGAACAACAGGGAACGAACCCAACCCTCTTCTTTCTGGCAGTGTCACATAATTAAAAGCAAAGACACCCCTCTAAACGTGCTGCTTGTGCACCCTATAGCTAGAGACCCCCTAAAAAGTGAGCTCAAACCAGAGCAACGAATTTCCTACCTCCCAGCCACATCAGTGGAACAAGGCAAAACCCTTTTGGGCTCTCCAACTCTTTGTGAAAGACCAAGGATGCCCCCGCTTGACTGAAGGCAGTCAGTGCTGAGCCACCGGCTGCTGCCTGCCGACTCCTCTCTGCTGGGGAAGGAAAGGCACAGGAGCAAGGAAGTGATTTTTCATCTCGTCCTGACTGAGCTGTTTTGTGAGCACAGCTCCCTCAGCACTCCCAGCTCATTTAGAGAGCGCAGGACGTGCCCCTGGCTCAAATGGTTTCCAATACTGCCTCATAAGGGATGAAAATAAAGGGGTTAAAAAGTGCTTTGGTTATGTTGCTTTGGGTTCTGGGGGGATTTTTTGGGGTTGTTTGTAAAAGACTTGTCAATGACTCAACCTAGCAGCAATAAATCTGTTGAGGATGAGCTGGTATCTCCCAACACACTGAGTTAACAGCTGAGCAAGGGACACAGGACACAGGGAAGAAAGAGCAGCATGAAATGAAAACCTTTCAGAGAAAAAAATGTTGCTTAGCAGCTGCCAGACTCTTAGTCCAGGCTCACACTGATGCAACTTCAAATCTACATTTTCTCCTGGTTTTCCACAACAGCAAAAAAGCAAATGCCAGTAACTAACCACTGACCTCAGCTTCAAGGTACCACAGAAACACAGAATCGCTTCAGACAGAAAAGCCCTTAAAGCTCATCCAGCCCAATCAGTCTCTAGCTCTGCCAAGGCTGGGGCTAAGCCATGGCCCTCAGCGCCACAGCTCTGCCTCTTTCAAACATCTCCAGCCATGGGCATTCAACCACCTCCTTGGGCAGCCTCTGTCAGCCTTTGAGAACCCTTTCAGGGAAAAAGTTTCTTGTAATGTCCAACCCAAACCTCCCCTGGTGCAAGCTGAGGCCATTTCCTCTCCTGCTATCATTTCCTCCTCTAGGGAGAAGAGACCACAGAGATGCTTAGAGGGCTGGGGAACTTCCTCTGTGGGGACCAACTGGGAGAGCTGAGGCTGTTCAGTCTGGAGACGAGAAGGCTCTGCTGAGAGCTCAGAGCAGCCTTCCAGTACCTGAAGTGGCTACAGGAGAGCTGGGGAGGGACTTTTGACAGGGCTGGGAGTGCCAGGAAAAGGGACAATGACTTTGAGCTGGTAGAGGGGAGACTGAGAGTGGAGATGGGAAAGAAATTGTTGAGAGTGAGGATGGGGAGACACTGGCACAGATTGCCCAGGGAGGCTGGGTCTACCCCATCCCTGGAGGTGTTCCAGGCCGGGTTGGATGAGGCCTTGAGCAACCTCTGCTGGTGTGAGGTGTCCCTGGGCAGCCCATTCCAATGCCAATCACTCTCTCTGTGAAGAACTTCCTCCTAACATCCAGCCTAGACCTCCCTGGCACAACTTGAGACTGTGTCCCCTTGTTCTGTTAACAAAATATCTACATTATCCTTGTGCATCTCCCACTGCTGGGATGAAAGGTCTGAAACAGCACTCCAGAGATGCAGGGAAATCGTATTTGAGCAGATTTTTGAAGCTCAGAGGTGAGCATCAAACCCTAAAGCACTCCTGACCTGACAGCTCAAACACCAGCTACCAAGTCTCAACACCTGAAGAAACTCTCTACCGAAAGGTCAAGTGTTCCAGGCACCACCTCAACACTTTCTGGTTACCTCTGAAGGGGCTGTGGGCAATGGTGTCCTCCAGACCCCTTCATCACACATCTGACAAAAGGTTCTGGCTTAACCTGCTCAACTTAATGCAATGGTTGTGATCACAGAGCCGCAGAACGGGCTGGGTTGGAAGAGACCTCCAAAGCTCACCCCGTCCAATCCCCTACACTCAGCAGGGATAGAGCAGGCTGCCCACAACCCTCTCCAGCCTCACATTGAATGAATATCTCCAGCCATGGGCCCCAAACACCTCCCTGGGCAACCTGTTGCAGGGTTCCAGCAGCCTCCTGCTGCAGAACTTGATCCTCACAGCCAATCTCAATCTACTCTGCTCTAGTTTGCAGCCATTGCCCTCATCCTGTCCCTGCAGGCCTTTGGTGACAGTCCCTCTGCAGCCCTCTTGTAGCCCCTTCAGGTCCTGGCAGGCTGCTCTTAGGTCTGCCTGGAGCCTTAGCCAGGCTGAATACCCTCAGCTCCCTTAGCCTGTGCCCATAGCAGAGCTGCTCCAACCCCTTGATCATGTTTGTGGCCTCCTCTCGACCCTCTCCATCAGGTCCATGTCCTTCCTGTGCTGTGGGCTCCAGACTGCATGGCATGTGTAAAGGTTCCAGAGTCACACACTGGCAGGGGTTGGAAGGAATCTGTAGAGATCATCTAGTCCAGCCTCTCTGCTAGTGCAAGGTCACTTGGATCAGGCTGCACAGGAATACATTCAGATGGATTTGGAATGCCTCTGAGAAGGAGACTCCACAACCTCTCTGGGCAGCCTCTTCCAGCACTCTGCCACCTTCATGGCAAAGAAGTTTCTCCTCATGTTTATTTGAAACCTCTTGGGTTCCAGTTTGTGCCTGTCACTCCTTGTTCTGTCACTGAGCACTACTGAAAAGAGCCCAAGCCCATCCTTTTGACTTCCACTCTTTACCTATTGATCAGCATTGACTGGATCCCCTCTCTCTCTAGGCTGAACAGCCCCAGAGCTCTCAGCCTCTCCTCACAAGGTGACATTCCAGTGCCTTCAGCAGCTCAGGGGCTCTCTGCAGGACTCTCTGCAGCAGCTCTTTGTCCTCCTTGAACTGGACACAACACTCCAGATGAGGCCAGAGCAGGGCAGAGTAGAGCAGGAGGAGAACTCCCCTCAACCTGCCCAGGAAGGTGGTGGAGTGTCCATCCCTGGACAGGCTTCAAAGCCACATGGCTGTGGTGCTGAGGGAGGTGGATCAGTGGCACTGGGTCAGCAGCAGTGGTGGGGTTGTGAGCTCTGGGTGAGTGTTGGATTTGCTGATCTCAAAGGTCTGTTCCAACCTCAACAGTTCCACAGCTCTGTGATTCTAAGACAGCTCCCAAGAGAGGAAGGTAGTTGAGAGAACAACCTAGGAACAGTAATGATTTGCTGGAGGAGAGGAAGCTGAGATTGAGTGAGGGCTGCAAGTCAGGATAGAGAAGACCTACAAACAATCAACCACCAAGTTCTGCTCCTCCAGCAGCACAGACAGGCAGTTGTCTCTTGTTTGACAGAGCAAAACAAAAGGACTTGTCCTTCACCCTTATCAAACTGTTCAAAGCCAGCCTGGATGAGGCCTTGAGCACCTTGGACTGGTGGAGATGTCCCTGCCCTTGGCAGGGGGTTGGAACTGAATGACCTTGAAGGTCTCTTCCAATCCAATCCATTCTATGAACCTATGAACTAAACTTACCAGCTGAGGAGTCCACTCCTCACCTGTTGCTCTGTAGTTGCAGGGTGCTTTATCACACAGGATTTCTCCAGCTCCTACTGCCTCTAACCACTAAGGGTATCTGCAAACCCAACTGCCAGGTATGAGTTCCACATTCAGTTAATTTGTTTCTTATATATGATTAATGACAAATATTTAGGTCACCTCTAGTTTTCTCCATCACCAGACACTTTAAAACTTTGCCTTCCTTGCCCTTCTGATTGTGCCTACAGCTCATGTGGACATGAAATAAAATCTGACCTTGGATCTACTAAGTCTTGGATCTACAGACTCCAGCTACTAGCAAAGTAGCTAGAGTCTGTACGGCTGTCTAAAGTCATCGAGTCACAGAGCCCTTTGGGTTGGCAAAGCCTTTCAGGCTCATCCAGCCCAACCAGTCTTTACCTCTACCAGGGCTGGGCCTAAGCCATGGCCCTCAGCACCACAGCTCTGCTTCTTTCAAACACCTCCAGCCATGGGCATTCAACCACCTCTCTGGGCAACCTCAGCCAGGCTTCAGAACCCTTTCAGTCAAACAGTTTTTTCTATCTGTAAACTAAATCTCCCCTGGGGCAACTTGAGGCCCTTTCCTCTTGTTCTATCATCTGATACTAGTGAGAAGAGCCCCACCTGGCTCCAGCCTCCTCTCAGGGAGCTGCAGAGAGCAATGAGCTCTGCCCTCAGCCTTCTCTTCTCCACACTAAACACCCCCAGCTCCCTCAGCTGCTCCTCCCCAGCCCTCTTCTCCAGACCTTTCCCCAACTTCCTTGCCCCCGTGCAGCACCTCTGTGCTTTTCTTGCAGTGAGGGCCCCAAAAGTGAACCAAGGACTCCAAATGTGTCCCACCAGATTTGGCAGAGGAGGGTAATGGTTGGATTCAATGATCCTAAGGGTCTTTTCCAACCAAAGTGGTTCTGTGATCATTTGTAGTCTCACAGAGTGCTCCAGGAAGTGTGACACAGCAGGTCTATGTTGTGAGCTTTGTCCAGGCTCTCTGTGCAAACAACCTGGGCTAATGAAGAGAGTCTTCTGCATGAGACATCTTCCAGCTGCTCCAAAGAAATCAAAAAGCAGCTCTGCAGGCAGCTCTGGCAGGCTCTGGTTTACTTCTGCTCTGAGCACTGAGGAAGTGGTCGGGCAGCAAACCATGATGCAGAGTACATGGTGTACACAGCCTCCAGGGCATGGCCATGGCAGAGGCTACCTGAGACCTGGCAACTCCTAACTGCCAAGTTCTTAATCTTGTATTTTTGGTAATCACCTGACAGCCTCCTCCCAGCTTTTACTTTGCCTAGTCATGGAGCAGCTTCTCCTTTGCAGGGTTTGAGTTGGTTTTCACTGCTGGGGACTAAATGGATACAAAAAACCCAACCCTAAGTCTTCAGGAACCAAACTCTGAACCTTCAGAACCACACAAGACATCAACTACTGAGCCATTTCCCCACGATGGGCAACAGGACACAGAGCCTGGCTGCTCCTGGGAGTTAATTAAGCAGAAGACAGGAGTGCTCATTTCGAGATGACTCCCTCCCTCTGCAGACCTTCTGAAAGGAGCACAAAGCACTGCAGAGCAGTGAGGGTAGCTCAACCTCACCAGGTTGAGAAGCCCTAAATGTGTTGGCTAATGGCAAGGAGAAGATTATGTTAATGAGCTGGGAAAGGAGAAAGAAATCTGAGCCAAGATAATGAACCGCTTCCTTAGGTGCAAGGAATTTCAGCTGATGGTCAGTGCAGCCACGAGAAGAGGTCCTAGCGAGCTCCTTCTCTGATTCAACTATCATCAAAGGCTTGGCTGAGGCTTCTCTTCCCTGAGGTCCCACAATCTTTGCCTTGAACAATGTGTTTTCAATTAAAAAAGGCCCGGGCAAAGGTTTCTAATTGGCTCCATTAAGCAGGAGCAAATGCTGAGCTCAGGCTCTGATGCTTCCGCCGAACAGTGTGAGCAGGGCACACGCAGGGCCGGGGGCTCATTTCCCTGCTCTCCCGAGATGGCCACTTGCCTCGTGGCCACCTTCCTTCCTCCAGTTGCTCCAGTGGCACAAGGGCTGAAGTCTCCTCTCGGGTGTAATCAGTGCTGGAAGCCCAGATGAGCTACCAGGATGCTGCCGGTTGACAATCCCTGGCTGCCTGCCATGCTGGGAACCTTCAGTGTTTCGGGCAGCTTGCCAGAATGAAGCAACTTCAACCACAGATGAGAAATAGCAATTTTCAAAGCTTTTAACTTTGTTGAATGTGAACTGAACTAGCAAAATGCACCTCCCTGGGCCCAAGGCTATCTGCCACATTTCAAAGGCCTGCAGCAAACAATGGAAATGTTCGAGCTTGTCAGGAAAGGTCAGGAGGAGCTCTGCTGAAAGCAAACGCAAGGCAAACCGAAAATGAGAGGTGCTGCCAATTCCTCCTCAAACCAGGGAACTCTTCTCGCTGCTCCTGCAGGAATTTCTCCTACCACAAGCCAGTAAATAAAGGCCAGCACTTCTCCCCCCTCTGCTGAACGTCCTGCCTTCTTCAGGCAGGCTGCTGAGGTGCTACCATTAAGGTGATGTTGCTCCACAGAAATTTATGGGTAGCTGTTATGTAAATCTGCTGCACCACCTCTGCTGGTGCCCAGGCACAGGCAGATTTATGAAAGTGAGAAAGCTCTGCCTACCAGAACTCTGTGGTTTCAAGACTTGAGGACGGAGCCCTCTCACCAGATTTGTGCAAGCACTGTGCCAGCGAAGGAAAACAACCTCTGTAGATGGAGGGGCGGAGGGCACCCAGGGTTTGTGAGCCTGAGGTTGATAACGGAGAGCCTGATGTGATGCTCCTGCAGGCCAGAGGGCACCTGTTAACCGAGGGGGAAATAAACCGAGCCCATTCTCCAGTCCTGCAGGAGGTGTTGCTGCCCATGAGCTCAGGAGGGGCATACAGGCCCTTTGGTGAACGCCTGTGAACAGCCAGTCTGAGGAGAGAGCTGGACGGGAACAAGTGAGTTCCACCTCGACCAGCACTCTGTGCAACCAGTAATGAGATGGAGAGGAGTAAAACATTGCTGCACTGCCACTTGGTGCGAAGAAGGAGCTGTCTGTAGACTATGGGGAGGCTTCTGAAATGCTTCATCATGGGATCACAGGATGCATCAAGGGAAGGGACCCTTGAAGGTCCAAGCCCACTGCATTGAGCAGGGGTACAGAATCAGAACCACAGAACTGCTGAGGTTGGAAGAGACCTTTGAGATCACCAACTCCAACCACTTACCCAGAGCTCCCGATCCCACCACTGCCACTGAGCCACCTCCCTCAGCACCACATCCACACAGCTTTGAAACCCCTCCAGGGATAGGGACTCCACCATCTCCCTGGGCAGCCTGGGCCAGTGCCTGAGAACCCTTGTTGGAAACAAATTGTTCCTGATATCCAACCTGAACCTTCCCTGGGGCAACTTGAGGCTGTTTCTTCTTGTCCTGTCACTTGCTGCATGTGAGAAGAGACCAACCCCCACTGGCTACAACCTCCATTGTAGGAGCTGTAGAGAGCAATGAGGTTTCGCCTCAGCCTCCTCTTCTCCAGATTGAACAATCCCAGTTCCCTCAGCTGCTCCGCACAAGACCTGTGTTCAAGGTCCTTCACCAGCTTAGTTGATCTTCTTTGTATCTGCTCCAGCACCTCAATGTCCTTCCTAGAGTGAGGGGCCAAAAACTGAAACCAGGACTGAAGGTGTGGCCCAGGGCCCCACCAAGTTTGAACCTGAAAATCTCCAGGGACAGAGCTTTCACCACATCTCTAGACAGCCTGTGCCAGAGTCTCACCACACATACTGAAGAACTTCTTCCTCAGCTCCACTCTAACCCTGCTCTGCCTCAGCTTCAAACCATTCCCCCTTGGCCTGTCTCTAGACACCCTCAGCACAAGTCCCTCTGCAGCCTTCCTGCAGGATCCCTTCAGGCACTGGCAGGCAGCTCTGAGGTCCCCCTGGAGCCTTCTCCTCTCCAGGCTGCACACCCCCAGCTCCCTCAGCCTGTGCTCACAGCAGAGCTGCTCCAGCCCTCGGAGCATCTTTGTGGCCTCCTCCAGCCTCACTCCAGCAGCTCTGTGTCCTTCTACTGCTGGGAACAGCAGAGATGGAGGCAGGCTTAGGGGTGGGGTCTCAGCAGAGCATCCCACCACCCTCATACAGAAGATCTCCCTCCTAAGATCTAGCACAACTCTTCTCTCCCTCAGCTTTGAAAAAGAACTCTGAGCATAGAAATGGAGCAAAGGTCTGAAGAGAACAGGATGAAACTCAGTAGGTGCAAGTGCAGCACAGGAGCAGGCAATCATTTACACAAATGCAGGATGAGGAGGAACTGGTTAGGGAACAGCACTTCACAAAAGCACGTGTGGGAAACAGTCTCTTCAAACTGAAGCTAAGTCAGCAACATCAGCTTGTTGGGGAAAAGACAAACACCTTCCTAAGACACAGAAAACTTGTGAGGCATGTCCTGCCTCTGCCACTCCACTCAGCATCCCTAGCAGAACCACAAGAGATATTTGGTTGGAAGGGACCTTTGAGATCATCCTTTCCCACTTCAGGCCCTGCACTGAAGGTCTTTTCCAACAGAAGAACAGCATGGAAGACGTCTGTTCAGTTTGCCCTGAAGAATTGATGAACAAAGACAAACCCACAGAAAGACCAGAGAGGGGAGGTGAAAGACCAACAGACAAAGCAGAAGACAAAGAAAGTTGGAGCAGGTTTAGGTCATTTGTGTTAGGAAGAGATGATAAAGAACATGGCATGTCTTTGAGCACGGCAAATTGTGCAGAAGCAAGCAAGCCCTTTGTGCCAGGGGCCAGCGTTTACCAGAATGAAGTTACAGGCCTTGGTTGCACCAGGTCAGAGCAGGAGGAGCAATCTCTGGGGCAGCCAGACAAAGCCCTCAGATTGCCTTAGAAAGGCCTGGACCTCAGCACTGGAGACCTCTGACAACAGCTTGAAGAAATAGCTCCTTTCGTAAAGCTTACCCTGCCTTTCAGCAAGCAGGAGCAGCAAGTGATGTGTCTCAGACCTGCGTTCTCTTTGTTTCCTAACTCCAGGTCCTACAAGGACACAGCTGGCACAGGCTGCTGCCAACAGCAAGCAGCAGCCGAGCAGAGCTCCACTCTGCTTTCTGGCAGCAGAACAAGCAAGCTGGAGAACAGCAGCAGCACTTCACTCTGGCTTCACAGTTCATGTCACCAACCAAACACCCTCCACCCCACCACCTCCTGTTTTCCATTTGAGAAATTCAGCCTGGGGTGGGGGGGGGTCTAAGTCTTTGTTGTTACAGAAGCAACTCCTGCCCCAGTTGATGAATCAGAGCTCCTTGCACAGCAGCCTGCACTCAGCTTTGCTAGGCTGGCACGTTGTACCTGAACAAACCCAAAGTGCAATAACCACAGCTCTCCAGATGAGCAATTGTTGAGTGGGCTGAGAGCAGCCCTGAAGAAAGAGCCTTGGGGATGTTGGCTGCTGAGCAGCTCCCCAGGAGCCAGCAGTGCCCTCATGCAGCCCAGCAGGCAGCTGTGTGCTGGCTGCAGCCAGAGGAGTTCAGGCAGCAGGGCAAGAGAGGGGATTGTGCCCCTTGGCTCTGCTTAGACCTCACCTCCAATCCTGCCTCCAGCTCTGCTGTCCCCAGCAGTAGAAGGACACAGAGATGCTGGAGTGTGGCCAGAAGAGGCCACAAAGATGCTCCGAGGGCTGGAGCAGCTCTGCTGTGAGCACAGGCTGAGGGAGCTGGGGGTGTGCAGCCTGGAGAGGAGAAGGCTCCAATGGGACCTCAGAGCTGCCTGCCAGTGCCTGAAGGGATCCTGCAGGAAGGCTGCAGAGGGACTTTTGATGGGGGTGTCTAGAGACAGGCCAAGGGGGAATGGTTTGAAGCTGAGGCAGAGCAGGGTTAGAGTGGAGCTGAGGGAGAAGCTCTTCAGTAGGAGGGTGGTGAGAGTCTGGCACAAGCTACCCAGGGAGGCTGTGGCTGCCTCCTGCCTAGAGGTGTTCAAGGCCAGGCTGGATGAGGCCTTGAGCAGCCTGGGCTAGCTGAGAGGTGTCCCTGCCTACGGTGGGGAGGTTGGAGTAGATGAGATCCGAGGTGCCTCCCAACCTGAGCCATTCTAAGAGTCTCTTGGAGCTGTTTAGGAGATTGACTATCAAAGAAGTACAATCCCCACTGCACAGCTCCAACTGCTCCTTCCCAACACCAGCAGACAGGGAAGCTCTCTCCTATTCAGTGAAATCTCTGCAAAAAGTCACACAGCCACTTTAAAAAAAAAATCTAGTGAGTGTTAGAAGGGTGATCTCAGCTGCCAGGTCAGAGGTCAGGACAACTGCCAGAAAGAGAATGTTATAGTGGTGCTTAAGTAAACAGGAATTCATGGATCCACAGAACACCTTGGGTTGGGAGGCATCTTAAAGCTCACCCAGTTCCAGCCCCCTGTCATGGGCAAGGACACCTCCCACCAGCCCAGGCTGCTCAAGGCCTCATCCAGCCTGGCCTTCAACACCTTCAAGGAGGGGGCAGCCACAACGTCCCTGGGCAACCTGTGCCTGTGTCTCCCCATCCTCACTCTCAAGAGTTTCTCCCTAACATCTATTCTAGATATCTAACAGATACTCCAACACCTAGAAGAAGAGTAACAGCAATATAAATAGACTACAAGAAGTGTGGAATAAATATTCTGATACCCAGAAGACTCCTAAAATGAATATTCTGGCAGAAGAACACAATCACTGATATTCCAATAACCAGAGGAACAATCTCTCTTCTAGAGATACTCTGACATCTACAATGCAGAAATACCACTGACAATTGCATCCCAGAATCATTAAGGTTGGAAAAGACCTCTGAGATCATCAAGTCCAAGAACTTATTAGCCAAATCAACTGGATTCAGCTCTCAGTCCCAGCAGAGATGTCCCCAGCAGAGTGAACTGGCAAACCAAAATCAGGCTTGCTTCCCATCCTCCCCACACACCTTCTTTTGAATGAAATACCAAGGTGCCAATGCCCAAGAAAGAAAAATCCTTCATTCCCAAACAGCATACAAACTCAGCAAGCATTCCTAAAGAAAGGAGAAAATTAAAACAGAAAACAGGAATGGCAGCTTGGAATGTTGCTGTCTGAGCTGCCCAGCAGCAGCAGGAGGGTTATTTGAGCAGCATGAAGGCCAACTGCAATCTATAACTTTCTGAATCACAGCACCACAGAGTTGTCAGGGCTGGAAGGGACCTCAAGGATCATGTAGCTGCAAACCCCCTGCTATGGGCAGGGACACCTCACATTAGATCAGATTGCCCAGAGCCATATTCAGCCTGGCCTTAAAAACCCCCAGGGAAGTGGCTTCCACCACCTCCCTGGGGAACCTGTGCCAGTCTCCCGCCACCCTCATGGTCAAGAACTTCTTCCTAACATCTAATCTAAAACTCCTCTCCCCAGTCCTATCACTACTTGACACTTTAAAAAGTCCCTCCCCAGCTTTCTTGTAGCCCCCTTCAGATCCTGGGAGGCCACAATAAGGTCTGCTGGGAGCCTTGTCCTCTCCAGACTGAACAGCTCCAACTCTCTCTCAGTCTGTGTCCATAGCAGAGCAGCTCCAGCCCTCTGCTCATCCTCAGAGCCCTTCTCTGGACACCTTCCAGCCCCTCCAGCTCCTTCCTTCACAGAGCTCCAGAGCTGGGCACAGTGCTCCAGGTGGAGTCTCAGCAGAGAGTACAGAGGGGCAGAACTCCCTCCTGGGCCCTGCTGCCCACACTGCTCTTGCTACAGCCCAGGCTCTGGTTGCTCTCTGGACTGCAGGTGCACACTGCTGGCTCATGTTGAGCTTCTCAACCACCAGCACCCCCAAGTCCCCCTCCTCAGGGCTGCTTTCAAGCCAGGTACTGCCCAGCCTGTATCAGTGCCTGGGATTGCCTCAACCCAAGTGCAGGACCCGGCACTTGGTCTTGTTGAGCCTCATGAGGTTGGCTTGGGCCCAGCTCTGCAGCCTGTTCAGGTCCCTGTGGATGAATCCTTCCCTCCATCTGTCAGCTGCACTACACAGCTTGGTGCCGAGGCTGCCTCAGTGCCCCTGTCCATGGCACAGAGGAATACATTTAACAAGGTACTGAAGAGCACCTTCTCCTGTGAATAGCTCCCATGGAATCCCAGCCACTACTCCAGGCTTCCACAGCTTCATGAACAGAATAAGCCTGGCACAACCTGAAGCTTCACTTGCATGCAGCTGGAATCTTTGCTTTTATACATTTAGTTTCAAAATAAGAATAAAACCAAATGCCTGCAAAAGCAACAACAACTCAAGGGCGGCTTGGCTCCAGGGAGATCTCCCCAGGAATTCTTCCTCTACCCAAACTGGCTACTTGCTGGGGCTCGTGGAGCTGAAAGGAGCAGTGAAATGCTCACTGCAAAATGGCTCTGTTGGTGTTGTTTGTTTGCTCGATGAAGTGTAATTAAGAGGAGCTCTCCTCGCCTCCAAGCCGGCAAATCTCTCCTCCGGAGACAAAGGCACTGCAGCGATTTTCAGGAGACAAACTCAATTTGGTGTGGTCCTGCTTTTAGTACCCAACAAGTAAAAGCTTGTAACAGCGAAAGGCTGAAGCAGAAAGGTATGGCAAAGCCTGCTGCGAGGAGTCGCAAGCTGCGGGGAGGAGGAGTCCCCTCCCGCGGCAGGGGCAGCGCAGCCGCTGGTCCTTAGCCGCCGCTTCCCACTAACGCTGCAGGCTGCAGGGTCCCTTCGCAAGCCCTCGCCGAAGCAGAGGCTGAGCTAAAACCTAGCAAACCCCTGCGCTCTGCCTTACCCGACGATGCCTGGCCAAGAACCAGGCAGCAGTTGGGAACTGTCAAAATATTTTACAGCTCAATTGTAATTAGCAGCCGAGTCTAAGCACGCAGCAGTTGGGCGTTAGCCATGTTCTGGGGCTGCTACAGCAGCCGCTTCTTGTCTCGCCTCTTCCCAACACGTGTAAAACTCCTCACCGATCCCCAGCAGCTGCTTCACAACACTCTGAATGAAGCAGCAGCAAGCTGCCTGCAGACATTGCTGGGTTTTTATCCCCCTCCTTAATAATCAGAGCGTAGACATTAGCATGAAAAAAACCCCAACAAACCAAGCTTAGCAGTTGGGACTACGGAGTTAGTTTAGCAGCTTTGTTTGTTCCTTTTGTTCAAATTCCTTAAAAACAAAGATATATGTAGTGACAAAGGGACAGAAAAGAACATTTTGAGCAAAATATGACACGGGAAATACTGCCACGATCAAAGCCTTGAGAGAAACTGAATGGGTGGGTTGGAAGAGCCCTCTGAGATCATCCAGCCCAACCATTCTCTAACCCTACCAAGGCTGGGGCTAATGCATAGATTCCTAAATCCATAGATTCACAGAATGGTTTGGTTGAAAGGGATTTTCAGGAGCACCCAGTTCTAAGCCCCTGCCATGGGTAGGGACACCTCCATGCGCCCAGGTTGCTCAAAGCCTCATACAGCCTGGCCTTCCTCAGCACCACTTCAAGGAATGAGATTTGTAGATCATAAATTCAGGAAGCTATTCCAAGCTGCTGAGGGAGAGAAAAAGTTCTGCTACAGTATGGTAACCTGAGGAACCTGAAATGGTCTTGGCATGGACATTCTGCTGAGGAGCGTTTCATCCCGACCATGGGTTCTCCTGGGCAGGCAACTCTATAGAGGCCCCTGGGTGTTCACAGCTGGTGTTTCTAAAGCAGTATCAGAGACAAAGGTTCCTGATTCCCTGCTCTTCCAATGCTGTTCCAATCATTACAGAATGTGAGGGGTTGGAAGGGACCTTCAGAGATCATCCAGGCCAACAGCCCTGCCAGAGCAGGGGCACCCAGAGCAAGTCACACAGGAACACATGCAGGTGAGGCTGGAAAGGCTCCAGAGAAGGAGACTCCACAAACTCTCTGGGCAGCCTGCTCCAGGCCTCCAGCACCCTCACACCAAAGAACATTTTCCTGATGTTGAGGTGCAACCTACTGGATTCCAGCCTGGACCTGTTGTTCCTTGTCATGTCACTTGGCACCACCAAACAGAGCCTGACACCTTCATCCTGACACCCACCCCTCAGGTATTGATAGACATTGATCAGATCCCTTCTCAGCTTTCTGCAGACTAAACAGCCCCAGGGCTTTCAGCCGCTCTTCACAAACAATCATCCTCCTGGCTCTCTGTTGGACTCTCTCCAGCTGGTCCCTGTCTCTATTGGAGTGGGGAGCCCCAAGCTGGACACAGCATTCCAGGTGTGGTCTGAGCAGGGCAGAGCAGAGGGGCAGGAGAACCTTCCTAGCCCTGCTTGCCACACTTTCCTTGCTGCACCCCAGGATGCTCTTGGCCCTCTTTGGCCACAAGGGCACATTGCTGCCCATGACTTAACTATCACCATGGTGACAAGCTAGATGACATTCCTAACACATGACTATCCAATGGATTAAAGCCTTTGAGAGACCTTTTCCCTGTGAGCTGGCACAGGACAGCTCCATCTGAAGTGTCCTTTGGAGTCCATTTACACAGTTGAGTTAAATAAAAGGAAGCACTCTTGGAAGAAAGGCCTTCAGCTGGCCCAGAGGTGATGCAATGACTGACATACTTATGGGCTGAGCTGTTCCTGATTCCAGTCATCTGCAGACAGGACAAGGAGGCAGCTAGATGGAAAGCCTGCTCCAGAAGACTTCAGCCTCCTAACCAGCAGTATCAGCTCTAGAAGGGGCTCTAGAGGAAGATCTCGATCACTCTCCCTTAGGTTGGGTGATGACATGAGATGAGAAAACCCCAAGGAGCTATCAGAGGGAAAACTTTCAGCCAGCACAAATGCAGAAAGCTCAGACTCGAGCCTCATACATCATCTTTAACAAGTCTGATCCCATCCAGGTGTTGCAATGTGCAGAGCACTTATCACTCACACATCTCAGCCTCCTGCAACACTTTTCCCTGCACGAGCACCTCAGGATAGGTGTAGGAGGGAAAAGAAGGGAGCCTTCACTCCTAAACAGGAATTTCCATGCTTTGGGAAGTGTAAATTAGAGCATTACTACTCGTCTGACAGTGAGCTTGCAAATAAATGTGTAGCAACATATCTAATTGCACAAGGAGAGATGAAATGATTCTGGCAGTCTTTGAGATGAGGAGCACAGAGAGAAAGGGACAAAAGCCAAGGGGCTTTGTACTTTGTTGGTACTGCTCTAAATAAGCTCCCAGTGGAATCCAGAGAGTTTGTTCTGACCTTATTAGCTCTAAGTTAAATCAGCTGCTAAAAATGATCCCAAACTGCAGGATCTATCATACCACAGGCAGGGCTTTGGCAGACTGCTGAGGAACCCTCTGCAGCAGCAGGACTAGGAAATAAGCATGGTGACATCACTGGACTGAGTTCCACCTTGCCTGTAAAGCCTGCAGCACCTGGAGCTGTGTTCTTCCCACATGACAGCTTTTTTCATGTAACACCTGCTGAAAGACTCTCTTCGTGGGGCTGGGAGAGCTCTTGTGTTTCGCGAACTCACAGTGCCATGGCAGCAGCTTGTGGGTAACTCACAGCTTGCCTCTGCAAGTTCTGCCCTCAGCAAGCATGGCAAGGCCTTGCACCCAGGTCAGGGCAACCCTTGATAGCAATCCAGGCTGGGGGTGATGAGACTGAGAACAGCCCTGCAGAGATGGACCTGGGGGTGCTGGTGGGCGAGAAAGCTGGGCAGGAGCCAGCACTGGTGGCCCAGAGGGCCAAGTGCAGAGTGGGATGCATCCAAAGCAGTGTGGGCAGAAATAGAGAGAGGGGATCCTGCCCCTTTGCTCAGGCTTCACCTGCAGGGCTGGGGCCAGCTCTGGAGCCCTGAGCACAGAAAGGACATGGACCTGATGGAGAGGGTCGAGAGGAGACCATAAACATGATTAGGGGGCGTGAGCAGCTCTGCTATGGGCACAGGCTGAGGGAGCTGGAGGTGTTCAGCCTGGAGAAGAGAAGGCTCCAGACAGGCCTAAGAGCAGCCTGCCAGGACCTGAAGGGGCTACAAGAAGGCTGCAGAGGGACTGTTGCCAAAGGCCTGCAGGGACGGGATGAGGGCAATGGCTGCAAACTAGAGCAGAGCAGATTGAGATTGGCTGTGAGGAACAAATTCTGCAGCAAGAGGCTACTGCAACACTGCAGCAGGTTGCCCAGGGAGATGTTTGGAGCCCATGGCTGAGATATTCAAGATGAGGCTGGAGAGGGCTGTGGGCAGCTTGCTTTTGTGGAAGATGTCCTTGATGAGCACAGGGGGTTGGACTGGATGAGCTTTGGAGGTGCCTGCCAGCCCAGCCTGTTCCACAGTTTCACACCCTCTGAATGCAGATGGTTTTCTCCCGTGCCTGACCCCACAGCAGCAGAGCTCTCCTGCAGGTGCACTGCAGGCATTTGGCTAAGCTCTCCCAGTGACACAGCTCAACTTCCAGTATATGAACCTCACCAATATTTGTCATGACACTTCCAAGGTAATTGCCTTAACTAGTTTCTAGCTGGCTCCTTTAAAGCCCTTTTGCTGAGCTACGCCAGGCTGGATGAGGCCTTGAGCAGCCTGTACTAGTGTGAGGTGCTGCTGCCCAAAGCAGAGGGGTTGGAAGTAGATGATCTTTAAGGTCCCTTCCAACCCAAAGCATTCTGTGAATCTATGATTTCACTCACACTTTCAAAGCTTCCCTATGCCTGTTTGTCATGATTTGTCTGAGTGATGCAAGATCACAGGCTCACAGGATGTAAGGGTTGGAAGGACCCAAAGAGATCACCAAGTCCAAGCCCCCTGCCAGAGCAGGACCATACAATCTATCTCAGGGCACACAGGAACACATCCAGATAGGTCTTGAAAGGCTCCTGAGAAGGAGACTCCACAACTTCTTTGGGCAGCCTGTTCAGTGCTCTATGACCCTTACAGTAAAGAAGTTTCCCCTTGTGTTGAGCTGGAACCTTCTAAGCTCCAGCTCACATTCATTGCTCCTTGTCCTATCCCAGGGAGCAAGTGAGCAGAACCTGTCCTCTCCCCTCCCGACCCCCAGCCCTTAGATATTTATAAATATTAAGTCTCCTCTTGGTCTTCTCTTCTCCAGACTAAGCAGCCCCAGGTCCCTCAGCCTCTCCTCATCAGGCAATGCTCCAGTTCCCTAATCATCCTCATAGCACTCTACTGGACTCTCTCCAGCAGATCCCTGTCCCTTTTAAACTGGGGAGCCTAAAACTGAAGGCAGTACTCAAGATGAGGTCTCAGCAGGGCAGAGTAAAGGGGAAGGAGAGCCTCCCTTGATCTGCTGGACACACTCTTCTTAATCCACCTCAGGATCCCCTTGGCTCTCTCGACTACCATGGCACATTGCTGTGCCGTGGATAACTTGTTATCCACCAGCACTCCCAGGTTCCTCTACATGAACTCCACTGGAAATGTGTGCATTATTCACCACCTCCAACTCTCAAGTACCCTTTTGGGGTTCACACAACTACCCTGCTAAACAGTTCTTGCCCAGAAGTAAACCCAGCGCGTTCCAAAGGACTGCTTGCATTTCCAAAAGGTAACCAAAGCACCACAAAAAAGCCCTTCCCTACATCTACTACTGAAAACGCAAACCAAAACATAGGCAGTGGTGTCCTTGTATTGAGAGGGAAACAAATTCAAGGGCAGGTGGAACTAGGTGAGGTCTTCAAGGTCTCTTCCTCCCTAAACCAATCTGTCAATCTATCAGGCACACAGATACAAAACTACTTAAGGCACAGATCAGGCAAAGCCTTTGCTTTAACTATTTCTGTTTTATGCCCTCTTCTGTTTCACCAGGCAAAAATCGTGGTTTAAAGATTATTTCAACCTTTTTTAATGCCCTCTTCTGTCTCATAAGGCAAAAACCTTGATTTAAATATTATTTTAACCTTTTTTAAATGCCCTCTTCTGTTTCATCAGGCAAAAATCTTGATTTAAATATGATTTCAACCTTTTTTAAATGCCCTCTTCTGTTTCATCAGGCAAAAATCTTGATTTAAATATGATTTCAACCTTTTTTAAATGCCCTCTTCTCTTTCATCAGGGAAAAATTTCTTGGTTTAATAATGATTTCAACCTTTTAAAAAATGCCTTCTTCTGATTTATCAAGCAAAATTGTTACTTTAAACATGATTTCAACCTTTCCCCCCCACCTCCTTCTGTAAGAGTCTCTCCACAGGCTGCTTGCACTGGATGCGTTTGAGATCCATTTCTATGCTTCTGCACAGGATAAGTCAAGTGCAATGAAGTCAAATAAAATGAAACATGAGCAGGTCTGGATTTTGTCATCCAATGGCTAAAGTGGGGGTTGGAACTAGCTGATCTTTAAGGCCTCTTCCAACCAAAACCATTCTGTGACACTCTGAACTCTCCAGAGGAAATCTTCTTTCCCCATAGGCTTCATTTCTGTACTCTGAAATCACTCAGCAGAAGTGCCCCTAAAGCCTGTTCCACCACACAACCCCTTCAGACAGCGCCAGCACTGATGGGGAGCTCCTGGAGCAGGGAAACAACCGAATTAACAGAAGGCAGAGCGGCACAAAACACGCATGCAGGAAAAGCTGGGATCACTCCACTCCCTTCCCTTGGTTCCTGGTTATTCTCTTCCCTTTTTCTGCGTTGGATTTTGTAGGAAACTGTTGTTGCTCCCCCCTCTCCTCTTTATTTTTTTCCTGTCTGTCACCACAGACACTCCCTTTAGGCAACCCTGCATCAACAATCCTCCCACGTCCAAAGTCGGCTACATCTGTTGCTCTTTCCCATTGTTGGAAATTCCTGCCTTAATCCTATTTGACTTTATTCATGCAAAGGTCATCCTGAATTCAGCAAAGGGAGGAGGGCAGCCAGCAGGCTGCTGAGGACGAGCACCAGCAAAGGCTGCTGCAGAAGAGCAGCCAGCGTGCCGGCACTGGCGCAGGAGGGCTTGCTATCATCAGGCACCTTCTCCTCCTGGCAGCTCTGCTGCAGCATCAATTGGCTGCACATTTCTTCTAACAGCTCAGCAACACAACACATTCCCTTCTAAACCAGGTTCGAGTCCCTCTCCTGAAACAGCTTTGAGTTGCAACCCTACTGGCAGTATGTGTAAGACAGGCATATGTAAGACGTGCCCTAGGGCTTAGCTGCTGGCACCTCAGCCTCCTCTGCTTCTCCTGCCTTCTCCTTCTCTAGCTCCACACTCCTTAACCAGCTCACCTAAAGTGAAGTAAAATTAATGCTGATCTGTGTTTTAAACGAACTCAGGGCAGGTCACACAGGAACACATTCAAGTGGGGTTGGAAAGGCTCCAGAGAAGGAGACTCCACAACCTCTCTGGGCAGCCTGCTCCAGGCCTCCAGCACCCTCACACCAAACAACTTTCTCCTCACAGTGAAGTGGAACCTCCCAGGCTGCAGCTTGGACCTGTTGTTCCTTCCCTATCACTGGGCACGGTCAAACAGAGCCTGGCACCTTCACCTTGACATCCAGCCCTCAGATTTATAGGTGTTACTGCGTGGAGCAGAGCAGCTAATCTAAGCAGCTCATTTTAGGGTCATCACCACACTGGAGATTTGCTCTCTTTTGGGTTTAGCCTCATTGTCACTCCCCAGCAACAACAACAGTAACTCCAAGCATTCTGTCTCAGACCTAGGATCTATCTCTCTCTCCCTCTTTCTCTCTCTTAATTCATATTCCTATCAAATGTATTTATTTATTCCTGTGCTTAAGCCTCTGACCCAAAGCAAAGAGCAATGAGCAGGAGTGGTCGCTCAGGAAGCAAAGCCGAGACAGATTTATGAAGAAATGAGAATTTTTTTCTCATGTATCCATAACTCATCCTGGCAGAGACAAAGGAATCTTTCTTCCTGCATCCTTAGTTCTGCTTTGAGGTGCTTGTCAACTACCATGAGCCAAACCTACCCTTCAAGTGAGCAGAGAAACAGGCTGCTGTTAGTCTGCTTCCTTCCTCCAGAGCTTTTCTGAGGGCTGCAGACGGCAGAGAATGCACTCAAGGCTTGAGCTACCAAGAGCAGCCTCACAATACAGCTCAGAGTAACAGCTGGAAGTTAAATGCTGCAATAGAGAATCAGAGAGTTTTTTGGCATGGAAAGGCCCTCTAAGATCTTCCAGTCCAACCATCAACCCAACACCACCATGGCCATTAAACCATGTCCTAAAGTGCCACGTCTACACATTTATCTGCCACCTCCAGGGACAGAGACTACCACCTCCCTGGGCAGCCTCTGCCAGCCTTTGAGAATCTTTTCTGAGAAGAAATTTGTCCCAATCTCCAACCTAAAGGTGCAACTTGAGGCTCTTTTCTCTTGTTCTATCACCTGACACTAGAGAGCAGAGGCCAACCCCCACCTGGCTCCAGCTGCTTTCAGGGAGGTGTAGAGAGCAATGAGCTCTGCCATCAGCCTCCTCCACACTAAACACCCCCAGCTCCCTTAGCTGCTCCTCCCCAGTCCTCTTCTCCAGACCCTTCCCTAGCTTCCTTGCCCTTCTCTGGACCCTCTCCAGCCCCTCAATGTCCTTCTTGGAGTGAAGGCCCCAGAACTGAACCCAACACTCCAGGTGTGACCTCCCCAGTAGTGAGCCCATGGACACGAGCCCTGCCCTGCTCCTGCTGGGCAGGATTGGCAATGGTATAAAGTCAGTTTAAAGTGTGGTTGGTGCCTCTTTAGGTGCAAGGGAAGACTGGAAAGAAACAAGGTTTCAGTTCAAAAGCTGACCAGACCTTGTGTGGCTCTTGTTAAGGAGCCTGCTAACAAGGTGTGAAAGTCTGCAGAGGAGAAGAATAGGTTTGATCAGGGTTTTGTTGAGAAGACTTTGAAGATTCCTTTTCTGAAGATAGGTTAAAAAAGGCCTTAGAAGAGGAGAAGCCTTCCTTCTTCATTCCACCCTTCAAACAGGAACACTTTCTCTGCTAGGAGAGTGGACAGGAATTGGCACAGGCTGCCCAGGCTAGTAGTGGAGTCCCCATCCCTGAAGGAGTTCTGGAACCACGTAGCCACGGCACCTGGGGATGACAGGGTTTAGTGGCCATGGTGGTGCTGGGTTGGTGGTTGGACTGGATCGTGTTGGAGGGCTTTGCCAACCTGAATGACTCTACCATAAACAGAAGTACCAGCCTGTGGAGCCTGGCATGCAAACCAAAGCCCTGCACGCCCTGTGCACAGGTCAGCAGGAAGGGCAGGCTGCTGCTCACACTCCAGCACCTGTGCCCGGGAGCCCTCCACCAGCTGCCTGCCTCCTCCCAGCTCCCTGCTGCTGCACCAGCAGAGGCAAACATCTGCAGGGCAACAAGATCAAAGGTACTCAGGATGGGTAAGGACTGTCAGTTTACACAGCTCAGAATCATAGAACAGTCTGAGTCGAAAGAGACCTCCAAAGCTCATCCAGTCCAACCCTCTGCACTCAGCAGGGACATCCTCCACTAGAGCAGCCTGCCCACAGCCCTCTCCAGCCTCACCTTGAATATCTCCAGGCATGGGCCCCAACCACCTCCCTGGGCAACCTGTTGCAGTGTTGCAGTAGCCTCATAGTAAAGAATTTGTTTCTCACATCCAATCTCAATCTGTTCTAGTTTCAATCCACTGCCCCTTGTCCTTTGGCAACAGTCTCTCTGCAGCCTTCTTGTAGCCCCTTCAGGTACTGGCAGGTAGCTCTCTTCTCAAGGCTGCACACCCCCAGCTCCCTCAGCCTGTCCCCACAGCAGAGGTTCTCCAGCTCTCTGAGCATCTCTGTGGCCTCCTCTGGACCCTCTCCAGCAGCTCCAGGTCTCCCTTGTGTTGGATCCATAGCTGGCCCCAGCCCTGCAGGTGAGGTCTCAGCAGAGCAGAGGGGCAGGATCCCCTCCTCTCTCCATCTCTGTCCATGCTGCTGTGGATGCCCTGGCCCTCTGGGCTGCAAGCTCACACTGCCTGCTTATGTCCAGATCTCACTCTGAGCTAACCTAAGGCTTCATCAGGCCTCGGCCACCTGGGCTGGCCATCAGCATTGCTACCTAACCCAGCATGTCCTCCCTGGGACAGCCCAAACAGTGCCATGAACGTGCTGGCATTTAGGAACAGAAACATGAATGCTCCTGTCAGCTCCTAACCCCTTCCTTGCATCTCTGCACCTCAGGGGTAGTTAAAAGATACATTTTAGGCAAATCACTGAGACCAGTGCTCTTTAACATCTTTGTCAGTGATATGGACAGAGGAATTGAGTGCACCCTCAGCAAGTTTGCAGATGACACCAAGCTGTGTGGCACAGCTGACTTGCTGGAGGGCAGGGATGCCATTCAGAGGGACCTGGACAGGCTGGAGAGGTGGGCCCAGGCCAACCTCATGACGTTTAACAAGGCCAAGTGTAAGGTCCTGCACCTGGGTCGGTGCAATCCCAGGCACAGATACAGGCTGGGTGATGAATGGCTGGAGAGCAGCCCTGAGGAGAAGGACCTGGGGGTCTGGGTCGACGAGAAGCTCAACATGAGCCGGCAGTGTGCACATGCAGCCCAGACAGCCAACCGAGTGCTGGGCTGCATCAAGAGAAGTGTGGCCAGCAGGGCAAGGGAGGTGATTCTCCCCCTTTACTCTGCTCTCGTCAGACCCCACCTGGAGTACTGTGTGCAGTTCTGGAGCCCCCAATACAAGAAGGACATGGAACTGCTGGAGCGGGTCCAAAGGAGAGCCACGAAGATGATCAGAGGGCTGGAGCACCTCTGCTATGAGGACAGGCTGAGAGAGTTGGGGCTCTTCAGCCTGGAGAGGAGAAGGCTTCGAGGAGACCTTATAGTGGCCTTCCAGTATTTGAAGGGAGCCTACAGGAAAGCTGGGGAGGGACTATTTACACGGTCTAGTAATGTTAGGACGAGGGGGAATGGGTTTAAGCTGGAAGAGGGGAAGTTTAAACTGGATGTTAGGAGGAAGTTCTTTACAGTGAGGGTGGTAAGGCACTGGAATGGGTTGCCCAGGGAGGTTGTGGATGCTTCCTCCCTGGAGGTGTTTAAGGTCAGGCTGGATGAGGCCTTGGGCAAGCTGCTCTAGTGGGAGGTGTCCCTGCCTGTGGCAGGGGGTTGGAGCTGGATGATCCTTGAGGTCCCTTCCAACCTAAACCATTCTATGATTCTATGATTCTATGAGAGAGACTGTCTTGTGTTTGGGTCACTCCTGCTACTCACTATTGGCACTGGCAGGGATGAGGGACAGGTGAGAAATCAGGAAAGGGACCAAAAGCAATGCAGGAAATCCAATCCTGGAAGCATGCATTTGTTGAGGACAGGCAGAAGACAGACATGGAGCTGCTGGAGAGGGTCCTAAGGAGGCCACAAAGATGCTCAGAGGGCTGGAGAACCTCCCTTGTGGGGACAGGTTGAGAGAGTTGGGGCTGCTCAGCCTGAAGAAGGGAAGGCTCCAGGAAGACCTTAGAGCTGCATTTCGATATCTGAAGGGGCTCCAGGGGAGCTGGAGAGGGACTTTTGACAAGAGCTGGGAGTGCCAGGATGAGGGAGAATGGCTTTGAGCTGGGAGAGGGGAGATGGAGAGTGGGGAGTTAAATGGCCCTCAGGTGAGCAAACTCCTGTCATCACTGCTTTGGGAAAGGTAGAATGCTGCATCCAGGCTATGGCATTTCCACAGAAAACACAACTGTGCTTGTGGGGAAGGGCTCTTAAGGCCATGATGCCAATGCTAGAAGGCTCATGGCAGCTGAATACTGAACAAAGCAGGGTTTGTGCCCAGCCACAACTCAGGGACATCGCTCTTGGCTGTATACTGAGAAGAATGTCAGCAGCCTTCCCTGCTCTCATTTCTCACTGCTGTTTAAGGTCTGATTTCAATATCTAGGAGTTGGTTTGTTTGTTTGGTTTTAATAGAGTAACAAAGTTTCAAGTCCTTGGAACCTGTATCTTGAGGTGGGACCTGTCATACGTCAAAGAATCTCCCATGAGCAATTTCCACCTAACAAACCTGCTGCTAGGCAGACGTTAGTAACAGCACTTCCATTCTGTGTGTCAGCACTGTCAGTATGTGAAGGGCAAACAAGCTCCACATACTCCAACAAGAATCTGCTAAAGCATTTTTGGGATCTTTTTCCTTCAGCTCTAAAGGTCAGGTGAAGAGAAGCCTGAGGGGAGACCTCATTGCTCTCTACAACTCCCTGAAAGGAGGTTGGAGCCAGGTGGGGTTAGGCTCTCTTCTCTAGTCTAATGTGATAGGAGGAGAGGAAATGGCCTGAAATTGTGTCTGGAGAGGATTAGGTTGGAAATTAGGAACAATTTCTTTGCTGATAGAGTGGTCAGGGCTTGGTACAGGCTGCCCAGGGAGGTGGAGAGGTCTCCATCCCTGGAGGTGTTCAAGAAAGGTGTGGATGTGGCACCTGGGGACAGGGTTTGGTGGCCATGGTGGTATTGGGTTGACAGTTGGACTGGATGGCCTCAGAGGACTTTGCCAACCCAAAGAAGCCTATGTTCCCATGGTATCAACACCGGGTTTGTGTAGTCTAAAGATCAGCACTTCTGCTCTGCAGCCATTTCATTGGGTCATAGAATCACAGGATCACAGAAAGGTTTGGGCTGGAAGGAATCTCCAAAGCTCATCCAGTCCAATCCCCTGCACTCAGCAGGGACATCCTCCACTAGAGCAGGCTGCCCACAACCCTCTCCAGCCTCACCTTCAATATCTCCAGGCATGGGCCCCAAACACCTCCCTGGGCAACCTGTTGCAGTGTTGCAGCAGCCTCCTGCTACAGAACTTGTTCCTCACAGCCAATCTCAATCTGCTCTGCTCTAGTTTGCAGCCATTGCCCTCATCCTGTCCCTGCAGGCCTTTGGCAACAGTCCCTCTGCAGCTTTCTTGTAGCCCCTTCAGGTCCTGGCAGGCTGCCCCTAGATATGCCTGGAGCCATTCCTGGATGTGCTTCAAGGTGATTTGGATGTGATGTTTGGGAATATGGTTTAGGGTGCATCTTGCAGACAGGGTTAGCAGTTGAATTGGTGATCCTGAGGGGCTGTTTCAACGAGAATGTTCCTGTGATTCTCTGCTCCATGCAGAACAAGCTCAGCTCCCTCAGCCTGTCTGTTTCCCATGAA
Organism: Tricholaema leucomelas; assembly: GCA_013400475.1. NCBI lineage: Eukaryota > Metazoa > Chordata > Aves > Piciformes > Lybiidae > Tricholaema lacrymosa > Tricholaema leucomelas. Next base: position 289,286 of record WAAF01013962.1, read on the forward strand.
GACAACCAAGAGAGGGCAAGAGAACATGCTGAGCCACTCAGGCTGTGTTCAGAGCTGTCACAGAAGCTTTCTGTGGCCAGGCAGCTCAGAGAGGGCAGGAGAGCAGTTGTTCAACCTCCCTCTAGATAGGGACTATCCCCCCTCCCCAGGGCGTGTGCTCAGCTCATGCTTGCATAGTGCCTCTGCCTTTTCCTCACAGAGTTGCCAAACACTGCCACTATTATTGAGTAAGAAACAAACAAGAGATTAGTGCCAAGGGGCCAAGTCCTACCTGGGCACTGTGGCAATGGTTTGATTTCCTTTGCTTTCAAATGTCAGTACTTTTCCAAATTTCACAGAGCACTCTGGGCACAGCTCTGCTGGGCTAATGCTGTTAGACAACCTGAGAGCAAAACAATTCAAGCACACAACAACAGAAAAAACAGAAACTTCTGCTCACAGTAAGCTTTCTGAATTGCAAATGCCCAGCCAGGACTTTTAACACACCCAGCCAGGGAAACTTTCCACTCGAGCTGTAATGGAACAAACCAGGACACAGCATCTGCTCTGCAGCCTCCCACAATGGCCTCAGATCCTCTAAACATCTGTGTGACAAAGAGAGCTTTCTGTCCCACAGAAGGCCAGCAGAGCTCCACTTCCCCCATGGGCTTCATTTATAGGTTCACAGAATGGTTTGGATTGGAAAGGACCCCAAAAATCATTCCAACACCCTGCCATGGGCAGGGACACCTCCCACCAGTACAGGTTGCTCAAGGCTTCATCCAGCCTGGCCTTCAACACCTCCAGGCAGGGGGCAGCCACAGCCTCACTGGCCAACCTGTGCCAGTATCTCCTCATCCTCACTCTCTTTTATTTCTTCCTCATCTCCAGTCTCAATCTCCCCTCTCCCAGCTCAAAGCCATTGTCTCTCATACTGTTGCTCCCAGCCCTTGTCAAAAGTCCTTTCCCAGCTCTCCTGGAGCCCTTTCAGGTACTGGAAGGCTGCTCTAAGATCTGCCTGGAGCCCTCTCTTCTCCAGGCTGAACAGCTTCAACTCTCCCAGCCTGCCTCCACAAGGGGAGGTTCTCCAGCCCTCTGATGTTTGTGGTCCCGTCTAGACCCTCTTATGCTTGGGGTCACCAGAACTGGACACAGTGCTCCAGGTGGGGTCACCAGGTTGATGAATATCAACATCTCTGTGCTTAGACCTTTGCTGATCTTAGCTGTGCCTCAGCATCAGTGGCAGAGAGGTGGGTTGCAAGCAGGCAGGCACCAAGGCATTTGGAGATCAACACCCTGCAGAAGAGCAGGAGCTGCCTGGCTGCATTTGTAACAGCACGGGCTGTCAGACAGGTCAAGCCTGTGTCTCTTCTTATTCATTTCCAGCTTTCACACAACCTAAAACTTAGCCTGGAGTACACAAAATGCACAATAATCCAATCATAGAGCCATGGAACTGTTGAGGCTGGAAGAGACCTTTGAGATGAGCAAGTCCAACCAACCTGGAGCTCACAACCCTATCTCTGCTGCTGAGCCAGTGCCACTGAGCCACGCGCCTCAGCACCACAGCCATGTAGCTTTGAAACTCCTCCAGGGACAGGGACTCCACCACCTCCCTGGGCAGCCTGGGCCAGTGCTTGAGAACCCTTGCTGGGAACACATTGTTCCTAATGGCCAACCTAAACCTCCCCAGGCACACCTTGAGGTTCTTTACTCTGGTCCTGTCACTTACTGCATGTGAGAAGAGACCAAAGCCACCTGGCTCCAGCCTCCTTTAAGGAAGTTGTAGAGGCTCCTCCTCTTCTGAAGACTGAAGGACCCCAGTTCCCTCAGCTGCTCCTCATAGGACCTGTGTTCTCCCAGAACCCTTTATTGGGAAGAAATTTCTCCTAATAGCCAAGCCAAAGCTCCTTAGGAACATCCAGCAGTTACAGATTATTTCACCACACCAAAGCCATGAGATAAGAGCAGCGCAAAGTATTTCCTTGACTGCAAACCTGTAAAAACCACCTCTCTCCAACAATGAGCAACAGGAGCACAACTTCCATCAGGCAACCTGCTAAAACCTCCTCCTCTTCTCTGCTCGGTAGTACCACAATGCCACTTGGCTCTGACCCCAGGGCCATCCTCCAGCAGGAACCAAACCATGTGCCACGTGCATCACAGAGAAGGGGCAGCGCAGATCAGCCCCAGCTGGCAGCATCACACACCTGCCATGCTCTCCTTTCACCTGTCCCCACTTGTGCCTTTGCATGCTCAGAACAGCCTGGGAGCCGTGTTGGGGGCCTTCCTGCACTGCTGTGTTTTGCTGTGAGCAGACACAGATTTGCTTCCTGCTCTGCTGCGAGTGGTAAAAGCGCAGGTGGTGCAGAGCCATGTCGCAGTCTGGCTTGGTCATTAAGCAGTGCAATGACAGGGCTGAGAAGCAGCTCCATTCGCCTCTTAGACTGCAAGCTTCTTGTGGTCAAAGCCAAAAGCTGCTCACTGCTGAGACCTCAGAGCTGAGATTCAGCACCACAGATGTTAGGTCTTGTAACCCTAAAATACCTCTGTTCCGCATTACCCTCTTCAGCAGAGGCTGGCTCATGCTCTCCTGTGACAGACTCAGCTCAGTCAGGACATTCCTCACAGCCACCCTGACTGAAGGCTGACTTGAGTTGCTCTGAAAGATTGCTTCAATAGCTCTGGGACTGGACCTACACAACCCCCTAAATGCATACAGTGTCCAGCACTGAGCTCTCAAAATCCAAACTGCAGAGAATAACAGGAGAGTAAGGGTTGGAAAAGACCTTCAGAGATCATCCAGTCCAATCCCGCTGCCACAGCAGGGGCACTCAGGGCAGGGCACACAGGAACACATCCAGGTAGAGTTGGAAAGGCTCCAGACAAGGAGACTCCACAACCTCTCTGGGCAGCCTGCTCCAGGCCTCCAGAACCCTCACACCAAACAACTCTCTCCTCATCTTGAGGTGGAACCTCCTGGATTCCAGCTTAGGGCAAGGAACAACATCTCCATTACTGGGCACCACCAAACAGAGTTCCCTCAGCCTGGCCTCACAGGAGATGTTCACAGCCTGCAGCACCTTGGTGCTCTGGGCTGGGCTCTCTCAAGCAGTTCCCTGAGGTATTTTTTGACCTGAGGGACCCAGAACTGGACACAATATTCCAGAACTGGCCTCAGCAGGGCAGAGCAGAGGGCAGAAGAACCTCTCTGGACCTACTCACCACAGCCCTTCTAATCCACCCCAGGACACCCTTGGCCTTCTTGGCCACAAGGGCACATTGCTGGCTCATGAGCACCCTTTTGCCCACCAGGCCTCCCAGGTCCCTTTGCCCTGCACTGCTGTCTAACAGGTCAGTCCCCAAGCTGTATTGGTCCCTGGGATTGGTTCTTTCCCCGGTGCCAGACTCTTCCCTCGGCCTTGTCTAGGACAGAAGTGTGCAGACTCTTCAGCAGGGCAAGGCTTCATAGCATGGCAATAGATGAAGCCAGTATATTGTTCACCATGATTTTCCCCCCAGATGGCATATCCAGCACTCCTGGAAGATCTGTTCTTAGAGCACTGTCCTTTCAAACTGCTGTTGCCATTGCCACTACATCCTTCAAGACAAAAGCCAAGCTGTTGCTCTCTGCCCTCTATACCAGCAAGTGAGCGGAGATGAGCCAACACCTTCTTTAGCAGCAGCAAAGCTCTGCAGCTGGCCCACAGGAATCTGTAGGGGGTGTCTCCTCCAGGCAGAAAGGTGCTGTCAGTAAGAGAGGGGCAGGGTTGGTGCAGGCAGCCTACCTTAGGAGAAGAAGAGAGCTCCCTCGCCGCAGGAGCCACTGCCGTGCTCTCGCTCACGCCCGGCTCTGGCTTTGGCAGGAGCTGTGGTGGGTCAGGAGCCTTTCTCTTCATCTTCCTCTCTGGTTCTTGCAGCGGAGCAGCTTTAATTAAAGCAGGGCTTGGTTTGGGTTCATAAAACGGATTTGATCTAATTAAAAGAAGGGAAACATATTTCTTTGCTGTCTCCATTGAATTAAACCCCCCACCCAGAGCTGTTCACAGAGCCCAGTGGCTACAAGGGTTTCACCACCTCACCTCAGGACATGCCTTTGGATGCTACAAATGAGCTCTGACAGCTGGCACTGCATCAGCTCAGAACTTCCCCTGGTGTCACAGAGCCCTGCAGTGATTCTCCCCCTCTACTCTGCTCTGGTGAGACCCCGCCTGGAGTACTGCATCCAGTTCTGGAGCCCCCATTACAAGAGGGATGTGGAAATGCTGGAGCGTGTCCAGAGAAGGGCCGCGAGGATGCTCAGGGGGGTGCAGCAGCTCTGCTATGAAGACAGACTGAAAGAGTTGGGGCTGTTCAGTCTGGAGAAGAGGAGGCTCTCAGGTGACCTTCTTGTGGCCTTCCAGGATCTTAATGGGGCCTACAAAAAAGCTGGGGAGGGACTTTTTAGGCTGTCAGAGAGTGACAGGACTGGGGGGAATGGAGCAAAGCCGGAGGTGGGTAAGTTCAGACTGGATGTGAGGAGGAAGTTATTCAGCAGGAGAGTGGTGAGAGCCTGGAATGGGTTGCCCAGGGAGGTGTTTGAGGCCCCATCCCTGGAGGTGTTTAAGGCCAGCCCGGATGAGGCTGTGGGCAGCCTGATCTAGGGTAGGGTGTCCCTGCCCATAGCGTGCTGCACTGGAGCAGAGTCAGCAGTCACTGCAGGCTGGTGCCCAGAGCCAAGCGTGCTGCACTGGAGCAGAGTCAGCAGTCACTGCAGGCTGGTGCCCAGAGCCAAGCGTGCTGCACTGGAGCAGAGTCAGCAGTCACTGCAGGCTGGTGCCCAGAGCCAAGCGTGCTGCACTGGAGCAGAGTCAGCAGTCAGGCCCCTTGCACGGTGTGCTTGAGCAAGGCCTCGCTCTGGGCTGTCCCGAGGCCTCCACAGCTCCACAAGCAGTGCAGCACACAGACACCAGACCATTTCAGGAACACTTTTTGGGGAAGAAAACAGTGCAAAGAAAACTATAGGGGACTTTTTTATCTGTGGCATGGCTTGGGCTGAAAGGGACCTTCAAGGTCATCCAGTGCCAACCCTCTGCCATGGGCAGGGCCACCTGCTGCTAGCCCAGGTTGCTCAAGGCCTCATCCAGCCTGGCCTAGCTCAGCAAAAAGCTCAGCTCCAACCCCAACCATGCTGTCATTCTGTGATTCTGTCACTCAGTGATTCTCTCAAGACATCGTGAGGACTTGCTCCCATGCTTCAGTTTGGGACTTCCTTAGCCTGGGGCTGGGTCTGCCAGCAGCTGGAGGCATGGGGACAAGCAGCTGGGCTGTTGTCCCACTGTGGCCAGAGACCTTGCACCCTGCCATTGCAATGAAGCAGGCACAGGCCTCGGGATCTTCAGAGATTTACAGAATGGGGTGGGTTGGAAGGGGACCTTCAAGATGATCTAGTTCCAACCCCTGCTATGGGCAGGGACACCTCCCACCAGCACAGGTTGCTCAAGGCCTTGTCCAACCTGGCCTTGAACACCTCTCTAGAGTCAACAGCAGCCATCACCTGTTTGTTTTGAAAGTGTTTTCCACAATTAAACCTGATGTAGGAAACACAGTAAACATCTCCCACCAAGTGGATGCAGCCCAAAGAATCACTCTTCTGGCATCTGCATTCCAGCTGTGTTTGTTCCACAGCATTCCCAAACCAGTATCTTCCAGTCTGAGATCTCAAAGAGGAAGCAAAGACACCCTTACTGATTCCATCGTCACATAATGATGTGATAGCAGAAGCCACATAATGGCTTCTACTGCACACTTGGAAGGGTCAACAATTCTGTCTCCTGATGGGAACCTTCTTTCCACTGAGTTATTTTATTCCTAACCTTGGCTTTTCCTATTTTGCAATCCCAAAGTGGAAGGTTCACTGCCAAACTGATATGTTAATGAATTCCCTGCCAGCCCTCACTTCCCCTGCAAGACACATTCCTCATACATCTCAAGCCTTGTTTGTGTAACCAAGCCACTGCAACTCCCAGAGACCATGCATGCATGCAGCTGTTTCATCCTGAGCAACCTGCTCTGGTTGAAGATGTCCCTGCTTGCTGCCAGGGATGTGCTTTGGAGGTCTCTTCCAACCCAAACCATTCTATGATTCTATGTTGTCTGTGCAGAAGAGCTTCTTAAGGGTCTCTTCCAACCTAAAGCATTCCACAGTTAAATGGAAAATAACCTCAGGGCATTAAATCACACTAAGTGGAAACAGAAAAGCACAGAGCATTAGACAAGAGCCTCTCTTGCTAGATCCTCTCAGGATAAGGCCCTGATAGGCCTTGAGCAACCTGGGCTAGTGGGAGGTGTCTGCCAATGTCAGGAGGCTGAGAACTGGATGACCTTCAAGGTCCCTTCCAACCCAGCCCATTCCATGAATCGGAGATGTGAGCTATCACACACACTGCTGTTAGAGGATCACAGCAGCAACGTTCAGGCATCGCTCAAAGAAATCCCAACTAACAAAAACCCAACTCTTCATTCAGTTTCCTTCCACACAGCATTTTGTGGACACTGACTATGACAATCTGTCTGCTGGCCTCACCGACTGATAGCAGAGCTGGGCTGCATCTTGGGCTGCAGGTTGAGAGAGGGGATCCTGCCCCTCTGCTCTGCTGAGACCTCACATGCAGTGCTGGGGCCACCTCTGGGCCCCCCAACACAAGAGAGACCTGGAGCTGCTGGAGAGAGTCCAGAGGAGGCCACAGAGATGCTCAGAGGGCTGGAGAGCCTCTGCTATGTGGACAGGCTGGGACAGTTAGGGCTGTTCAGCCTGTAGAGGAGAAGGCTCCAGGGGACACCTTAGAGCTGCATTTCAACATCTGAAGGGGACCTCCAGGCAGGCTGGGGAGGGTACTGCTCAGAAGGACCTGTGGGGATAGGCAGAAGGCAATGGTTTGAGAGTGGAGCAAAGCAGAGTTAGGTTGGAGACCTGAGGAGGAAGTTATGCAGAAGGAGAGTGGTGAGACACTGGCACAGGCTGCCCAGGGCTGTGCTTGAGGCCCTGTCCCTGCAGACCTTCAAGCTCAGCCTTGCTGCGTCCCTGTGCAGCCTGCTCTAGCTGGAGGTGTCCCTGCTGAGTGCAGGGGGGTGGACAAGATGTCCTTGGAGGGTCCCTCCCAAACCAATGCAGTTTGTGACTGTGATTTTTAATGCATTTTCACTGAGGAAAACCCAAGCACAGCAAATCTCTCTGCTTCTGAAAGGCAGAAGCAAAGATCAGGTGCAAAACCTTCAGACCCTTCTGAGAATCTGCCACTGCTTCTGAGTCAGAAAGCTCTAAAGGAAGCTACTGAAGGGACAGAGGAAGCTAGCACTAAAATCTGCTGAGTGCAGCCTTTGAGTGTCCCCACTCCGCTGCCCACCAAGCACAAAGCCAGCAGTGCAGTCAGAGCTAAAGGCAGCCGAGAAAGAAAGAGTTAAACAGCAAGGGGTGGGTGGGACAGCAAGCGAGCAAGGGGCGGGTGTTTTCCATGGGAGACAGCAAGAGGAGCAGGAATTCCAGCTGCAGTAGGAACGCACCTCACTGTCAGGAACTCTCATTTAGCTGACAGCCCAGCTCAGCTCTCTTCAGGCATCACAAAGTTCAAAGGGAGGTGAAAATGGAGATAAAAGAGATAAAGGCTGAAGAACAACGAGCTCCACAGGACAGCACAAGGTTGCCTTCAGCTTGATGAGTGACCCTTCTGAACAGCCACCAGATGTGGCACGTTTGGTGGGAAAGCAATTCTCTGTGCAGCTGCAACTGGAAAGCTGTACCCTGAGGTGTTAAGTAAGGTTGGTGTGAGGAAGAAAATCTCCCACACCCTTCTCAAACCACCTGCTGAGCTGCCGTGCTCCAGCATTCTCCATGCTTGAAGAAAAGTGCCCTGATGCAGGCGCCAGAAGAAGCTGCTGCAAGACCATAGGTAGTGGGCACAAACTGCAACCCAGGAGGTGCCACAGGACAGCAGGAACAAATTTTTCCCTGTGAAGGTGGCAGAGCCCCAAGACAGACTGCCCAGAGAGGCTGTGGAGTCTCCATCTCTGGAGGTCTTCCAGACCCACCTAGATGTAACCCTGTGGGATTGATTCTGGGTGATCCTGCTCTGGCAGGGGGTGAGACTGGACGCCCTCAGAGGTCCTTCCCAGCCCTACCTTTTTTCACAGAATCACAGAATTGTCAGAGCTGGAAGGGACCTCAAGGATCATCCAGTTCCAACCCCCTGGCCTTAAAAACCTCTAGGGATGAGGCTTCCACCATCTCCATGGGCAATCTGTGCCAGTCTCTCACCACCCTCATGGTCAAGAACTTCTTCCTAACATCCAGTCTGAATCTGCCCTCCTCTAGCTTGCATCCATTCCCCCCAGTCCTATCACTACCTGACACCCTAAAAAGTCCCTCTGCAGCCTTCCTGTAGCCCCATTCAGATCCTGGCAGGCCACAATGAGATCTGCTGGGAGCCTTCTCCTCTGCAGACTGAACAGCCTCAACTCTCTCAGCCTGTGCCCATAGCAGAGCAGCTCCAGCCCTCTGCTCATCCTCGTGGCCCTTCTGTGGACAACTTCCAGCCTCTCCAGCTCTTTCCTGTCACAGGGCTCCAGAGCTGGGCACAGTGCTCCAGGTGGGGTCCAGCAGAGGGTGCAGAGGGGCAGAACCCCCTCCATGGCCCTGCTGCCCACACTGCTCTCGCTGCAGCTCAGGCTTTGGTAATCCTCTAAATTAAGAGGATCTAAGTTAAGAGCATCTACAACCTAAACCCCTCCTGGGACACCTTGAGACTATTTCCTCTCCTCCTGTCACTTGTTCCCAGGGAGCAGAGCCCGACCCCCACCTGGCTGCAGCCTCCTCTCAGGGAGCTGTAGAGAGCAATGAGCTCTGCCCTCAGCCTTCTCTTCTCCACACTGAACACTGCCAGCTCCCTCAGCTGCTCCTCCCCAGACCTCTTCTCCAGACCCTTCCCTACCTTCCTTGACCTACTCTGGACTCTTTCCAGACCCTCAATGTCCTTCTGGGAGTGAGGCCCCAGAACTGAACCCAAGACTCCAGGAGTGGCCTCTCCAGTGCTGAGTGCAGGGGTACAGTCCCTGCCCTGCTGTGAGCTGTGCTATTTTCCAAGCTCTAAGCCTGACTCCCTAAGCTCTGCTGCCCTTTCTGAGCAGGCAGTCACCCTCTAAAGGACACAGTAGAATTTCACACTAATATTTGAATGCCTAAACTAAGGAAGGGAAAGGTGTTCCTCATCTCCAGCTGGGGATGACATTGCATAGAATGGCTCAGGCTGGAAGGGACCTCAGAGCTCATCTACCCCAGCCCCTGCCATGCCCAGGGACACCTCTCAGCTAGGCTCAGCTGCTCAAGGCCTCATCCAGCCTGGCCTGCAACACCCCAGGCAGGACGCAGCCACAGCCTCCCTGGGCAGTCTGTACCAGAGTCTCAGCACCCTCCTACTGAAGAACTTCTTCCTCAGCTCCAGTCACACCCTGCTCTGCCTCAGCTTCAAACCATTCCCCCTTGGCCTTTCTCCAGACACTCTTAGAAAAAGTCTTCTGCAGCCTTCCTGCAGGATCCCTTCAGGCACTGGCAGGCAGCTGAATGCAGTTTTACAGGATAATCATCCATGCCTCTGCCTCCAAGTCCCTCAGAATGATCCAAGTTCCCGTTCTGGTCCTGGATCATGCAAGTCCCTCTGTACCAGACAACACTGCCTCCTGCTTCTGCTTGCAGCTAGGCTGTGCTGCTGTGCCTTGTGAAATCCCAGGTTATCTCTAAAGCCATGAGTGACATATGTTTCAATTAGGCAAATCAGCCAGGGTGAATCTTCCACAGAGGTGCAGTGAGGCTAAGGACCTGCTCCAAGATTACAGTCAGAGTCTGTTACAAAAGTGAAGCCAGGGCCCAGCTCTTGGAGTGTTTTATGGAAATACTGAGTCCAGAATCAGAATTTGGGATCTGCCAGGGTAGAGTGGGGCAAAAGTCCTGATGCTAACTGATGGATCCATGTTCCCATTATCACATCTCACAGATACAAGAGGGAAATGCCAAGGAGATCATTAAGTGAACTCCAATGAACTTTGGAAGGTGCAGGGATGAAAATATTTGGGCATCTCCTGAGCAACATTAAATATCTTTTAGTAGCCTCCTGCTTCTGATGGTTTCCAGGGAGCAGGTTCAAAACCACTCTTGGCCAAGTCATCCCATCCTAACATGGACACAGCAGAGGGGACAACAGGGCCCAGAGGTGTGTAATGCAAATGACTGGAAAGCTGAAGAGGCTTCTGTGTGAGAAGAGATTGGACAAGGCAGTGTGGTTCAGCTCAGACAAGTGCCAAGCCATGGTGAATGTGCCAGAGATACATCACATAGCAACTGCTTGTGGCAGACATCCAACATTGCTGATGGTGCTTCTGATGATCACAGCATCACAGAGTGTCAGGGGCTGGAAGGGACCTCCAAAGCTCATCCAGTCTAACCCCACTACCAGAGCAGAGGCACTTACAGCAGGTCACACAGGAACACATAGTATCATCAGGGTTGGAAGAGACCTCACAGATCATCAAGTCCAACCCTTCACCACAGAGCTCAAGGCTAGACCATGGCACCAAGTGCCACGTCCAATCTTGCCTTCAACAGCTCCAGGGACGGCGACTCCACCACCTCCCTGGGCAGCCCATTCCAGTAGCCAATGACTCTCTCAGTGAAGAACTTTCTCCTCACCTCGAGCCTAAACTTCCCCTGGTGCAGCCTGAGGCTGTGTCCTCTCGTTCTGGTGCTGGCCGCCTGAGAGAAGACAGTAACCTCCCCCTGGCCACAACCACCTCTCAGGTAGTTGTAGACTAGTTGTAGAGACATCCAGGTGGGGTTTGAGTATCTCCAGAGAGGGAGACTCCACATCCCCCCTGGGCAGCCTGTTCCAGGGTTCTGGCACCCTCACAGGGCAAAAATGTTCCCTCCTGTTTCCATGGAATTTCCTATGCCTCAGCTTGCAGCAGTGCCCCTTGTCCTGTCACTGGGCATCACCCAGCAGAGCCTGGCTCCAGCCTCCTGGCACTCACCTTTACATCTTTATAAACAGCACTGAGGGCAGCCCTCAGGCTCCTCTGCTCCAAGCTCCAAGCCCCAGCTCCTCAGCCTCTCCTCCTAAGGAAGATGTTCACTGCCTGCAGCAGCTTTGTGGCTCTGCGCTGGACTCTCTCAAGCAGTTCCCTTAGGTCCTTCTTGACCTGTGGGGCCCAGAACTGGACACAATATTCCAGATGTGGCCTCAGCAGGGCAGAGCAGAGGGGCAGAAGAACCTCTTTGGACCTGTTAACCACAGCACTTCTAATCCACCACAGGATACCCTTGGCCTTCTTGGCCACTCAAGCACATTGCTGGCTCATGGTCAACCTCCCACCCACTATGCAGGAGAGGCAGTGCATGGGCTTGGAATGGTAACTGAATTGCAGTCAATCAAGGGAAACAGACTGCATGGGAGCTGTGAAGATTTGTGCAGCTACCTGCCACACTGCCATCGAAGCCTGGACTTGAATAGGCTTTGGAAGAAGATCATCCACTTCTGTAGACACTGCAAGCATCCAACATCCACCTTAGGTAAGAAACCACAGATCTGGGCATGCACCCTCCTGACTTAAGGCACCTGAGAAGCACCAGCTGGCACTGCCTATGAAAACATTTCCTTTTGAACCATGCCTCAGGAGAAACCTTCTGCTGAAAACTGGCACAATTAATGACAGGAGTCAGCTTAAAACTCTGTTCTCAGCAGAGCAACCAAATCATTCTGTGAAGGCAGAAAAGTCTCTGGAAGTAGGAGGAGTCCTGTGTCCATAGCCTGGAGCTCTGTTACTGCATCCACCCCTCCAAAGCAGTTCTGTAAGGATCCCAAGGTTCTCCTTGCTGCACTTCTACTCAATACATTTACTCAATGGGCCCAGGTCCTTTCCAGTGAGATGCTTCTCCTGCAATCTGGGAGGAAAATATGGAGAGGAAGCTACTCTGGGAGTCAGGGCACTAAAAAAGTTCCTTCCAGTGCTTTTGGACTCCTTATCCTCCAGTCTTCCCAAGGGACTTTGCTTTCATAACGAGAACATAGATCAGATTGGTGTTAAAGTAGAATCCATCTCTGGGGCAGAATAAAGCAAATGGAGTAATTTAAATACCAAAGGGCTAGAAAAAGCTACAGCCCTAACAAAGCTGCCAGTGCCAGAGTGCTGCGAGTCCAGTGGCACAGATTAGCTTAAGAGGGAAATGTGAACACAAATAGGAACCAGAAACCTTCTTCACTTGCTCATCCCTTTTGGTCTTTCTGCTTTCTCATAGAACACATCCTGTTGACAGTGCTCTTCAAGCTCATCCAGCCCAACCCTCCTCTCAGCACTAAACCATGTCCCTCAGCACAAGCTCCACAGCCTGCTGGAACCTCCCCACAAATGGGGACTCCATCACCACCCTGGACAGACTATTCCAAGGTCTGAGAACCCTTCCAGGGCAGAAATATTTCCTAGCATCCAGCCTGAGCCTCCCCTGGGGCAGCTTGGAACAATTTCCTCTGCTCCTGTCCCTTGGCACCAAGGAGCAGAGGCTGCCCCCTCCTCGCTCCAACCTCCCTGCAGGGAGCTGCAGAGAGCAATGAGCTCTGCCCTCAGCCTCCTCTTCTGCAGCCTGCACACCCTCAGCCCCTCCTCACAGCCCAGCTGCTCCAGGCCCTTCTCTGGACAGGCTCCAGCCCCTCAGTGTCCTTCCTGCAGTGCGGGGCCCAGAGCTGAACACAGCACTCGAGCTGTGGCCTCCCCAGTGCTGAGCACAGGGGGATGGGCACCTCCTGTCCCTGCTGCCCACTCTGCTTCTGACCCTAGCCAGGCTGCCCTTGGCTTTCTTGGCCACCTGGGCACTGCTGGCTCATGGTCACTGACTGCCAACCAACACCCCCAGCTCCCTCTCCAAGTCTCGGCTTCCCAACCACTCATCCCCAGGTCTGGAGCTCCCCACAGTGTTGCTGAGACCCAGGTGCCTGATCTGGCCCTTGGCCTTGTTGCACTTCATCCAGTGAGCCTTAGCTCATTGCTCTCACCTGTCCAGAGCCCACTGCAGAGTCTTCCTACCCTCTAGCAGGTGTACACAGCCACCCAGCTTGGTGCCAACTGAAAACACCTGGGGGTGCCTCAACACCCTCCCCCAGATCATTAAAGAGGACAGGCCCCAGCACTGAAGCCTGGAGGATACCACTGGTGACAGGACTCCTCAAGCTTTGCTGCTTTTTGTTTCTCCTGGCAGATTTTAGGGACTTAGGCTCTGATCTCTGAGTGAGTGAATGAGCAGGGCTACCTGGAGTGACCATCACCACAGCATGCTCTGAAGAGACAGCAGGCATGTGTCTGGAGAGGCAGTGCTGGTTATTTGGGAACCAGTCTCTAACCTCCTTTTTCATTTATAATTTTTTTAACCTTTTTTTCACCTTTTTCTCCCAGAACAAAAAAAATCCATGGCCACAGAGTTTTAAAAGACAAAAAAAAGACATAAAATCCCTGCAGGGTTTTTTAGCAATTTCTACTGTTTGAGTGCTTGGGAATCCTCCAATTTCCTAGAAGACAGCTCCCAACACAGAAGTACAGAAGCTGTATGAACACTGAACATGAAAGCCATGCAAATGGCAGGGCAGGAGGAATCTCATTAAATAGTGTAAAATTAAATGCTTATTACAGTTGTTGTTTGTAAAGCTGCTCGCAGGTAATCACCAGAAACTGGCTGGTGAGTGGTGAGGTTGGTGACTAATGACCACAAACAAGGAGTGAGGACAGACCTTCACACCTCTCAAGCTGCACAGCTCTTGCAGAAAGCTCTTACTCCTAGCAGATTTCTCTATCACAAGGCAAGGCAGGCAGCCTGAGCTGACACAAGTTTTACCTGGGGGTGTGACAGAAGGAACAAGTGAAGAAAGTGCAAGTCACCACCTCAGTGTCTGTGCTGGCACCAGAGCTGTTCAGTACCTTCCCCGGTGACACAGGCAGGGAGATTGAGGCACCCTCGGCAAGGCTGCAGATGGCACCAAGTGGTGGCCCCAGCTGCAGCCCATCTGAATGGGTTGGCTAATAAGGCTGAATGATAGGATGGGGACATCCAGAGGGGCCTGGACAGGCTGCAGAGCTGGGCTGAGGAAAACCTCATGAGATTCAATAAGGTCAAGGACAAGGTCCTGCACCTGGGTCAGGGAAACTCTCGGCAGCAATGCAGGCTGGGGGTGATGAGATTGAGAGCAGCCCTGCAGAGAAGGACCTGGGAGTGCTGCTGGAAGACAGAGAGAAGGGATTCTGCCCCTCTGCTCTGCTGAGACTTCACTCCAATACAAGCAAGACCTGGAGCTGCTGGAGAGGATCCAGAGGAAGCCATAGAGATGCTCCGAGGACTGGAGACCCTCTGCTGTGGAGAAAAGCTGGGAAAGTTGGGGCTGCTCAGCTTGGAGAAGAGAAGGCTCCAGGGAGACCTTAGAGATGCATTTCAATTTCCTAAGGGGACATCCAGGCAGGCTGGGAAGGGACTGCTCAGAAGAGCCTGTGGGGACAGGACAAGGGCAATCATAGAATCATAGAATGGTTTAGGTTGGAAGGGACCTCAAGGATCATCCAGCTCCAACCCCCTGCCATAGGCAGGGACACCTCCCACTAGAGCAGGCTGCTCAAGGCCTCATCCAGCCTGGCCTTAAAACACCTCCAGGGAG
>WAAF01013962.1:307842-487191 GCA_013400475.1 Tricholaema leucomelas
TTAAAACAGTAGAATCCAACAACTAATAAAGCATTAATTGCATTAAATATGTATGTTACATATTTAATGGAATAAACAATAAACAATAGCACAAATAAACTACAAATTAATTACATTCAATGTTAAAACAGTAGAATCCAACAACTAATAAAGCATTAATTGCATTAAATATGTATGTTACATATTTAATGGAATAAACAATAAACAATAGCACAAATAAACTACAAATTAATTACATTCAATGTTAAAACAGTAGAATCCAACAACTAATAAAGCATTAATTGCATTAAATATGTATGTTACATATTTAATGGAATAAACAATAAACAATAGCACAAATAAACTACAAATTAATTACATTCAATGTTAAAACAGTAGAATCCAACAACTAATAAAGCATTAATTGCATTAAATATGTATGTTACATATTTAATGGAATAAACAATAAACTACAGCACAAATAAACTACAAATTAATTACATTCAATATTAAAACAGTAGAATCCAACAACTAATAAAGAAAAGCCTGGATGAGGCACTTAGTGGCATGGTCTAGTTGACTGGATAGAGCTGGGTGCTAGGTTGGACTGGATGATCTTGGAGGTCTCTTCCAACCTGGTTGATTCTATGATTCTAAGGCATTAATTGCATTAAATATCTCTACATATTTAATGGAATAAACAATAGCATAATAAACAATAGCATAATGGAATAAACAATAGCATAAACTACAAATTAATTACATTCAATATTAAAATAGTAGAATCCAACAACTAATAAGGCATTAATTGAATTAAATATGTATGTCTACATATTTAATGGAATAAACAATAGCACAATAAACTACAAATTAATTACATTCAATATTAAAACAGTAGAATAAACCAACAAACAACCCCCTAATTAAATTAAATATCACAATATGAAATGATCACAAAAATGAACTACGAAAGAATCACCCTAAATATGAAAAGAGAAGAAAACAACAAGGAAGCTATGACTGAAACATTAAAATAGTAAAATAATCAATAACACAAACCACAAATGAACTACCTTAGATATTAAAAGAGTAGGAGAAAAACTCACAATCAAAATATGAATTATAGACATGTTAAAATAATCACATAGACAAACTACAAGTGAACTGCACTGCACATTAAAGTAGCTGAATAAAACATATTAATGAAGTTATTAGCTTGAATACTGAAGTCATCAAGGCCACCACTAAAATGCAATGGAATGACATTACGTATTAAAGCAGTGGGACCAAACAACAGAGACAAAAGTGTTAATGAAATTAAAGAGGGCAATGTTTCTGTTGTGTTTCTGCAAAGCTGAGCTATTTCTGCAGCTGTTTATGCAGACCAAAGCTCTCCTGCAGCTCAGCCCCAGCTTGCTTCTGCTGCCACTGCTGGGAATGCCTGCGCTGCAAGGCAGCTCTGAGGAGAGAGGGCTTTGCGAGAGCCCTACAGTGGCTCAGGATGGAAGTGACTTCAGAGCTCATCTACCTCAGCCCCCTGCCATGCCCAGGGACACCTCTCAGCTAGGCCCAGGTTGCTCAAGGCCTCATCCAGCCTGGCCCGCAACACCTCCAGGCAGGAGGCAGCGACAGCCTCCCTGGGCAGCCTGGGCCAGAGTCTCACCACCCTCCTACTGAAGAACTTCTTCCTCAGCTCCAGTCTCACCCTGCTCTGCCTCAGCTTCAAACCATTCCTCCTTGGCCTGTGGACAGGCGACTGAACATGAGCCAGCAGCGTGCCCAGGTGGCCAAAAGAGCCAATGGCATCCTGGCCTAGATCAGGAACAGTGTGGCCAGCAGGACCAGGATAGTTCTTTTGCGCCAGTACTAGCACTGGTCAGGCCACACCTTGAGTGCTGTGTCCAGTTCCTGGGCCCCTCAGTTTAAGAAAGATTTTGAGGTGCTGTAATGTGCCCAGAGAAGGGCAGCAAGGCTGGTGAGGGGCCTGGAGCACAGCCCTGTGAGGAGAGGCTGAGGGAGCTGGGGGTGTGCAGCCTGCAGAAGAGGAGGCTCAGGGCAGACCTCATTGCTCTCTACAGCTACCTGAAGGGAGGTTGTAGCCAGGTGGGGTTGGGCTCTTCTGCCAGCAACAGAACAAGGGGACACAGTCTGAAGTTGTGCCAGGGGAGGTCTAGGCTGGATGTTAGGAGGAAGCTGTTGGCAGAGAGTGATTGGCATTGGAATGGGCTGCCCAGGAAAGTGGAGTCTCCTTCTCAGCTGTCCCCAGGGGGATTATGCAACAAATGTAGATTTTAATTCCAGAAGAGGTTTGCAGTTTCTTATTCCCTCAGAAACCTGGTCCAGCTTCACACCAAGGAAGAAACATACCCACTACTTACTACCTATCTCTTACTCCATCTCCTGAATTGTTCTGTTTAAACTTCAAATTAACAGAGTCTCAGACTGCATTGGGTTGGGAGGGACCCTCCAAACATATCCTCTTTGAAAATGCCTTCTTTGAAAGTAACCTCTCTCTAAACATGCACTGAAATAGTGCAAGGCTTTTGCAAGCCTGAAATGCTTAAAACCTCACAGAGTCACAAACTGCAGCAGGTTGGAAGGGAGCCTCCAAGAGCATCCCATCCACCCCTCTGCACTCAGCAGGGACACCTCCAGCTAGAGCAGGCTGCACAGGGACACAGCAAGGCTGAGCTTGAAGGTCTGCAGGGACAGGGCCTCAAGCACAGCCCTGGGCAGCCTGTGCCAGTGTCTCACCACTCTCCTTCTGCACAACTCCCTCCTGAGGTCCAACCTAACTCTGCCCTGCTCCACTTTCAAACCATTGCTCTCAGCCTATCCCCACAGGCCTTTCTGAACAGTCCCTCCCCAGCCTGCCTGGAGGACCCCTCCAGATACTGAAATGCAGTTCTAAGGTGTCTCCTGGAGCCTTCTCTCTAGGCTGAACAGCCCCAGCTCTCCCAGCCTGTCCCCCCCCAGAGGTTCTCCAGCCATCTGAGCATCTTTGTGGCTTTCTCTGGACCCACTCCAGGAGTTCCATATCTCTGTTGAGCTGGCTCAAGAGGTGGACACAACACTGTAGGTGACATCTCACCAGAGCAGAACCCAGCTCTCACAGTTTCAAATCCAAAAGCTGAGAAGGAAAGAACATCAAACACTACACATGGACTGGGATGAGGTAAAGAGGGAGTGAAATCACAAGTTCTTGTCATAGAATGGGTTGGGTTGTAGGGGACCTTCCAAATCATTATGCTTAATGACCAGCCATTACACTACCAAAATGATGTCATTCTAAAATGATTTCATCCTTAAAAGCATTAATCAAAATCTTTCTGCCTCTCAGTTAAAAAACTCAACAGTTGGCTTTGCAGTATCAGTCCTACCTAGCACTAAACCAGAACTTCTGCTACAGTTGAAGCTGGTTATGCCTCACCTCAGTGTCACAGAATCACCCAGTCCAACCTTCAACCCAACACCACCATGGCCATTAAACCCTGTCCCCGAGTGCTGTGGCCACGTGATTCTGACATCCTGTGAATCCAGGAACAAATTAAACTGCTAGGACAAGGATTCAGCACTCTTGCAGCAAAGAAATTGTTCCTAGGTCATAAAGCACCATTTCAGGTGAGGTTCAGGAGATGGCCATGCAGACAGTCCTCCTGGCTCAGTCAAGGTGTGTAGCTGCAGTGCCTGTGTTTGTTGCTGTCCCAGAGCCAAGCTGAGCTCATCCCTCTGGCAAAGGGCAGGGACCCTGGGAGGAAGGGCAGGGACTGCACAGCAGTGATGCATATCAAGCTCACACCCCAGTTTACCTTTGGTGATTTGTTCACAAGCCCAGATCGGAAAGATGCTTCAGAGAAAGCTACCATAAAATAACATTGAAGGTCTCCAGGTTAAGTGACAAGAGAAAAGAAATCATCCAAGGCAGAAGATCCTAAAAACACAGATCTGAGCAAAGGCAGCAGGAATCCTTTGCCAGTATTGGAGGCTGAGCAGAGCCCAAGTGTTTAAATGTGGGAGTTTTCACTTGTTTTAGGCTCCAACTGCTAAAGAAGTTCTAGACTGGCTTGCTTACATCACTCCAGGCAGTCAGGGCAAGGGGAAGTTTCAATCTGCTTGCTCTGAGATGTTCCCAGTGTGGGTGTCTGGAGCAGAGCTAGACCCTTTCCAGCCACAGTGCTACTTCTTCATGTCTAAAAATCAGGTGAGCCAAATCTCAGCCTCACTGCATAGACATGCAGGACTGCAGCTCATGGTCCATGAAATACTACTCAAGTGTTACCCACGCATTTAGTGACTGGATGAAGAGATGATTCTCAGAAGTGCCAACTGCAGGAGATTCCACAAGTCAAAAGACAAGGTCCTGCAGCTGGGTCAGGCATACCCAGGAACAAATCCAGGCTGGGTGCAGAGTGAGCTAAGAGTAGCCCTGAAGAAAAAAAGCCTTTAAGGTGTTGGTTTCTGAGTAGCTCCCCAGGAGCCAGCAATGCTCTCATGCAGCCCAGCAGGCAGCTGTGTGCTGGCTGCAGCCAGAGGAGTGTGGACAGCAGGCCAAGAGAGGGGATTGTGCCCCTTGGCTCTGCTCAGACCTCACCTCCAATCCTGCCTCCAGCTCTGCTGTGCCCAGCAGCAGACGGACACAGAGCTGCTGGAGTGAGGCTAGAGGAGGCCACAAGGATGCTCCAAGGGCTGGAGCAGCTCTGCTGTGAGCAGAGGCTGAGGGAGCTGGGGGTGTGCAGCCTGGAGAGAAGGCTCCAGGGGGACCTCAGAGCTGCCTGCCAGCGCCTGCAAGAAGGCTGCAGAGGGACTTCTGCTGAGAGTGTCTGGAGACAGGCCGAAGGGGGAATGGTCTTAAGATAAGAGAGAACAGAGTTAGACTGGAGCTGAGGAAGAAGTTCTTCAATAGAAGGGTGGTGAGAGTCTGGCACAGGCTGCCCAAGGAGGCTGTGGCTGCCTCCTCCCTGAGGGTGTTGAAGGCCAGGCTGGATGTGGCCTTGAGCAGCTGAGCCTAGCTGAGAGGTGTCCCTGGGCATGACAGGGGTAGATGAGCTCTGAGGTCCCTTCCAACCCAAGCCATTCTCTGCTACACTTAAGCTTTCATTTCTGATTTGGTTTGCCTGGCTCCTGGAGCTGATGAGTTACACTTGTGTTTGTCTGATACATGCTTAGGGACAATGCAAATGGTTTTTGAAATTCTTTCTGTTTCAACACTGTGGATCAAGTGCTGTAACCCTAACCAGGACAAAATTCTTTCTCTTGTTCACTGGCTCAGCACTAACTACAGGCTTGGCCTTCCATAGGCATCTCAGTGCTCAGAGAAACTCTGCCTTTGGGATGAATGAAAAGACTCCACAAACATCCTTGGGAGAATTCCTCTGCAGCTTTCCAGGCTCTGTTCACATATTGAAAGGCAGGTCTAAGATCCCCCTGGAGTCATCTGCAGGCTGAACCACCACAGCTCCCTCAGCATATTCCAAACTCCAGGATATTTAAGTTGCACCCCACACTGCTTCCTTCAATGTCCCCACAGGAAGGAGGGTCCCAACAAGGGTCCAGCAACAAGAACCCAACTAGGGTGTCCCAGGAGGGAGCTCTGAAACCCTTCAGGATTGTCTTTTATGTCAAATGTTGGTCTTCACTCCCTGAGCCTCTCCACAAGGGCTGGAGAACCTCTGCTGTGGGGACAGGCTGGGGGAGTTGAGGCTGTTCAGCCTGGAGAAGGTTAGAGCAGCTTCCAGTACCTGAAGGGACTACAGGAGAGCTAGGGAAGGACTTTTGACAAGGGCTGGGAGTGCCTGAAGGGACAATGGCTGTTGAGCTGGGAGAGGGGAGACAGAGTGGAGACAAGGAACATACTTCCTGAGAGTGAGAGTGGGGAGGCACTGGCACAGATTGCCCAGGGAGGCTGTGGCTGCCCCCTTCCTGGAGGTGTTGAAGGCCAGGCTGGATGAGGCCTTGAGCACCCTGGGCTGCTGGAAGGTGGCAGGGGGTTGGCACTGGATGATCCCTTCCAACCCAAGGCATTCTGTGAATCCAGGAACAAACTGAACTGCTAGGACAAGGATTCAAAGCCACTCCTCAAGCTTCAGCTGTTGCCACCTTCTCTGCACATTTCTATTTTCTCAAAGACCTAAAGTTGTTGTTTAGTGCCTTGGGGGATGCTGAACATGCAACACCTTAGAAGGGGCTTCTTGTCCTTTTGGAGCTGATTTTCCACTAAGGACTCAGCACAGATCCCCCTGCTTTCCCCATCCATCCCAGCTGCAAACCCAGGCTTCCACGCTCTCCACACTGACACAGCTTGGCACTCCAAGGGTCAAACTCACAGTAACTGTGGCATGGTTAAGTAATAAAGCCACAGGGGTAGGAGTGACAAGAGGAGAGGCAGCAGTATTACTACAGCAGAAGCAGCAGCAGGTCCTGTGCCAGATTCTGGAAGCAGGACTTGCCCTAACTCCACTGAGCAAGGCTGCTCGTGATAGTAATCACCCTGGCAATACCTACCTGCACAATCAGGCTCCTAGTTCCCAGAGGATCTCCAGAAATTACCCTGCCCTTCAACCCACCTGCCCTGTTGTAACACAAACATCTTGTGACACGGCCCTGAAAAACAACCCAAAACCCCACCACAACATTTCACACACCTCTTGCCCCCTGGCATGGGATGAAAGGAGGTGCCACATGTGAAAGGTATTTAGTGATACCCTTTCCTGCACGACTGCCAGACACAGAGTCACCAGGGGGATGTGAGCAGCCAGCACAGCACAAAATGTGTCTGCCCAGGACTTCTAGAAAGCATAAGGCCTGGCCATGACCCACCTGGGTTCTGCTGCTGCTGCTCTCAGGTGTTGCTGGCTCCAGCAGCACATCACACTGCAGCAGGAACCATCACTGCAGGCCAGCAAGGCAGAGGCTGCAGGGGACCTGTGGACAGCATCCAGTCCCACCCCCTGCCAGAGCAGGCACACCCAGAGTCAATCCCACAGGGACACGTCCAGGGGGGTCTGGAAGGCCTCCAGAGATGGAGGCTCCACAGCCTCTCTGGGCAGCCTGTCCCACTGCTCTGCCACCCTCACAGGGAAGAATTTGTCCCTTCTGTTCCTATGCTACCTCCTGGGTCTGTGTCCATTGCCTCTTGTCCTGTCCCTGGGCACCACTGATCAGAGCCTGGCTGCATCTTGCTGACCCTCACCCTTCAGCTATTGCTGAGCATTGCTGAGATGTCCCTCAGGCTGCTCTTCCCCAGGCTGAACAGCCCCAGGGCTCTCAGCCTCTCCTCACAAGGTGATGTTCAGCACCCTCAGCAGCTCAGGAGCTCTCTGCTGGACTCTCCAGTGGATCCCTGTCCTTCTGGACATGGGTAGCCCAGAACTGGACCCAGCGCTCTAGATGAGGCCTCAGCAAGGCAGAGCAGAGGCAGGTGAGAACTTCCCTTGACCTGCTGGACACACTCTTCTTGATGTACCCAGGATGCCCTTGGCCCTCTTGTCCACAAGGGCACTTTACTGGCTCACAGTCATCCTGTTGTCCACCAGCATTCCCAGGTCCTTTTCCCAGGGCTGCTCTCCATCAGGACAGCCCAAATCTGTGCTGATCCATGGGGTTGTCCTTCCCCGGATAAGGGAGAAGGGACAAGAGTAGGGTCCTTCTATAGGTCCCCATCCTGCTCTCCTTAGGACTATCCTGGAGGGAGTCTGGGGTTGGGTATTTCTGACAGCACTGCTGCCATCTGCAGCATGGCACACACTGCAGGGAGCTCAGAGCTCCACAAACACCACGCTCAGGTACATGCTGGTTGACATGGAAGGGGAGGCAAGACCAACAGCTACCTGCATGTCTCAGGTCCTCAGCAGGAGCCTTGCACTGGCCACATACAGCCTCAACAGCTGCATTCCCTACTTGGTGAAAAAGCAGCTGGAGCTCTGCAGGGTGCTCAGTGCTGCCCTTCCCACATGAAATCAACTGGGCACAGAAATGAACTCATCTTAGAGTCCTGCTGGAGGCATTTCAACAAGGCAGAGATATGGTGCTGAGGGCCATGGGTTAGCCCCAGCCTTAGCAGTTAGAGACTACCTGGGCTGGAGGATCATTAAGGTTGGAACAGACCTCCAAGAACATCCAGTCCAACCATACCCCAACCACCATGACTACTCTACTGCATCCTGCAGCACCACATCCACAGCTTTTTAACACCTCCAGGGATGGGGACTCCACCACCTCCTTGGGCAGCCTCTTCCACTGCCTGTGCACTCTTGGCAGCAAAATATTTCCAATCTAAAGCTGCCTTGGCAAAGCTTAAGGCCATTTTCTCTCATCTTGTCACTGGTTACCTGGGATAAGAGACCAAGATCTGCAAGGTCTTTTCCAACCCAAACAATTCTGTGCTTCTAGGAGTAAAAGCCAAAGGAAGAGGCAGCTCTCACATGAGCAGCTACATGTTGTGCAGCAGGAACCTCTTCAGAGAGGCTATTTGTGATTTCCCAGATTTCTAACCACTGCTGACCTGCTTCATACAGATAGAGCCAGAGAGCCAACGAAGGAGCATGGCTGAAGGCTCTCCTGAAGTCAGTTGTTCCTTTGCACGCTGATTGGGCTGTGTGTGTAAGATGAGCTCCATGAGGGCTTTGTGAAGCACAGGAGCAGCCAGGGCAGCTTGCTGATGAGCCTCTGCTCTGCACCCAGTGTGCACAGGGATGTTGGGAGCACTCCTGTCTTCATTGTCTCTCCATTCCCAGGGGCAGTCGATGACAGAATTGGGAAGACAGAGGGAAAGTAGCTGCACAAGAAATATCTGCCTAGGAAACAAGGATCTGCTGCTGTTGGAGTGGCTGTCCTCAGGCTGACATTCACACCACAGGCACACAGGACACAGGCATCCTGGAAATATCCCTGGAATATCGTTGCTAAGTGGAGATAGGGGCTGATGGCAAAACTCTTGGGCAGGGAGGCTCCAGATGCCTGCTCAGCACATTTTGCAGAAATTAAGGAACACACTACATGGAAAGACTCTGAACATGACGCTGCTGGAGAGGGTCAAGAGGAGGCCATGAAGATGCTCATAGGGATGGAGAACCTCCCCTGTGGGAATAGGCTGGGAAAGTTGGCGCTGTTCAGCCTGGTGAAGAGAAGGCTCCAGGGAGACCTTAGAGCAACTTCCAGTACCTGAAAGGGCTCGAGGAGAGCTGGGGAGGGACTTTGGACAAGGACAGAGAGTGACAGGATGGGAGGGAATGGATTCAAGTTTGAGGAGGGCAGATTGAGATGCCCCCTGCCTGGAGGTGTTCAAGGCCAGGCTGGATGAGGCCATGTCACTTTGGGCTGTTGGGAGGTGTTCCTGCCCATGGCAGGGAGTTGGAACTGGATGGTCTTGAAGGTCCCCTCCAACTGGACCCATTCTATGAACTTCCCCAAAATCTGAATTCAAGCCTTTGCCTTGTCCCGATGAAAAGATGAAGCAGAGTAACACATGCTGTGTACAGAAATACTTCACCTCTGCAAGCATGGAAGGTTGATCTCTTGCTTTAAGCAATTCATAAGCCAAGTGAAACAGGGGATGTGACTTTTTTACCCTGCAGGAGAAAGTCTGCAACTTACTCGGAGCCTGTCATGCTTCCGAGCTCCTGAGGTGGCCACCAAAAAGGTCACATACACTTAAGGATGCAAAAGCAACCAAACAGCTGTAGCTGCAAAGAGCTTCCTGCACAGAGATGGCAGCAGCAGAAGTTCCATTGAGGTCCCAAAGTAGAAGCAATGTCCTAAACCATGAGGTAATAATAAGAATGGTTAACTACACCATCACCTAGAAGGGCTGCACTAGATGATCCTTGGGGTCCCTTCCAACCTGGCATTCTGGGATATACCTAGGGAACCAAACAGGGTGACCTTGGGAGGACAGCTGCAGGTTTTGTGCAGCTTCAGATGTCCAGATCTAAGCGAATGCTTGCCAGAGCGGTGAGGTGCAGGTGAAGATAGCCAGTGCCCCCCACAGGGCTGAGCCAGCACTCCTCAGAGCCATCTGAGGTGCCCAGAAGAATCCCTGAGGAGCCACTGATCCTAAAGTAGAAGCTTTAAAAATGCCACACCAGACCTTCCCACTCTTGCCGTGAAAGCCTGCAGCCTCACAGCTCTGCCAATCTGCTCAGTGCTGCCAGGCAGACCTCCTGCCATGCCCCCACACTGGCACCAGCTCCAGCCCTCCCAGCACCCCAACACCTTCTGGCAGGCAGGAGGAAGTCAGTGACAGCCTGTTTGTCACAGCCACTCTGGTGGCTACTGGGCGATGGTGACAACATGTGGGAGGAATGTCTCACACACACCCAGCTCAGCGCTGCTGCCCACAGCTCTCTGTGTAGGGCTGCACACCAAAGAGACATGGAGAGGCTGGAGAGAGTCTAGAGAAAGGCAAGGAAGCTGGGGAAGGGTCTGAAGAAGAGGGCTGGGGAGGAGCAGCTGAGGGAGCTGGAGGTGTTCAGCATGGAGAAGAGGAGGCTGAGGGCAGAGCTCATTGCTCTCTACAGCTCCCTGAGAGGAGGCTGGAGACAGATGAGGTTGGGCTTTGCTGCCCGGGAACAAGTGACAGGAGAGGAAACAGCCTCAAGGTGTCCCAGGGCAGGTTTAGGTTGGAGATGAGAAGAAACCTCTTAACTTAGTGGATTATCAAAGGCTGGCAGAGGCTGCCAAGGGAAGTGGTTGAATGCCCATGGCTGGAGGTGTTTGAAAGAGGCAGAGCTGTGGTGCTGAGGGCCATGGCTTAGCCCCAGCCCTAGAAAAGTTGGAGACTCGTTGGATGGAGAGGGTTCTTACTGACATCTATAAATACCTGAGGGGTGGAGGTCAGGATGCAGGTGGCAGGCTCTGTGTGGGGGCGCCCAGTGACAGCACAAGGAACAACAGGCAAAGCTGGAATCCATAAGGTTCCATCTCAAGATGAGGAGAAAGCTGTTTGGTGTGAGGGTGCTGGACGCCTGGAGCAGGCTGCCCAGAGAGATTGTGGAGCCTCCTTCTCTGGAGCCTTTCCAACCCCATCTGGATGTGTTTCCCTGCTCTGGGGATTGACCTGGATGATCTCTGAAGGTCCTTTCCTACACTCACCACTCTGATGCCATCCTAATCCATTCTATGAAGTACTGCAAAGCCCTCAGAGGCCTGCAAAGCTTTGCAAGGAGCACTCTGCTGCACTCTGGAGTGTAAAATAACGAGAGCCATATTTTCTAGCTGCAAAAAGCCATTGAGAGGAACAAGTCCTGAGGATTTTGCCACTGCTGCCCCAGTGCTTCATGCCCTAACTGCACACTTTTCCTTCACAGCCCTGCATCTGGTGTCATGCAGCAGCTCCATGCAGCAAAGACTCCTGTAAACCAAAGCAATTACCTTCCACATCAGGGTCACCAAAAGGATTGAACTCTGCTGCCTGAGGATCACCAAAGGGGTTCATGCTGGAGTTGCCCAGGTCTTGCTCCTCTTCATCCAGGAAGTTCAGCTTATTGATAAGCTCTGCAAACAAGGTGGAACATGGTTTTAGTACAGATCCAAAGTGTCCCTCTGGCATTGCTTCAAGCTTTAACAACACAACCTCTGCACCAACAGCCTCCTGAAACACTCTGCCAGGGCATGGCAGGGACCACACAATCCTACAGCAGCAAGGGAGGGGAGAATGGAAAAGGGAAAGGAATGGAGTTTCTCTTGGCTGCTCAGGACGTTATGGGAACAGAAGTGCCTCCCAGGAAAGCCTGCCAGGGTCTTCACTCATCCAGTGGTGCAGAACATCTAATAAGGCTAAAGACAGCAGCTCCTGGGTTTGGCTCTTCACTGACGTGTCAACTACGGGCAGGAGTTGTGACTTTTGGGGGTGGGACATGCAGGTAAAAATCACAGAGGGGAACCTCTTCCCATGGCAGAGAGGTGGAGTATTCCTGACTGCACAACTCAGGGCTTTCAGAGGTTTGCAAAAGATGCTTCTGTGCCTTTTGAGTTTGTGAACAGGTGAGAATGA
This sequence comes from Tricholaema leucomelas, assembly GCA_013400475.1. NCBI lineage: Eukaryota > Metazoa > Chordata > Aves > Piciformes > Lybiidae > Tricholaema lacrymosa > Tricholaema leucomelas. Next base: position 319,811 of record WAAF01013962.1, read on the forward strand.
AGCTCTGGATGAGGCAAGGCTCTTTCTCTAGCCAGCTGTTAGCTACAAACGACTGAGAGCCCTGCTGGGTGCAAGCACAGAAATAAAAGCTGACAGCTGAACACAAGCAGGAGCCCAAAGGGAGGAGGTCACAGTAAATACAGACAATCAGAAAGAGAAAGAAAGGAGGAAAGCTCATAGACCTTCAGAGGAACTGGCTGATTTAGCTGAAGGCATATTTGCTCGCTTTATGCAGTCATCTTGATCTTCATCTAAGCTGCTCAGAGCATTCAACTGGTTTACAATTTCTGTGAATAGAAACCAGTCGAGACACAGGTGAGGCAAAAGGGCATTTAGTGAAACACGAGTGGCACAAGCACTGTTACTGAGTGGCAGAGAGCGGGGGGGGGAAAGAAGACAGAGTTAAGCAGAACACCTGGAGAGGCCTCCTGGCCAGTGGCTCCCTGCAGCAAAGCAGCTGGGGAGGTGTTCCAGGGAGAATTGAAGAGGAACCCAGCCCACAGACACCAACCAAGCCTGGCTGCTTCCTGCTGCAGCAGCAGCAGCAATTGCTTCTATGAGAGTGAGTAGGTAGATGAGATCAGAACCAGATGTCATTTAGAGACCTTCCCCTGCTCCTGAAGACAATCTGAATCTCAAACCCTCTCCAGTCGATGTCAGAAGAGCCCCAGAGCCCCTTTCACCTCCCTTCCAGAGCCTTAAGGCCACAGAAACCCAACCCACAGCCATGCAGCTTACACCCTCAGACACCCCCAGCACTGCTGATTTCACTCACCACCTGCCACCTCCAAATTCCCACATGCAGCAGAATCCATCCACTACTTCTAAACAATCCTCAGCTCCAATCACTGCATTCATCCAATATTTGCAAGAGCTGGAGTCGGTCCTGTGCCAGCAGGACACACTCCGAATGGATCCCGTGCCAAGAGGACACACTCTGAATGGATCCCCTGCCAGCAGGACGCATGCTGAATGGATCCCGTGCCAAGAAGACACACTCTGAATGGATCCCCTGCCAGCAGGACGCACGCTGAATGGATCCTGTGCCAAGAAGACACACTCTGAACGGATCCAGTCCCAGCAGGACGCATGCTGAATGGATCCTGTGCCAAGAAGATGCACTTTGGATGAATCCTGTGCCAGCAGGACGCACGCTGAATGGATCCTGTGCCAGCAGGATGCACGCTGAATGGATCCCGTGCCAGCAGGACGCACGCTGAATGGATCCTGTCCCAGAAGGATGCACGCTGAATGGATCCCGTCCCAGCAGGACGCACGCTGAATGGATCCTGTGCCAAGAAGACACACTCTGAATGGATCCCGTCCCAGCAGGACGCACGCTTAATGGATCCTGTGCCAAGAAGATGCACTCTGAATGGATCCTGTCCCAGCAGGGGACACGCTGAATGGATCCTGTGCCAAGAAGATTCACTCTGAATGGATCCCCTGCCAACGGGATGCACACTGAATGGACCTGCTGGTTGAATCTGCCAGTATCATGCACCTTCAAGGCATTCAAGGCCAGACTGCATAAGGCCTTGGGCAATCAAGCCCAGTTGAGAAGTGTCCCTGCCCATGGTAGGTGATCTCTGAGGTTCCTTCCAGCCTGAGCCATTCCCTGCCTCTCTACCCAGAGCTCTTCCCACTGCCTCGCTGCCTTATTTCCCGCTGCCACACACGAGGCTGTTGCCCATAGCACCCAAAGTGCCCCACAGCTCTTAAGCTTTCTGAGTCCCAGCTGACAGGCAGAGCTCAGAACTCCACCAACACCCAACAGTGGACACCTTGCTGCCCCCCAGGAAAGCTGAGCTGACCTCACAGGAGCTGAGCACAAACCAACTGCCCTGAGCTCAGCTGCTGAGGTGATTTACAGTTTGTTATGCCAGCACGGTGGGGGGAAGCAACCCCAAAACAATTACAATCCCATTTTTACTGTCAGAAAAGAAACAAATTAAGCAGGGAGCTGTAAAAAAAAAAAAAAAAAAAAGAGAGGGGAGAGGAATTCTTTGATGTGGTCTGAATCACCTGGGCCCATCTGCCAAGCCAAACAGCTGCCTCTGCACTCCAGTGCTCCTCATTACAATGTTAAATGGTTTATGTCATATTTTGGAGGGTGTGCAGATGGGAGGCTGAAGATTTATGTCCCACATTATCTCCTACAAATCTCATTATCTACAAAGGGATATTAGCTTGTTCTACAAGCATGGCATATAAATCTCTGCTTTGCTCTGCCTTGCTTAGTTGCATGGTTGGGTTTTTTCCCTCCTCTCTATTCTTCCCTCTACCTTTTTTTTTTTTGTTAAAGAAGCTTGGTGCTACTGACAGCAGCAGGCTGAAAGTCTCAGGCTGCAAAAGGAGAGGAAGGGTTACAGGTGGTGCTCTGCAGAAACCTGCTCTTGAAATTCAGCCTCCTGCAACAGGCAGCACGTGGGCACTTTGCTGAGGCCATGTGGTGCCCCAGGACAGACACTGTGCTCCTGGGCAGGTGCAGCAGCAGGCAGCTGTGAACTTCACCATGAGGCTCTAAGCCTCGCTTACAACATGAGGAGCAGGACCTGTGCTTCTTACAAGCCTGCCTGTGGCAGTAAGGAGGCAGGTTCCTCCAGGCTTCAGCTGGAGAATAGTGCTTCAGCCAGGGTGGTGCTGGAAGCCTGGAACTCATTTCTTATCAATACAAAGTCACAGACTGCATTGGGTTGGCAGGGACCCTCCAAGGACATCTTGTCCAACCCCTTTGCACTCAACAGGGACACCTCCAGCTAGAGCAGGCTGCACAGGGACACAGCAAGGCTGAGCTTGAATGTCTGCAGGGACAGGGCCTCAAGCACAGCCCTGTGCAGCCTGTGCCAGTGTCTCACCACTCTTCTTTTGCACAACTTCCTCCTCGGGTCCAACCTAACTCTGCCCTGCTCCACTCTCAAACCACTGCTTTCAGTCTATCCCCACAGGCCCTTCTGAACAGTCTCTCCCCAGCCTGCCTGGAGGTCCCCTTCAGGTATTTAAATGGCAGCTCTAAGTTCTCCCTGGAGCCTTCTCTTCTCCAGGCTGAACAGCCCCAACTCTCACAGCCTGTCCCCACCCAGAGGCTCTCCAGCCCTCTGAGCATCTCTGTGGCCTCCTCTGGACCCTCTCCAGCAGCTCCAGGTCTCTCTTGTGCTGGGCCTCAGAGTTTGCCCCAGCCCTGCAGGTGAGGTCTCAGCAGAGCAGAGGGGCAGGATCCCCTCTTTCCATCTCTGGCCACACTGCTTTGGATGCAGCCCAGGCTGCCCTTGGCCTTCTGGGCTGCCAGTGCCCATTGCTGGCTCCTGCTCAGCGTCTCCCTCACCAGCACCCCCAAGTCCTCTGCAGGGTTGCTCTCAATCTCATCACCCACAGCCTGCATTGCTGTTTAGAGCTGTCCTGACCCAGGTGCAGGACCTTGCCCTTGGTCTTATGACCTCATGAGGTTCTCCTCAGCTCAGCTCTGAAGCCTGTCCAGGCCTTTCTGGATGTCCCCATCTCATCCTTCAGCCGTACCAACCACACCACTCACTTTGGTGTCATCTGCAGCCTTGCTGAGAGTGCTCTCAGCCTCTGTGTCACCGAGTCTGCGTAGGAACAGCACATCTGAAACGTATTTTGTAGCCACAAACACTTCTAGCTCAAAGCAGAGAGGTTAGCCAGAGATTCATCTCTTGCACAGGACTTAACTGACACAAGGAATGTTGGGAAAGGAAGGGGAGAAAGCCTGAAATTGAGGCAGGTTTTTTGGTTTTTTTTTAAATGCAGCTCAAATAGTGCTTTGAGTGAAAAAATAATCTTGCAGGCTGTTAAGGTCAGCTGTATGGCAACAGTTCCATGTAGAGCACAACAAATGCCAGGGTGCTTTTGAGGTAGGTCAGTGTTGCACCACTTCCCTCAGAGCTGAAGAAACAGAGGCACAGACACCTACCCAAAGCAAGAAGTGAAGGAAGAGAAGCAGCCTTCCCTAACTCACCTGCACCATCTAGAGCCCCATGCAGCAGGGCTCCCTCCTTCTCCTAGCCCTGGACATATTTGCTCATCTAGAAACCTGCAGCTCTGGGCTGAATGAAAAAGAAAGCTTTGGATGCTGAAGGAGCAGTGGCTGTGACAAATACCTGCAGCACCTCCTGCAGATCTGGCTTCAGAAGGATCTTTCAGTCAACTCGTTCAGAGTCTGTGAGAAGACACTGAGGCCAAAGTAGGATAATATCCACAGCTGGCTGAGGATGAGCCAGGCTGTGCCCAGGATGCAAGGAGGGCAGCAGCAGCCTGGCCTGGATCAGCAATGGTGTGGGCAGCAGGAGCAGGACAAGGATTGTCCTCCTGCAGCCAGCACTGGGGAGGCCACACCTGGACTGCTGGGTTCAGTCCTGGGCTCTCACACCCAGAAGGATATTGAGGGGCTGGAGAGGGTCCAGAGAAGGGCAAGGAAGGTGGGGAAGGGTCTAGAGAAGAGGTCTGGGTAAGAGCAGCTGAGGGAGCTGGAGGTGTTTAGTGTGGAGAAGAGGAGGCTGAGGGTAGACCTCAGAGGAGGCTCTCTACAGCTCCCTGAGAGGAGGCTGGAGCCAGGTGAGGGTTGGGTGCTGCTCCCTGGGAACAAGTGACAGGAGGAGAGGAAATGGCCTCAAGTTACCCCAGGATCCCTTCAGCTATTGGAAAGCAGCTGAGTAGTTTTACAGCACAATCACCCATGCCCCTCTCCTTGCCAGCTGACAAACATCTCATTCTTTTAAAGAAGGTCTAAAGCAGGATCCCTGTATTTCAACAGACATTTTCAATGGGAGCTGGCAGGTCCCAGGCTGGCACCAGAAGTTCATTTGTCTTTTCCCACTTCTTTAGCATGAACAGTTCCTACAGAACTCATATGGAGCACAATGATCTCTGCCAACAACTCAAAATCTTCACACCCTGCTCTGATTTGCACTCACTAGTTCAGCTGCTCTGGACAGCTGATCACTTCCATCAACAATTCAAGCATGGTTATCCTACCTCACTTCAAACATCACAGGATTACAGATTAGAGGATGTAAGGGGTTGGAAGGGACCTCTGTAGAGCTTCCAGTCCAATCCCTGCCAGAGCAGGACCAGAGAATGCAGCACAGGTCACACAGGAACACATCCAGACAGGGCTGGAAAGGCTCCAGAGAAGGAGATTCCACAGCCTCTCTGGGCATCCTGTGCCAGGGCTCTGGAAACCTTACACTCAAGAAGTTCCTCCTCATGTTGAGGTGGAGCTTCCTGTGCTGCACTTTCCATCCATTGCCCCCCGTGCTGTCACACAGCACAGGTGAGTGGAGGCTGTCTCTGTCCCTTCCTTCCTGACCCCCAATCCTCAGCTATTGATAGGTCAGGTCCCCTCTCAGCCTTTTTCTCTGCAGGCTAAGCAGCCCCAGGGCTCTCAGCCTCTCCTCATCAGGCAGTGCGCCAGGCGGCTCACAGCCTCTCCTCATCCGGCAGTGCTCCAGGCCCTTCAGCATCCTTGCAGCCCTCCCTTGGACTACCTCCAGCAGATCCCTGTCCCTCTGGAACTGGGGAGCCCAGAACTGGATGCAATATTCCAGGTGGGACCTCACCAGGGCAGAGTAGAGGGGGAAGAGAACCCCCCTGGATCTGCTGCCCACACTCTTCTTAATGCCTCCCAGGATGCCCTTGGCCTTCTTGGCCATGAGGGCACATTGCTGCCCATGCAGAACCTGCTGTGCACCAGCACTGCCAGCTCCTTCTCCAGATCTGCTCCTCAGCAGATCACATCCCAACCTGTCCCGCTGCAGTTTATTCTTCCTTCCCAGGTGCAGGACTCTGCACTCATCCTTGCTGAGCCTCAGCAGGCTCAAGGCTAATGGACATCCTTCCTGTGCAGTTCCCTCCAAGCCCTGATTCCATTTCCACAAGACTCCCCCAGTCCCAAAGGCAAGCACTGTGCTGCCTGCAATTGCCACGGTACCCAGCAGAAGCTCAGCACCCCTCATGCCACACCCAAGAAGCCATTCCCACAAAGTGCCTTCATTATTCCACTCCTGCTTCCTTGCTCCCAACCCTTACCACCCATTTTTCAGCTCCTCTGCTCACACTGGTGCTGTGCTCCCCTGAAACGCCACCTCCTCAGGGCAGGCTCTCATTAAAGCAGGGCCCCCACATGAAGCAGTGCTCTCACATCCACAGACACTAAGCTTGGTTGGGTTGGGGGTGGGTTCCTCTTCAATCCAACTCCTCCAAACTTGGCTTTGGTTTGGATTTTCTTCAGGGAGAACACAAACAACAGCATGAAAGCTGAAATCCACAAGACAGAGCTGGCAGTTAGCAAAGGAACTGGATTTTATCACCCCTACGGCAAAACCAACCTGTAATTTTTGCAGCCTTTTCCTCTTGGTTCACTCTGTTTTCTTCATCTTCTTCATTGTCTTCCTCAAAGTCATCCAGATTTCCAATATCAGCTTGTTTCATACTCATCAGGCTAGCCAGGCTTTGCATGTCTTCATCCCTAAACAACACATTTCAAAGCAGACATCAAAAGTCAGTACAGCAACACATCACTGAAAACACTGCCAGTATTCGTCTGTCTTTTGCTTGGGGAGGTCTCTGAGCTCAGATCTGATCTTGAATGCAGGGAAGAGTAAAGTGAACCAACTCACAGTTATTACTTTTTGGAGGGAAGTGTTTCATTTAATACAAGTCTAAAGGGCAAACCCACTGCTGCCTGCCATTGAGTGTCACAGGACTGCAGAACTGTTGAGGCTGGAAGAGACCTTTGAGATCACCAAAGTCTAAGCACTCTCCTGAAGCTCACAATCCCATTATTGTTAAGGACTCAGCAGATCCAGGGAAGCTCTCTTCCCTCTCTACACTGACCTGGTGAGGCCCCACCTGGAATAGTGCATCCAGTTCTGGGCTCCCCAGTTCCTGAGGGACAGGGATCTGCTGGAGAGAGTCCAAGGGAGGGCTGCAAGGATGCTGAAGGGCCTGGAGCACTGCCTGATGAGGAGAGGCTGAGAGCCCTGGGGCTGCTTAGCCTGGAGAGAAAAAGGCTGAAAGGGGACCTGAGCAATGCCTATCAGCAGCTGAGGGCTGAGGGTCAGGAAGAGAGAGACAGGGACAGCCTCTGCTCACCTGTGCTGTGTGACAGCACAAGGGGCAATGGATGGAAACTGCAGCACAGGAAGCTCCACCTCAACATGAGGAAGAACTTCTTGAGTGTAAGGGTGCCAGAGCCTTGGCACAGGCTGCCCAGAGAGGTTGTGGAATCATCTCCTTCTCTGGAGCCTTTCCAGCCCTGTCTGGATGTGTTCCTATGTGACCTGTGCTGGATTCTCTGGTCCTCTCTCTCCAGAGGTCCCTTCCAACCCCTAACATCCTCTGATCCTGTGAACACAAGACTAAAACCAGAGTGAGAAACGAGCTGTAGTCAGCTCAGGAACTATGTGTGACAGGGCTGCTGCAAGTAGCTCTCTAATTCTGCCACTCCATGTGGAAAGAGCTCTTCAGGCAAAGGACTCTGTGAAAGCCAGCAAAGAGCAGGGTACCCAGGATAGATAAACAAACTCCTCCAAACCACTTACGTTGCTTTTCCTTCCCTCAGGAAAATGCAAGACAAAGAGAACTGCAGGGTGGCAGACACCACTTTCTTCGACAGGGGCTTGAATTTCAGTTTGACATCTGTCTGGGTGGGCATGGGGCTGGCATACTGCTTCATGTTGATGCTGCTGGTGGCCAGCGCTTTCCTGCGGCCAGAAGGAGATTCCTGAAAGCAAAGGAGCAACAAACAGTGCTAAGAGGAGCTGTTAGCAAACAAAAAAGCCACACTCTGGACACCTGTAGTGAGTTTAATTCCAGTAGTACTGTGTTAATTCCTCGAGTACTGTGTTCAGTCTTGGGCACCACAATACAAGAGGGATGTGGAGATGCTGGAGCAGGTCCAAAGGAGGGCATCAAAGCTGGAGAAGGGCCTGGAGAATAAATCTGATGAGGAGTGACTGAAGGCGCTGAGGATGGTTAGTGTGAAACAGAGGAGACTGAGGACAGACCTCATGGCTGTCTGCAGCTTCCTGATAGGAGGGTGTGGGCGGGGTGCTGCTGGTTTCTGTCAGGCTATTAGTGACAGGACACGTGGAATGGCCTCAAGCTGTGACTGGGGAGGTGTAGACTGGACACTAGGAAAATTTTTTTCCCAGCAAAAGTGGTCAGGCATTGGAATGAGCTGCCCAGGGAGGTGGTGGAGTCACCAACCTGGATGTGTTTAAAAGTTCTTTGAATGTGGTGCTTGGGCCTGTGGTTCAGGGTGCACCTTGCAGTGTAGGGATATAGGTTGGACTTGGTGATCCAGCCTGGATGTTTCTGTGATCCTGTGAGTGTCAGAACTCTTGTAGAAGCACTGGGACTTCTCCTTAGGTTCGTGTGGCAAGTTTCTGAAGCTGAGGCTCATGAAGCTTCCAAAAATATTGATAAACGTTTTGTGAGGAAAAGCAAGGAAGGAGAAAGACAAAAGCTTCAATTGTACCTCGGCTTCCCAGATTGCATTGGGTTGGAAGGGACCCTCCAAGGGCACCTTGTCCACCCCCCTGCACTGAGCAGGGACACCTCCAGCTAGAGCAGGCTGCACAGGGACACAGCAAGGCTGAGCTTGAAGGTCTGCAGGGACAGGGCCTCAAGCACAGCCCTGGGCAGCCTGTGCCAGTGTCTCACCACTCTCCTTGTGTAGAATTTCCTCCTGAGGTCCAACCTAACTCTGCCCTGCTCCATTCTCTAACCATTGCCCTTGTCCTGCTAGTGTCAAAAGTCCCTCCTCAGCTCTCCACAAGTGACTTCAGGTCCTGGCATGCAGCTCTAAGGTCTCTGTCCTGGCATGCAGCTCTAAGGTCTCTCTGGACCCTTCTCTTCTGCAGGCTGAACACCCCCAGCTCCCTCAGCCTATGCCCATAGCAGACATGTTTCAGCTCTCTCATATTCTTTGTGGTCTCCTCTGGACCCACTCCTGTGGGAATCCAGTGTAAGAGAGAATAATAACAAGCAGTGCATAAGCACTTGACCTTTATTCCCACAGCTTCAGGATGCCTTCCATGGGTAGAGGAAACACAGTGGGACACCCGGCCCAGGGGAAAAACAAGACATGAGGTATGTAAAAGACTGGGCTGCACTTGCCTAGATTATGTCAATGCATTCTTTGTATGATGGGATAAAAGGAGTCACTGCAAGGGTGACAGGAGCCTTTCTGTCTTTTGCTTTTGGTCCTCTGTCCTGCACGGATCTTACGCCTGTCCTGGCCTGGAATAAAGAGCACCTGCTTCAATCCAGAATGTGTCCTTGCATTTCTCAGATTCCTGGCAGTGACACACTCCCAAGCCTGTCTCCAGGTCAAGGTGGTGCTCAAAGGGTTTCCTAATCCAGGCAGATTAAACTAAGTCTTGCTGCAGCCAGCAGCAGCAGCAAGGGAATGACCATGAGCAGCATAACGAGAACCCAACCCCACAGCCCTCCTGTAGCTCTTCTGAAGAACACCCTCACAAGCAGCCTACATCCTCCTGCAGCTGCTGAACAAAGGACACTAATTCAGTCAGGACATCCAAGCAGCCTTTCTCCAAGCACTTGACAGAAGAAGGCAGGCTGTAAAGTGCCCCCCCGCCAAGAATTACCTTGTCTCACCAACTGCCCTTATCTGTCAGATTATGCACAGCAATATTCCCCAGGACTGCCAGTGCATGCAGATCCCTCGGGAATGAATTGCAGAAAGGCATCAGGCACTCCAGAAGGATTTAGGGGCCTCTCAGAAGTAATACTTCAGAATATGCAAATGCCCTCAGCTGAAGCAAGCTGAGCAATGAGGCTCCACCAAGCAGCGCCAGCACTGCATCTTCCCCCACCACTGCCAGTCACACGGCCAAGATTAAAGCCCAAGGTTGTGGCAAGGTGTAGAGTGGAAAGGCTGATCAGGAAGCTCCAAGTATGGCACAGATATGAAGAGCAGGAAGCTGCTCTCCTGCCCTACCTGCAGAGTAACTAAGCAGTGCCACTCGTCATACCCGAGGCAAGTAGTGCTGCGGTGCTGGGCACAGAGCAACAGCAGAGACACCAGACATGTCCTCTGTGTGTGCTCCAGGGCTGGACCCTGATCTGTATGAATCAAACACAGGAGCACAGAGTGGCAGTGTTTGGAAGGGACCCCCAGAGATCATCCAGGCCAACCCCTCTGCCAAAGCAGGGGAACTCAGGGCAGGTCACACAGGAACATATCCAGAGGCTCCAGAGAAGGAGACTCCACAACCTCTCTGAGCAGCCTGCTCTAGGCCTGCAGCACCCAAGAACTTTCTACTTGTGTTGAGGTGGAACCTCCTGGGTTTCATAACATATATAAATGTGCAGAAGTAACTTGCATCTTAACAATGATTTGTCTCACAAAGCTAAATTCTCAATGTTTAACACTGGTGTGAAAATGGTGGTTGATGGAATCTGAAAGAAAGGTTGTTGAAAACTCCTCTCCTTTTCTGGTTTGTTTTTTTTTTCCCAGGTTGGCAAAGCCCTCTGAGGTCATCCAGTCCAACCATCAATCCAGCACCACCATGCCCACTAAATCTTGTTCCCAAATTCAAGAGAGGTTTTCCTGCCCCTCTACCCTGCTGAGGCCACACCTGGAATAATGTGTCCAGTTTTGGGCCCTCCAGTTCAAGAGGGACACAGAATGTCTGGAGAGTCCAGCACAGAGCCACAAAGATGCTGAAGGGAATGGAACAGCTCTGTTATGAGGAGAGCCTGAGGGAGCTGTGGCTGGGAGATTGGAGAAGACAAGACTGAGAGGTGGCTTCACTGCTGTTTATGAAGATGCAAAGGTGAGTGCCAGGAGGCTGGAGCCAGGCTCTGCTGGGTGATGCCCAGTGACAGGACAAGGGGCAATGGGTGGAAGCTGAGGCATAGGAAGTTTCATAGAAACAGGAGGACAATTTTTTCCCTGTGATGGTGACAGACCCCTGGAACAGGCTGTCCAGGGGGGCTGTGGAGTCTCCCTCTGGGGATATTCAAAACCTTCCTGTATGTGTTCCTGTGTGATCTGCTCTAGGTGACTCTGCTCTGGCAGAGGTTGGACTGGATGAGCTTTGGAGGTGTCTTCCAGCCCCTGGCATTGTGTGATCTGTGAAGTGCCAGGGCCACACAGTCCTGGAACACCTCCAGGGATGGGGATTCCACCACCTTCCTGGGCAGCCTGTGCCAAACCCTGACCACTCTTGCAGCAAAGAAATTTTTCCTCATATCCGACCTAAACCTGCCCTGGCACAATTTCAGGCCATCTCCGCTCCTATCACCTGATATTAGGAGCAGAGCCCAGCTACCACCTGGCTCCAGCCTCTTCTCAGGGAGTTGTAGAGAGCAATGAGCTCTGCCCTTAGCCTCCTCTTCACACTAAACACTTCCAGCTCCCTCAGCTGGTCCTCCCCAGCCCTCTTCTCCAGACCCTTCCCCAGTATCTTTAAAGCACCTTCAGAGGAAGCTGGCAGCTGTGAAGTGCCATGCAGGCATGGTACAAACTTCTGGCCAAAGCCACTCAGACAGGAGTAACTGGAAATCAAAAATAACTTGGAGCCACCTGGAGTAGATAATATGCAATGCGTCTGAGTCCCACCAGGAGGTTTCCCCTCAAGGTAATGTATTTTTTAACAGCAAGGGCAATCAGTTGCTAGAATAAACTCTCCAGGGACATGGTAAAGTCTCCTCAGCATGGGAGGTTTCCATGCTATAACTGGATAGGTGATAAGCTGATCCAGGCTCCCTCCCATCTAAGGTTGAGGCAGATGATCTGTCCAGACAGCTTCCAATCTAACTTCTTCTCCAGCTGTACTGTTCTAACCTGAGTATGTCCTCACCTGCAGGCAAGTAAAAGGAAACAAGGGGGCGTGGAGCAGCTCTGCTATGGGCACAGGCTGAGGGAGCCTGGGCTGCATCCAAAGCAGTGTCGGCCAGAGATGGAAAGAGTGGATCCTGCCCCTCTGCTCTGCTGAGACCTCAGCTGCAAGGCTGGGCCCAGCTCTGGAGCCCTCAACGCAGGAAGGACACAGAGAGGGGCCAGAGGAGGCCACGAATATGATCAAGGAGTTGTAGCAGCTCTGCTATGGTGTCTCAATTATAATTTACATTTCCCAGAGACTCAAATATAGTTGATAGAACCAATAACAATTTATAGGATGCCCTTCTCTTTTCCCCCTTCTTTCCCCAAAGAAAAGGAATTAGATGGAGAGAGAGGAAAGGTAAAAGCAGACCCAAATAAATAATCTCACTGTGATTTGGAAGTTAAAAGAAGAAAAGTCTAACAATAAATACAAGGTATATGAGGTAGGGAAGTTACAAAGATATAGGGGAGGGAAAACAAGATAAAAGATAGGTAAACATACAACCAGATTTGATGGCAATGGCTTTAGTCCTCCTCCTGGGTGATGGCCACGTGGTGAGACAAAGAGCAGCAGGAAACAGGAATGGCGATTGCTGGGCAGCAGGAAGGCAGGGGAGAAAGAGAGCAAAGAAGAAGTCCCCCTGCTTTTATGGATCTTAGACAGGAAGGGGGAGTGGGCTAACCACCATCACCTGGTAGTGTTCAGACCCGCCCCTGGGGAGGGGTCGAGACCACCTGGGGTCAGGTTCAAGATCACTCCCCCCAGAAGAGTTAACCCTGTACATATGGGCACAGGCTGAGGGAGCTGGGGGAGTTCAGCCTAGAGAAGAGAAGGCTTTGGGCAGACCTAAGAGCAGCCTGCCAGGACCTGAAAGGGCTACAAGAAGGCTACAGAGGGACTGCTGCCAAAGGCCTGCAGGGACAGGATGAGGGCAATGGCTGCAAACTAGAACAGAGCAGATTGAGATCGGATGTGAGGAACAAGTTCTGCAGCAGGAGGCTGCTGGAACCCTGCAACAGGCTGCCCAGGGAGGTGGTTGGGGCCTCAAGGTGAAGAGCAGCTCTGCTGTGAGGTCAGGCTGAGGGAGCTGGGGTTGTCCGTATGGGACCACTCCTTGAATACTGTGTCCAGGTTTTGACACCCCAGTTCAAGAGAGACAAGGATGTGCTAGAGAGAGTCCAACGGAGGAAACAAGGGTGATGGAGGGACTGGAACATCTCTGCTGTGAAGTGAGGCTGAGAGCCCTGGGGCTGTTTAGTCTGGAGAGCAGGCTGAGAGGGGATCTGATCAATGTCTATCAATATCTGAGGGGTGGGGGTCAGGGTGAAGGTGCCAGGCTCTGTTTGGTGGTGCCCAGTGACAGGACAAGGCACAACAGGTCCAAGCTGGAACTCTGAAGTTTCCACCTCAAGATGAGGAGAAAGTTGTTTGGTGTGAGGGTGCTGGAGGCCTGGAGCAGGCTGCCCGGAGAGGTTGTGGAGTCTCCTTCTCTGGAGCCTTTCCAGCCCCACCTGGATGTGTTCCTGTGTGCTCCTGCTCTGGCAGGAGGGTTGGCCTGGATGATCTCTGAAGGTCCCTTCCCACATTCACCACTCTGATGCCATCCTAACCCATTCTCTGAAGCTCTGCAAAGCCCTCAGAGACCTGCAGTGCTTCACAAGGAGTACTCTGCTGCACTCTGGAGTATAAAACAATGAGAGCTGTATTTTCCAGCTGCAAAAAACCATTGAGAGGAACAAGTCCTGAGGATTTTGCCTTCCTCTAGATTCAGCATTAAACAGAGAATGTTCTGGAGGAAGGCTGTCTTCTGGCACAGACCCCACCACCCCTACATAGAGGAAAGGGGGGAAGTTGTCCCTCTCCCGACGCTGGATGCCAGCCCCTCTGGCTGAGCTGCAAGCAGCACCTTGCTTAGATGGAAAGATCACTGCTTCACTGGCAGAGCAAAATGGATCATGACAGAATTTAATTTGGGAGAGGATAGAGCAATTAAATGCTAAAATAGACAAGCTAGGGGAGCTCTCTCAACTGGAGAGAGCAAATTAGAAACTATGTCAGTTCAAATCAGGGGCACCGGATGCAGGCAGCACCACCTGGGCTGAAAAACCTGTTTGAAAAGCAAAGAATGGCTGAAGGTCTCCAAGAAATGATTAAGAATCAGGATGCATTGGAATGGAGAATCTCATCTTTAAAACAATTCTGCACAACACCAGCAAAGTCCCAGCTGCATGCGTGCGGGCTGGGAGAGCAAAGAGCAACCAGAGAAAGGTTGAAGCAGCTGCAGTGATGATCATGATGGACATAGAGACTGGTGATGCTCTCAGATGGGTCCTGTCCTTGGCACACCTAGAGCCACATCTTACAGGAGCTCTCACATGGATCCTGTCCTGGCACAGCCAGAGCCACATCTTACAGGAGCTCTCACATGGATCCTGTCCTGGCACACCTAGAGCCACATCTTACAGGAGCTCTCACATGCGTCCTGTCCTGGCACAGCCAGAGCCACATCTTACAGGAGCTCTCACATGGGTCCTGTCCTTGGCACAGCCAGAGCCACATCTTACAGGAGCTCTCACCTGAGCCCTGTCCTCGGCACAGCCAAGACAAAGCTGCATAATCTTTGACATTAAAAAGGTGAGTTTGAGATAACACTGAAGGCTCAGCATGGAATATTTAATGGCAGTTGGATAATATAAAGAATAAAATCACAGAGGGGTAGGGGCTGGAAAGGACCTTCAGAGGACATCCAGTCCAACTCCCTGCCACAGCAGGGTCACCCAGGGCAGGGCACACAGGAACACATTCAGGAGGAGTTGGAAAGGCTCCAGAGAAGGAGACTCCACAGCCTCTCTGGGCAGCCTGCTCCAGGCCTCCAGCACCCTCACACCAAACAAAATTTCCTGTCCTGTTCCCATGGCACCTCCTCTGCTCCAGCTTGCCCCCAGTGCCCCTTGTGCTGCCCTTGGCCACTCCTCAGCAGAGCCTGGCTGCATCCTCCCGACATTGCCTTGCACATCTTTAGCATAGCCCTGAGAGCATCCCTCAGGCTCCTCTGCTCCAAGCTGCCAGCCCCAGCTCCCTCAGCCTGGCCTCACAGGAGATGTTCACTGCCTGCAGCAGCTTGGTGCTCTGGGCTGGGCTGAGGGACTGCTCAGAAGGGCCTGTGGGGATAGGCCGAGGGCAATGGTTTGAAAGTGGAGCAGGGCAGAGTTATGTTGGACCTCAGGAGGAAGTGCAGAAGGAGAGTGGTGAGACACTGGCACAGGCTGCCCAGGGCCATACTTGAGGCCCTGTGCCTGCAGACATTCAAGCTCAGCCTTGCTGTGTCCCTGTGCAGCCTGCCCTAGCTGGAGGTGTCCCTGCTGAGTGTAGGGGGGTGGACAAGATGCCCTTGGAGGGTCCCTTCCAATCCAATGCAATCTGTGCTCCTCCCTCTCTCTCACTAGATTTCCCAGTTGCCAACCTGGAGGAGCTGCTGCAAGAGCATCCTGACTCTCACAGCTCCATGGATGCACCACCAAGCCCAACCTTCCCTGACAGGAACTCCTCCAGAGTGTCCTCACACAGCTGCTTTACAGAATCATAGATCATAGAATGGTTTAGGTTGGAAGTGACCTCAAAGCTCATCCAGCAGTTCCAACCCCCTACCATAGGCAGGGACACCTCCCACTAGAACAGGTCATTCAAGGCCTCATCCAACCTGGCCTCAAACACCTCCAGGAAGAGAACATCCACAGCCTCTCTGGGCAACCTGTGCCAGTGTCTCACCACCTTCACTGTGAAGAATCCTTTCCTAACATCTATTTTGAATCTCCCCTTTGCCAGTTTAAACCCATTACCCCTTATCCTGTCATTACAAGACCTTGCAAATAGTCCCTCCTCAGCTTTCCTTTAGGCCCCCTTCAGATCCTGGAAGGCCACTCCAAGGTCTCCTGGAAGCCTTCTCTTCTCCAGGCTGCAGAGCCCAGCTCTTGTAGCCTGTCCTCATAGCAGAGCTCCTGCAGCCCTCTGAGTATCTTTGTGGCCCTCCTCCGGACTCACTCTAACAGTTCCATGTCCGTCTCATGTTGGGGGCTCCAGCACTGTGCACAGTACTCCAGGTGGGGTAGTACTCCAGCCTTCCCCATGCTATTTCTTTTACCCAGACCTGCAGCTCTCTACCAGGGACAAAGCCCAGATGAGCAACTCTGAAGAGGCAGATCTCCTCCAGGCTGGGGTCTAAGAGCAGGGTGGTTTGCGAGGGATGGCTGCTGCCTGCAGCATTCTGCCCCACAGAGAAGAGGAAGGCAAAATGCATGCTGAATCCCAGCCAACGCCACAGCACTGAGAAGCCACCAGCCTCTGAGACACGCAGGAGGAAGCAGAGGGGCAAGGAGAGGTGAATAAGCAGGGTAAAAGGGAGGCAGGTGAGAATGAAGATCTGTGTGAGGCTGGAACAGGGGCATGCTGCTGCATGTCTGACACCTCACCTCTCACACCCTGGGCACACAGCACAGGCAGGGCAGCCCATGCTGCGGGGGCACTTTTCTACCTGTTTATCTGAACAACAGAATCTGCATTTTAACCAGCAAAGGCAAACACGAAGCAACCCAAACTGCAGCTCTGCAGGGGACAGCAGCCTCGACTTCCTCCCAGCCTGCCCGGCAAAGGCTGGCTCCTAAATGGATTGCTTCAACTTTGCACTTGGAGGAAAATTCACCTGGAGGCTGACAAGCATAAAAAAATGTCAGTGCAATGGGTGATTTTTGTTATTTTGCTATATTTTCTCCCAGGCTGCAATAGCCTGAGAACAGGCCCTTGTAATGAGGCTGCCCCACCAAGCAGAACCACGCAGCCGCCAGAGCTCCGCGCTCGCAGTGCCTGTGCAGGGGAGCAAAGCGCTGAACATTGCCTGCACCGGGGATTAGCTGTCAGCTGCGCTTGTCACGGCCGCCTGGGGCAGCTCCCTGCAGCACTCATGAATATGTGGCAAAGCCAGACAAGAATCCATCCCCCTTTGCTTCAGCACTAACGCCTAGCAAGGGCTAAAGGGCAGGAGGATGCAGCCAGACTCTTCTCAGTGGTGTTCAGGGACAGGACAAGGCGCAGTGGGCACAAACTGGAACCCAGGAGGAGCAAATTCTTCCCTGTGAGGGTGGTAGAGCAGTGGACAGGCTGCCCAGAGAGGCTGTGGAGTCTCCATCTCTGGAGTCCTTCCAGATCCACCTGGATGTGTCCCTGTGTGACCTGCCCTGGGTGATCCTACTCTAGCAGGGAGCTGGACCCAGTGCTCTCCAGAGGTCTCTTCCAACACCCAAGCATTCGAATTCCATCCTAACCTGTTCCATGGACCTGCGCAAAGCCCCTTGACTCTGGGTGACCCTGCTCCAGCAGGAGGCTGGACCCAGTGCTCTCCAGAGGTCCCTTTCGAGCCTTGCATTGCTGGCATGCTGTGTGTGTACGATTTGGGCTAACAACTTCAGCTCTCTTCCCTTCTCCTCCCATTGGTTTCTGCTCAGTGCTGTTACTATCAAGAAGCAAAAGCGACAGAGGCAGACCCCTCAGACCTCCCCAATGCTACTCCACAGTCCCACCTCAGGTTCCCTCTCCCTTTGCTGCTTCTCTGGGGAAAAAAACCCCACCTCTTGTCAAAGCCAGATTGCATTTTTTTCCCCTTCTGTGTATGCACAAATTAGTTCTGGATGATTAACAAAGCATTCATTCTTTTATTTGCTTTGGCTGAGACTTGATCTGTGCTGCACTGATGGGAGGGGAAGCACTTCATTTGGTGCTGATTAAATATGAAACACTCTGCTGTTGAGAAAAAGATGCTGACAAAAGATGCATGTTCTGGGGCTAACCTTGCCTTAAACGAGTTTGTCCACATTTTTAATTGCAAATAAACTTGATTTCCACTTCCCTCTTCCCCTTCTTTCTCCCCCTCCCTCCACTTCCTTCTGGTGAGAGGCTACCTGGAGTACTGCGTCCAGTTCTGGAGCCCCTGTTACAAGAGGGATATGGAGGTGCTGGGAGGTGTCCAGAGAAGAGCCATGGCGATGAGCAGAGGGCTGGAGCTGCTCTGCTATGAGGAGAGACTGGGAGAGTTGGGGCTGTTCAGTTTGGAGAGGAGAAGGCTCTGAGGTGACCTTGTGGCCTGCAAGGATCTGAAGGGGGCTACGAGAAAGCTGAGGAGGGACTTTTTAGTCTGTCAGGTAGTGAAAGGGCTGGGGGGAATGGAACAAAGCTGGAAATGGGAAGATTCAGACTGGATGTTAGGAAGAAGTTCCTCACCATGAGGGTGGTGAGAGACTGGAATGGGTTGCCCAGGGAGGTGGTCAAGGCCCCATCTCTGAAGGTGTTTAAGGCCAGGCTGGATGTGGCTCTGGTCAACCTGATCTAGTGTGAGGTGTCCCTGCCCATGGCAGGGGGGTTGGACCTGGATGATCCTTGGGGTCCCTTCCAACACTAACTGATTCTATGATTGTTCTCAACAAGTCCTGGCCAAGGAGTCTGATGGCCCAAAGCAATCTGCTGCAGGCTTAACCAGCAGCAGCTGGTCTTACATGATCCAAAAGGACCCTCAGATTCTGCCCTGTTTGACTGCTTTAGATAAAGACTGCTTTATAAAACCCCAGAAAATTAAAAAAAAAAACAGAGAGAGAGGCAGCAAATCCCAACTGTGGGATCCTTCTGCTACTACAGCCCACCCTGGATCAGCAATGGTGTGGACAGCAGAAGCAGGGCAGGGATTGTCCTCCTGCAGCCAGCACTGGGGAGGCCACAGCTGGAGTGCTGGGTTCAGCTCTGGGCCCTCACTGTGAGAAGGACATTGAGGGTCTGGAGAGGGTGCAGAGAAGGGCAAGGAAGGTGGGGAAGGGTCTGGAGAAGAGGTCTGGGGAGGAGCAGCTGAGGGAGTTTGGTGTGGAGAAGAGGAGGCTGAGGGCAGAGCTCATTGCTCTCTGCAGCTCCCTGCAGGGAGGTTGGAGCAAGGAGGGGGCAGCCTCTGCTCCTTGGTGCCAAGGGACAGGAGCAGAGGAAATTGTTCCAAGCTGCCCCAGGGGAGGCTCAGGCTGGATGCTAGGAAATATTTCTGCCCTGGAAGGGTTCTCAGACCTTGGAATGGTCTGCCCAGAGCAGTGCTGGAGTCCCCATTCGTGGGGAGGTTCCAGCAGCCTGTGGAGCAGGTGCTGAGGGACATGGTTTAGTGCTGAGCCTGCAGTGCTGGGTGGAGGGTGGGGCTGGAGGAGCTTGGGGAGGCTCTTCCCACCAGATATGTTCTGTGATCCTGTGAAAGCTTGTTTTAATCCAAGCAGACTGGCCCTGAGCCAGGTCTCTGCTGCCCAGGAAGGCACATGGTTATCAGCTGGCAGCCATCTGAAGCACCCAAAACCTGTCTGGAGGGAGGTCTCTCCAGCACTGATATGCTGCAGGTAGAAGGACAGGAAAGATCCAGTGGAGGCAACCAGGCCCATCAAATGTGAAGTTCATATGGGGCGTGAGAGCAGAAGGGCTCCTAAAAAGGCTCATTTCACCTCACTGCCCTCATCTGGAGCAGAGACTCAAGGTAACAGCTCCCACCCAATGCTGCATCTGACAAGCTAGTATTTGACTCCTCAGCCACCTCCTGCCTACATCCCACTTTTCCAGCCACAGGCTCCTGCCTTGCCCCAGCCCTGGTACTCTCCTGGTTCCTCCTTCACAGCCCAGTTCCTCTCACCAAACCAGCAGAATACTCATCCAGGAGAAAAGCCCCACTAGGACTTTTGGTTGGGAAAGGGAAACCAGAGCCCCTCCAAAGGCCAGGGGAGCAGTGCTGCAGCGAAGAGACTGCAGCAGGAAGTGGGGAGCAGAGGAGCAGCTCAAACCAGCTGCTTCGACAGCAGCAAGTTAAGAATCAGAGACTCACAGAACCACGTAACTGCTGAGGCTGCAGGAGACCTTTGAGATCACCAACTCCAACACTCACCTGGAGCTCACAGTTCTATCACTGCTGCTGAGCCACATCCCTCAGCACCACATCTACACAACTCTGAAAGCCCTTCAGGGATGGAGACTCCACCATCTCCCTGGGTAGCCTGAGAAGAGACTGCCCCTGATATCCAACCTGAACCTCTCCTGGGGCAACCTGAGGCTGTTTCCTCTGCTCCTGTCAGTTGTTGCATGTGAGAAGAGCCCAACCCCTGCAGATAGATGGCTCAGTGCTCCCAGGAGGTTGCATTTCCCGGCAGTGTGTTACTCTTCCTGCTCCAGCCAGGGTGAGCTGAGCTTCCTGCCCTGGCAGAGGGGATGGAGGAACTGAAACAAAGATCTGATTTTTTTTTTCTTCCAAGAATTCCCCAAAAGATTATTTTTGTTTTTCTTTGCTTCAGGTTACACAAGAACACACAAAAGGACAAAGCAATAAATGCTCACATGCACTTTCTTGTCTTTAGTTCCACTCTCTGGAAAGGAGCCAAAGACATCTAAGTAGTGCACTCTGTTCTCTTCCACTCCCTCTCAGAAATTAGGGACTCTTTCTCCTCTGCAGCCAATTTCCTCCTTCTCCTCTGTCTGGGCCCAAGCTTCAACTGCTCCAAAACAATGTTCCCCTGTCTCCCTGCAAGGCCATTCTTCATGCACCCAACACCAGACTCAGGGAGCCTACCCAGATCCTTAAAGCTTTGTGTTCCCAGCTCCAGGATGAGAACAACTGCTCTCTGCTCCATTCAGAACTCACTGCTCTCCGCAGCTCCCTGCAGGGAGGTTGGAGCGAGGAGGGGGCAGCCTCTGCTCCTTGGTGCCAAGGGACAGGAGCACAGGAAATGGTTCCAAGCTGCTCCAGGGGAGGCTCAGGCTGGATGCTAGGAAATATTTCTGCCCTGGAAGAGTTCCCAAACCTTGGAATGGTCTGCCTAGGGCAGGGTTGAAGTACGAATCCCTAGGGGTGTTCCAGCAGCCTTTGGAACTGGTGCTGAGGGACATGGTTTAGTGCTGAGCCTACAGTGCTGGGTCAAAGGTTGGGCTGGATGAGCTTGAAAGGCTCTGCCAACAGAATGTGTTCTGTGACTCTTCATTGTGCAGTCATTTTCTCCAGGCTCAGCCACTCCTCAGGTGCTGAGCAGGTTGTTAGCCCTGCTCAGATATACCTGACACAATCATACGTCTGACTCCAGTGACACAGAAAAACCTATCACAGCACACAAACTCCCCAGGCTAAGCCTAAAACTTGGAATTGAGCACTGGCAAGGCAAACGCCAAGGATGTCACTCACACAGGACACAGTTTCCCATCTCAGGTAACATTTACAGACTAACATTGTGACACCTGCACACATCAGGATTTGCAAACGAAGGGCTACAAAGTGAATGCCAGCTTCAAAGACTCAAGGCTTCCACATCCCTTTAAAAGATAGAATCACAGAGTCACAGGATGGGCTGGGCTGGAAGGCACCTCCAAAGCTCATCCAGCCCAACCCCCTGCACTCAGCAGGGACATCCTCCACTAGAGCAGCCTGCCCACAGCCCTCTCCAGCCTCACATTCAATATCTCCAGCCATGGGCCCCAACCACCTCCCTGGGCAGCCTGTTGCAGAGTTCCAGCAGCCTCCTGCTTAAGAACTTGTTCCTCACAGCCAATCTCAATCTGCTCTGTTCTAGTTTGCAGCCATTGCCCTCATCCTGTCCCTGCAGGCCTTTGGCAACAGTCCCTCTACAGTCTTCCTGCAGCCCCCTTCAGGTCCTGGCAGGCTGCTCTTAGGTCTGCCTGGAGACTTCTCCAGGCTGAACTCCCCCAGCTCCCTCAGCCTGTGCCCATAGAAGAGCTGCTCTAACTCCCTGATCATGTTCATGTCCTCCTCTGGACCCTCTCTATCAGGTCCATGATCTTCCTGTGCTAAGGGCTCCAGAGCTGGCCCCTGCAGGTGAGGTCTCAACAGAGTAAAGTGGCAGCTGGACTTGATGACCTCTGGATTATCTTCCAACTTCTAACATTCTATGATTCCACATCCCAGCTACACAGGAACGTTCCTGGAGTGTTACAGGCCTCATTACAGTCATCATTTCTACAGCTCCTCTAGAAACAAGTCCATGTGTGTGCATAAGGCAGAGCCACTGCTGATAGCTGCTTTGTTACCATCTCATGTTGCCATCGAAAGCAAAATGGAGAAGAAATTCATAAATACAGAGTAGCACTAATAGAAATGCTTTCTTTTCTTCTCCCTGGCTGTGAAGTTCACCTAACTTATGAAACTGAAAAACAAAAAATAAATCTCAGTGCCAATTAACTTCTACATTTGATCCATCCACACTCCAAAACATTCTATGGTGAAAGCAAACGGGGAGGAGGGAAAACAAACCAAAAACCCAAACAGAAGCAAAGAAAAGCCCAGCCAAAGCAGACCCAACCCAATCAAACCCCCCAGAACCCCACAATAAAGGAAAAAAAATATACCCAAAACATAGTGAGAAGATGAATTCTGCTGCTTGCCCCATAAAAGCCCTCCGGAGAAGGCTGCAGGCATGGTGCCAGTGGCACAGCATTGCTGGGAGCCTGATGCTCAGGCAAAACTGGAGCAGAGGGGGGAAAAATCCCTTGCAAGCAAAAGGCACATTGTAGATGTGACCTCCAGCACTTGAATTAATACCTCTGAGCTTATTAAGAGTAAAAGCTGTCAGCTGGACACCCCCACCCAGCCAGAGAGGAAGGCAGAGATTACTCAGCAATCACAGGCACAAAAAGGAACTGCATCTTCTCCAGGCGACCAAGGCAGAAAGGGTGAAGCACAGCCCTGCTCCAGCTATCTGCACTGGTAATTGGCTCACAGGAGCCACCACCACGTTAAGGCATTGTCATTATCTAGCTCACATAACTGGAAATTCACGCTCTGGCCTTTAAATTGGCTTAACCAGCAGCATCTGCAGCACTTTAATTAATTACAGCAATTGGCATACCTTAAAAGTAGATGCAGAGATCTGAAATGATAATGCCCTGTGAGTAAGAATTGTAAACCAGCCTGCAGCCGGCTCTGGCCTGAGTGAAACAGAAGGGACACAATCACAGGATGCTAGGGCTTGGAAGGGACCTCAGGAGATCATCCAGTCCAACCCCCCTGCCAGAGCAGGGGCACCCAGGGCAGGGCACACAGGAACACATCCAGGTGGCTTTGGAAAGGCTCCAGACAAGGAGACTCCACAACCTCTCTGGGCAGCCTGCTCCAGGGCTCCAACTACTGTGCTTCACTGCCTGGAGGAGATGCTCCAGTGCAGCAATTCACAGGATCACAGGATCAGAGATGTTAGGGATTGGAAGAGACCTCTGGAGGGCTTCCAGTCCAACCCCTGCCAGAGCAGGATCAGAGAATCCAGCACAGGTCACACAGGAACACATCCAGACAGAGCTGGAAAGGCTCCAGAGAAGGAGACTCCACAACCTCTCTGGGCAGCCTGTGCCAGGGCTCTGGCACCCTTACACTCAAGAAGTTCTTCCTCATGTTGAGGTGGAGCTTCCTGTGCTGCAGCTTCCATCCATTGCCCCTTGTGCTGTCACACAGCACAGGTGAGCAGAGGCTGTACCTGTCCCTTCCTTCCTGACCTCCAGCCCTCAGCTACTGATAGACATTGCTCAGGTCCCCTCTCAGCCTTCTCCTCTGCAGGCTAAGCAGCCCTAGGGCTCTCAGCCTCTCCTCATCAGGCAGTGCTCCAGGCCCTTCAGCGTCCTTGCAGAGAGTCCTCCCTTGGACTCTCTCCAGCAGATCCCTGTCCCTCTGGAACTGGGGAGCCCAGAATTGGACGCAATATTCCAGGTGGGGCCTCACCAGGTCAGAGCAGAGGAGGAAGAGAACCTCCCTGGATCTGCTGCCCACACTCTTCTTAATGCCCCCCAGGATGCCCTTGGCCTTCTTGGCCATGAGGGCACATTGCTGCCCATGCAGAACCTGCTGTGCACCAGCACTGCCAGCTCCTTCTCCACAGGGCTGCCTTTGTCACTGCCTGCCCAGGGTCACCAGCAAAGACCAAACACTGTTCAGCCAGCTGGGGAATGCAGAAGCTCACAACAAAATCCTGCCCGAGTTTGGGGCTGTCAGCTGCAAATTTGAATGGGCATCTTAGAACTTGGGTTGCCTTGGAAAGAGAAACTCCAGGTGAAAATCCTACCAGAGGCTGATTACCAGCATTACTTTTTCATCACTCTCCTTTACAAAGGAATAGAGAGACCAACGAGCTCAGGCAGCTCACAACAAAGTTTTCTTGACAGCCATTAGCTTTGCTTCAGTAAAAAAAACAAATCCACAGGCACTCTACACAAACATGAGGAGTTTTCTGAAGGCTGCACTTCTAACATACAGCAGAATCACGTCTAAAAGAAAGAAGGAAAATAACATCAAGACAAGAGGCTAAAAAAAAAACAAACCATCTGTTCCTTTATGTATATATATATATAGAGAGAGAGAGAGATACAGCAACTTGAAATCTTGACTGAGGAGAAAATAATTCTGAGAAGTTCGACAGTGAAATCCATGTGGGCACCCCAGACACAGCTAAAAGCTGTCATGGGGCTGACTGCTTCATACCATTTCCAGCCAGAGCATGAAACAGCACCATCAAGGACACCAGTGAGTGGCTTGAGAACAGCCCTGAAGAAAAGGACTTGGGAGTGCTGGTGGATGAGAAGCTCAACATGAGCCAGCAGTGTGCACTTGCAGCCCAGAGAGCAACCAGAGCCTGGGCTGCAGCAAGAGCAGTGTGGGCAGCAGGGCCAGGGAGGGAATTTTGCCCTTCTGCACCCTCTGCACCGACTCCACCTGGAGCACTGTGCCCAGCTCTGGAGCCCTGTGACAGGAAAGAGCTGGAGGGGCTGGAAGGTGTCCAGAGAAGAGCCACGAGGATGAGCAGAGGGCTGGAGCTGCTCTGCTATGGGCACAGGCTGAGAGAGTTGGGGCTGTTCAGTCTGGAGAGGAGAAGGCTCCCAGAAGATCTCATTGTGGCCCTCCAGGATCTGACAGGGGCGACAAGAAAGCTGGGGAGGGACTTTCTAGGCTGTCAGGTAGTGAGGGGAATGGATCCAAGCCAGAGGAGAGGAGATTGAGATTAGATATTAGGAAGAAGTTCTTGACCATGAGAGTGGTGAAAGACTGGCACAGGCTCCCCAGGGAGGTAGTGGAAACCTCATCCCTGGAGGTGTTTAAGGCCAGGCTGGATGTGGCTCTGAGCCACCTAATCTAGCATGAGGTGTCCCTGCCCATGGCAGGGGGGTTGGAGCTGGATGATCCTTGAGCTCCCTTCCAGCCCTGACAACTCTGTGATGCTGTGAAGATTTGCTACAACTTGCTGTGGCACAATCTCTGCTTTCCAGACAGCTTTGGTGTTTAACTGCCATTGTGCTGCAGAAAGGGAAGGGGATACAATACCCTCAATCAAGTGTCTTGCATGCAGTGAGATTTTAACCGCACAAGCCACTTCCACAACTCAGTGTTAGTAAGTTGATCCAGACTGTCTCTTAAACTCCTGGATAAACTCAGAGATCAAAATACCTGGCATAAAGGTTATCAGCAAACCCAGCTGGAGCTCTCCCACCTAGCAAGAAAAAGTTTTCTCTTCCAGAGCAGCATGAAAAAAAAAAAATGAAACCTCACTTGCTTGACTCCAGTAAACATGGGGGAGGTTGGGACATGTTTTTCATCCCTCCCAAAAACATCCCACAGCCACAGGCTCAGCTAAGGAAACTGCAGAATCCTTTAAGCATCTCATCCCAACGGAAGGTACAGCACAAACCATGACAGAATCACAGAGTGTCAGGGGCTGGAAGGGACCTCCAAAGCTCATCCAGTCCAACCCCTTGCCAGAGCAGGGTCACCTACGGCAGGTCACACACGAGGGGTCACAATTCTAGGTGAGATTTGAATATCTCCAGAGAGGGAGGCTCCACAACGCCCCTGGGCAGCCTGTTCCAGAGTTCTGTCACCCTCACAGGGAAAAAATCTTCCCTTCTGTTTCCATGGAACTTCCTATGCTTCAGCTTCCATCAGTGCCCCTTGTCCTGTCACTGGGCATCACCCAGCAGAGCCTGGCTCCAGCCTCTGGGCACTCACCTTTACATCTTTATAAATAGGAATGAGGGCAGCCCCCTGGCTCCTCCTGTCCAAGCTCTGGAGCCCCAGCTCCGCAGTCTATGCCTCTGTGCTTTTGCCCAGCAACCCTTTCCTGAAAGCACACAGCAGGCATGGAGCCAATGTGGAGCCACAGCACCAGTAAGACTTAACAGCTAAAACAGCATGACTGAGGAAGCAGCAAAGCCCATAAATAGCAACCTGATGTAGCAACTCACATCACAGAGACAAGCAAAAAGCAGCTAGGAGACAAAAATCCCTTTGGTGAAGCAGCAAAACTCAAGTGATGTGGCTTCCCCCATCTGGAGCACTGTGCCCAGCTCTGGAGTCCTGTGACAGGAAAGAGCTGGAGGGGCTGGAAGGTGTCCAGAGAAGGGCCATCAGGATGATCAGAGGGCTGGAGCTGCTCTGCTATGGGCACAGGCTGAGAGAGTTGGGGCTGTTCAGTCTGGAGAGGAGAAAGCTCCCAGCAGACCTTATTGTGGCCTGCCAGGATCTGAAGGGGGCTACAAGAAAGCTGGGGAGGGATTTGTTAGGCTGTCAGGAAGTGATAGGACTGAGGGGAATGGATCCAAGCTAGAGGAGGACAGGTTTTGATTAGATACTAGGAAGTTCTTGACCATGAGGGCGGTGAGAGACTGGCACAGGTTGCCCAGGGAGGTGGTGGAAGTCTCATCCCTGGAGGTGTTTAAGGCCAGGCTAAATGTGGCTCTGGACAATCTGATCTAGCACGAGGTGTCCCTGCCCATGGCAGGAGGGTTGGAGCTGGATGATCCTTGAGGTCCCTTTCAGCCCTGCCAGTTGTGTGACTCTACGGTAGCTGTGCCTGGTGCGTTTAGGCTGTGCAAGCAGTGCTGGCATTAGGCTGGTGTGAGCAATTTTAAGAGGTGAATATCTGTGTTCAGATGTCCACTGAGAAGGTGTTTATCTGGGGTGCACAGCAAATAACTGCACACAGAGAGCTGGCTGCAGGCTCAGTGGAATCCCCTTCATCTGCTGAGCATCTCACCTACATCCCTGCAGAGGCTGCTGCGGCGCAAGACAAAACCAGAGAGTGACATTCCCCAACGTTGCTGCTCCACTTGGACAGAAAGGGCTCTCCAGGTGCCCAGCAGCAGCTATTCCCTGGCTAAACCCCATGGTGAAATGCTAGGAGATAAAGGTTAGCAGGATTAGCACAAAAGGTCCCACTGCAAGACAAATGTCTCCTTCACAGCTCAGCTCCCAGCCGTCAGGACTGCTCGCTCATGCCTGCCACCGCCGTGCCACCTTGGGACCCGCCGCTCAAACATGCTGCGCACTCTCCACAGCTCTTGTTGACACTGAGAGGAGCTTTGCATCACCACCAGGCCAGAAGAGACTTTTTAAACACGGGGAGATCACCACAGAGTTTCTGCTTCACACCTCAGCACCTTCTGAAAGCAGCTTCTGCAAAGGCATGATGAATTTTCCCAGCTGGAAGGGTTTATGCTCTGCTTGCTCCCTTCTACTCCTTCAGTCTCTCATCTTTCCCAAGCGAAAAATGCATTCAGCAACCCCTCCTAGTTTTAGGGTAGAGTTAGGCTGGACCTGAGGAGGAAGTTCTGCACAAGCAGAGTGGTAGGGCAAGCTGCCCAGAGCTGTGCTTGAGGCCCTGTCCCTGCAGACCTTCAAGCTCAGCCTTGCTGTGTCCCTGTGCAGCCTGCTCTAGCTGGAGGTGTCCCTGCTGAGTGCAAGGGGGTGGACAAGATGCTCTTGGAGGCTCCCTTCCAACCTGCTGCAATCTGTGACTCTGTGAGGTTTTAAGCATTTCATGCTTGCAAAAGCCTTGCACTATTTCAGTGCATGTTTAGAGAGAGGTTACTTTCAAACAAACCAAGGCAGAGACCTGAATTTATTAGCAGGCACCCAAACGTGTTGGGTTTTGCTGTAGCAATAAATTCCCAGGGTGATTTTTCAAACAGGCCTTAAGTACCAGGGGGCAAAAAGTGCAGTTCAGATTCCTACACATAGCTTTGGATTTAAATATTCTTCTCCCTGCTGCTTTACACCTCCCTGTGCTTCAGAAACTAGCTGGGGCTCTGGGACCTTCTCCTGACTCCACTTTCTCCAGGCTTTTTCCTGTGAGGACAAGACCACAGCATGAAATTCTAAGACTGTTAAAGGAGAAAGGGCCTGGATGGGAGCGTGGAACATTTCAGCCTTCCCAGGACAGTCGGTTTTATTCTACTCCCTCTACTGGCACACATCAAAAGCAAGGAAAGGAGAAACCTGAAGGGCATTCCAGCATGTAAAATATAATGAGTAAATATTCCCTGCAACCTCAAAATCATCATTCACACAACTTGGCAAAACACTCCCTGCAAAGCCTGAGCATTGTTTTCAAGCCATCAGCAAACTCGGGGCAGAGCTGCCAAAATGAACCCCGTACCTCAAAATAACACGAGGGTGTGAGGGTGACAGAACACTGGAGCAGGCTGCCCAGGGGGGTTGTGGAGTCTCCTTCTCTGGGGACTTTCCAAACTGGGCTGGGTGATAGGTTGGACTGGATGATCTTGGAGGTCTCTTCCAACCTGGTTGATTCTATTCTATTCTATTAAACCCACCTGGGTGTGTTCCTGTGTAACTTGCTGTAGTTGACCCTGTTCTAGCAGGGACTGGATGATCCCTGAAGGTCCTTTCCACCCTTAACGTTCTGTGGTTCTGTGACAAGCACATCTCTGGCCCACTTTGTGTTCCTACTACTATCAAGCAGTGGCATCACTGCTCAGACCCAAAGGGGTAGTCTAGGGGTCATAAAAGGCCACCAGAGTGCTCCATGCGATAACCTGACCCCACACACTTCTCATGGGGGCAGGGATGTGAGCAAAACGTGTCCAGAGGAGGGCCAAGAGGATGAGCAGAGGGCTGGAGCTGCTCTGCTATGGGCACAGGCTGAGAGAGTTGGGGCTGTTCAGTCTGGAAAGGAAAAGGCTTCCAGCAGACCTTACTGAGGCCTGCCAGGATCTGAAGGGGGCTACAAGAAAGCTGAGGAGGGACTTTTTACGGTGTCAAGCAAGAGTGGGGGGAATGGATCCAAGCTAGAGGAGGGCAGGTTTCAATTAGACATTAGGAAGAAGTTCTTGATCATGAGGGTGGTGA
Source organism: Tricholaema leucomelas (assembly GCA_013400475.1). NCBI lineage: Eukaryota > Metazoa > Chordata > Aves > Piciformes > Lybiidae > Tricholaema lacrymosa > Tricholaema leucomelas. The sequence goes on from WAAF01013962.1 coordinate 348,866, forward strand.
GAGATTGGCACAGGTTGCCCAGGGAGGTGGTGGAAGTCTCATTCCTGGAGGTGTTTAAGGCCAGGCTGGATGTCGCTCTGGGCAACCTCATGTAGTGTGAGGTGTCCCTGCCCACGGCAAGGGGGGTTGGAGCTGGATGATCTTTGAGGTCCCTTCCAGCCCTGACAGTTGTGTGACGCTGTGCAAACCACCCTGAGCTTAATGAGTGGCTGCTTAAGCATTAGGGCAGTGCTCTGTGAAGCACTGGATATTAAAATTGGCTAGTTGCAGACATCAGACGGACAGGAAGGGTTGTTTGACACTGTGCCATTTCGAGGAGAAATTGCAATCTTACAGCTCAAATAATTCCAGCCAGGGATTAACATTTCAGAGGCTGAGCCAGAGATTATGTGTGTGGATCTGGAATTTCATCATCTCCCTTCGGCACAATGGCTTATTCTTCTTTTATTTCTTTACCCCCCCACCCCCATCTATTCTCTCAGGAAGGGTCAGGACAGCTTAGCCCTGCTGCTGCATTCATTTCATCTCCACATTAAGCAGATACCTTCCAGTCTTTAGTTCTTACGGCTTCGATTCCATTACGAGGCACCGCGGCCGTGCCGCCGCTAATGAGCTGGGTACCAAATCAAAGGCTGCCATCAAGTGGTTGCAGCCAACCACCAGCTTCTTGCACAGAGAAGTCTTCTGCAAGGGGTTTTTCACTAGCACCTGCTGAACAGGATGATGGAGGAATCACAAGGCCAAGGGCCAGGTCCTGCACCTGGGTAACTCAGCAACATCGTGGAGAGCCCAGACCTGGAGATGTGTGGTTGGGAAGGTGAGACGTGGAGAGGGAGCTGGGGGTGTTGGTTGGCAGTCACCAGCAGTGGCCAGGTGGCCAAGAAAGCCAAGGGCAGCCTGGCTAGGGTTAGAAGCAGGGTGGGCAACAGGGACAGGAGATGTCCATCCCTCTGTGCTCAGCACTGGGGAGGCCACAGCTCGAGTGCTGTGTTCAACTCTGGGCCCCGCACTGCAGGAAGGACACTGAGGGGCTGCAGCCTGTCCAGAGCAGGGCAGTGAGGCTGGAGAAGGGCCTGGAGCAGCTGGGCTGTGAGGAGGGGCTGAGGGAGCTGGGGGTGTGCAGGCTGCAGAAGAGGAGGCTGAGGGCAGAGCTCATTGCTCTCTGCAGCTCCCTGCAGGGAGGTTAGAGTGAGGAGGGGGCAGCCTCTGCTCCTTGGTGCCAAGGGACAGGAGCAGAGCAAATGGTTCCAAGCTGCCCCAGGGGATGCTAGGAAATATTTCTGCCCTGGAAGGGTTCTCAGACCTTGGAATGGTCTGCCCAGGACAGTGCTGGAGTCCTCATCCCTGGAGGTGTTCCTGCAGCCTGTGGAGCTGGTGCTGAGGGACATGGTGGAGTGCTGAGCCTGCAGTGCTGGGTGGAGGGTGAGGCTGAATGAGCTTGGAGGGCTCTTCCCACCAGATGTGTTCTGTGATCCTGTGAAATTGCCTCAAAGTGCCCCAGGGGAGGTTTAGGTTGGAGATGAGAAGAGACTTCTTCCCTGAAAGGGTTCTCAAAGCCTGGCAGAGGCTGCCCATGGAGGTGATTGAATCCCCACAGCTGGAGGTGTTTCCAAGAGGCAGAGCTGTGGTGCTGAGGGCCATGGCTTAGCCTCAGCCTTGCCAGCGCTAGAGAATGATTGGACTGGATGATCCTAAAGGCTTTTTCCAATCCAAACCATTCTACCATTCTGAGAGTCCCAAGATGGACAACCCGAGATGGAAGAGTTGCAGCACCATAAAGAGTTTGGTTTCCCTGAAGCAGAGGAGGGTTGCTTCATCCCAAAAGGAAGCCCTCTGAGGGTGGATGCAGAGAGGCAGGGATGAGAAGAAGGCTGCAGTAAGACCAGAACTATTTCACCAAGTCCACGTTTAGCAGCCCAATTGTTAAACAGCTCTCCAATATCATAGGAGCAAACATCCTTCCTCAAGAGCCTTCGTCCTCCCTAGTTATGCAGCCTATTTAATACCTCAAATCCTTCCTAATAAATGAGCTGCTCCTCTCTGCTGTATAATTAAAGTTATATAAGTGAATTGAAGATAATTATGGGGAAGATGTCTACCTATGATTCATGGAACAACAAGCACATAAAAAAATTACACTAATTCCTTGCTGACAGATTTCTGGGGTTATTTCCCAAATATTCCATTTTGCCCTTTCACTGATGAAGACAGAGACAAAATCCTGCCCTAACTCATCATGTTGCTTCCCCTGGCTGCTCCTGAAGCAACCGCCTGATGCCTGTCCTGGAGGGCACAGGTCTCCTTACTGGAGCTATCTTCATGAGAGCTTGTCCCTGCCTCTTATTCTGCTTATTCTCTCCACTGTTGCCTTCTCTGCTGCCCACATGGCAAAGTCACAGACTGTACTGGGTTGGAAGGGACCCTCCAAGGGCATCTTGTCCACCCTCTGCACTCAGCAGGGACACCTCCAGCTAGAGCAGGCTGCACAGGGACACAGCAAGGCTGAGCTTGAATGTCTGCAGGGACAGGGCCTCAAGTACAGCCCTGGGCAGCCTGTGCCAGTGTCTCACCACTCTCCTTCTGCACAACTTCCTCCTCAGGTCCAACCTAACTCTGCCCTGCTCTACTCTCAAACCATTGCCCTTGGCCTATCCCCACAGGCTCCTCTGAACAGTCCCTCCCCAGCCTGCCTGGAGATCCCTTTCAGATACTGAAATGCAACTCTAAGGTGTCCCCTGGAGCCTTCTCTTCTCCAAGCTGAACAGCCTCAACTATTTCTACACAGCAGAGGTTCTCCAGCCCTCTGATCATCTTTCTGGCTTCCTCTAGACCTACTCCAGCAGCTCCATGTGTTTGGATCCCAGAGCTGGGGGGTAACCCAGTTCCTGCCCATCTGGTGTCCCTTGGTCTCACCTTTCCATTGCAGACAACAGTATCTCAGGCACTAACATTACTCCTTTTATTGTTCTTGTGCCACTCATTTTCAAGCAAAAAAACCTAAACATCCCAGTGCTGGAGAAGAGGTGAAAAGATGCAAGCTTTGGTCCAAGACAGATTTTGCACTTGATTTCTGTGTTCTTTTGATGTTCTTATCTGAATTTGTTTAGCTTTTCAATCTCTTTGTCTCAAAAGCAGTCAGAGATTGGCACAGGCTGCCCAGTGAGGTGGTGGAGTCCCCATCCCCGGAGATGTTCAAGAACCTTGTGACCCTGGCAGCTGGGCACAGTGTTTAGTGGCCATGGTGGTGTTGGGTTGATGGTTGGACTGGATGATCTGAGATGGCCTTGCCAACCTAAGCAATTCTGTGATTCCATAACCATAGAAAGCACCAAGAATTTGCACCTTTCAAGTCACTTCTCACTCTTCACCTGAAAACTGCCAATGAATTCCTTTCGCTTTCAGATGATATCGAGAGAGAGAATTCTTCCCATGATTTTCAACATCACTCCCAGTTTAGTTAACGCTGCCAATGGGGTTTTATTTTTGTGCTGTGCCATCCCTAGGCCTGAGGGTTGTTCTGTGGAGGAGCTTTGCTTTGGGGAGCAAAGCTTTAGAGAGTTTCCTACATTTCATCCCTTGTTGGGATATAAATGATAAAAACTTGTTGGAAAAACTGAGAGTCTTGAAAGAAATTCTCAGAAAACAAAAATGTGCACAGATTAAAGGTTGAGGAGGGCACATTTAGAGTGCAGATTAGGAAGAAATTTTTGAGAGTGAGGGTAGGGAGACACTAGAACAGGTTTCCCAGGGAGGTTGTGGAGCACAGAATCACAGAATGAAAGATCACATTCTGTGATTCTGTGCTCCACAACCTCCCTGGAAGTGTTCAAGGCCAGGCTGGATGAGGCCTTGAGCAACCTGTGCTGGTGGGAGGTGTCCCTGCCCATGGCAGGGGGTTGAAACTGGATGATCTTGAAGGTCTTTTCCAATCCAACCCATTCCATGAATCTGTGAATCTCTTTTTAACAGGCAAAGCCCTGAGAGTCAGAGCTGGCAGCTTCCTTGCTCAGGCTGTGACCATGGGGTATTAACATTAACTTCTAGAGCCAACCTGCCACACTTGCAAGTTAGGGCAGTCAACTTAGTTGCCAGTTCTGCTCTACAGAAAACAGCCCAGAAGCAGAAAGGCTGCTACTGCCCAGCACAAGCTAACACACAACTGTGAAGCCTTCAGGCTTTACATCCACCACCCTTGACACACTGCCACCTCTGCTTCTTCAAGCCACTGCAAAACAGAAGAAACATGAGGAGAGGCTGAGGGGCCTGGGGTTGGTTAGTCTGGAGAGGAGAAGGCTGAGAGGGGATCTGATCAATGTCTATCTATATGTCTATCTATATCTGAGGGGTGGAGCTCAGGATGAAGGTGCCAGGCTCTGTTTGGTGGTGCCCAGTGACAGGACAAGGCACAACAGGTCCAAGCTGGAACCCAGGAGATTGCACTTCAACATGAGGAGAAAGTTGTTTGGTGTGAGGGTGCTGGAGGCCTGGAGCAGGCTGCCCAGAGAGGTTGTGGAGTCTCCTTCTCTGAAGTGTTTCCAAGCCCACCTGGATGTGTTCCTGTGTGACCTGCCCTGGGTGCCCCTGCTGTGGCAGGGGAGTTGGACTGGATGATCTCAGGGGGTCCTTTCCAACCCCTCACATTCTGTGTCTCTGTGAAAGCTCAAGTACAGAGCAGTGTGCTCAGCACAGCAGTCTCACAGCTCAGGGTTGTAGCTCTGGTTACACAACTGGCAGAAATTCAGTTCAATCTCACATTGATGTCAGTATGTGGAAGCTCAGAGAACACTGAACAGCTGCAAGGAGTTGTTTTCTGGCACTTGAGCCAAGGCCATTTGGTTCACCTAAACTTTCCAGCCTGCTCTCAGGCTGACACCAGACAAAAGCTAAACCTGAAGAAATTAATTGATGCAGGAGCAGCTCTGCTGTGAGTACAGGCTGAAGGAGCTGGGGGTGTGCAGCCTGGAGAGAAGGCTCCAGGGGGACCTCAGAGCTGCCTGCCAGTGCCTGAAGGGATCCTGCAGGAAGGCTGCAGAGGGACTTTTGCTGAGGGTGTCTGGAGACAGGCCAAGGGGAAATGGTTTGAAGCTGAGGCAGAGCAGGGTTAGAGTGGAGCTGAGGAAGAAGTTCTTCAGGTGGTGAGACTCTGGCATAGGTTGCTCAGGGAGGCTGTGGATGCCTCTCCCTGGAAGTGCTCAAATTGTAAGAGGCCTTGAGCAGCCCAACTCTAGTTGAGAGACAGGGGGTTGGAGGAGATGATCTCTGAGGTCCCTTCCAGCCTGAGCTATCCTAGGATTCCAGACGTTATTTAGTCCAGATAAAGCAAAGCAATGAGAAAGGAAAAAACTTCATGTGAAAAGAAGAAAAATAAAATAAAGAAAAGTGATGGTGCAGGATCAGTTCAGAAAGGATCCTTATGCTGAGAGGGGAAAGGAGCCTTGAACGAAATAGCATCAATTAAGTTATGGAGGTCAATTAATTTCCATTCTATTAAGCCCTATTAAGACAGCTAACAAGCAAAGATAAGAGGCTGAAGGCAATAACATCCAGTGCTATTACCCTGCCAGATGGCTTTCCTAATAACACAGCTTTGCAGGAAGCCAGCTCTCTGCTCTTGCTGTCAGCTGCCTGCTCTGCTACTGCTGCCCACTGTTCTGACACAGCAAGCTCTGAGTTCCACTGCAGCTGCGGGCATCAAAGGGTCACAGCATCACTGAGGCTGCAGCAGAGCTCTGAGAGTGTCAAGCCTGGCCTGTGACCAAGCACCACCACAACGACCAGACCATGGCACTGAGTGCCACAGCCAAGCTTGCCTTAAACACCTGCAGGGATGGTGACTCCACCACCTCCCTGGGCAGCCCATTCCAGTCTCTAATTCCCCTTTCCATCAGGAAGTGCTTCCTAACGTCCAAACTAACCCACACCTGGCACAGCTTCAGACCATGCCCTCTTCTCCTGTCACAAGTTGCCTGGGAGCAGAGCCTGACTCCACCTGACTACAGCTTCCCTTCAGGTAGTTGTAGACAGCAATAAGGTCCTCCTGAGTCTCCTCTGCTCCAGGCTGAACCCTCCCAGTGCCCTAAGCCTTTCCTCTGTTACCTCCCCCTCCAGCCCCCTCCCCAGTCTCATTGCTCTCCTCTGGACCCTCTCCAGCCCCTCAGGATCTCTCTTGCAGTGAGGGCCCAGAGCTGCACACAGTGCTCCAGGTGAGGCCTGCCCAGTGCCAGTACAGGGCAGAATGGCATCCCTGCTGCTGCTGGCCACCCTGTTCCTGATACAAGCCAGGATGCCATTTGACTTCCGTGCCAGTCAGGCACACTGCTGGCTCGTGCCTAGCAGTTGTCCCCCAGCATTGCCAGGTCCCTCTCTGCCAGGCACTCTCCAGCCACTCACCCCCAGTCTGTAGCTGCATGTGGTTGCTGTGCCCAAAGTGTAGGACCTGCCCTTGTCCTCGTTCATCCTGGTCCTGTTGGCCTCAGCCATGGGCACAGCCTGACCAGGTGGCTCTGAAGTGTCTCCTACCTTCCAGCAGGTCCACACTGTCCCCCACTTGCTGCCATCTGCCAATTTACTAAGGGCAAACTAAATCCCTTCATTCAAGTCACCAGCACAGCTGCTGAACTGAACTGGGCTCAGTGCTTCTATCCCTGGGGGACACCCCTGGGCACCAGCCAGCAGCTGGGTGTATGCACAATGCTCTGCACAGTGATGGAGAGTCCAATTCTTTCTTTTTTTTTTTTTCCTGACACATATTTCCAGATGCAGTTGCCAGGTATGATCTCCAATAACCACCATCTTCAGCTGGCCTCCGGATTCGAGGAGGCTGCAAGATGACCTAAGAGCAGCCTGCCAGAACCTGAAGGGGCTACAAGAAGGCTGCAGAGGGACTGCAGCCAAAGGCCTGCAGGGACAGAATGAGGGCAATGGCTGCAAACTAGAGCAGAGCAGATTGAGGTTGGCTGTAAGGAACAAGTTCTGCAGCAGGAGGCTGCTGGAACCCTGCAACAGGTTGCTCAAGGGGGCTGTGGAGTCTCCCTCTCTGGAGATACTCAAGAACCATCTGGATGTGTTCCTGTGTGATCTGCTCTAGGTGATCCTGCTCTGGCAGGGAGGCTGGACCAGATAAGATTTCAAGGTGCCTTCCAGCCCCTGACATTCTATGATTCTATGAAAGGGACCCCTGAGGGAAGATATCACCTTCTCACCTCCCCTGCTCCCAGATTTTGAACAAGCAGGTGGTGATTTGTGCCCCTGGATCGGTTGAGACCTGCTCAAACTAGCTTGCTGGCACCTTCTCGGTGGTGCTCAGTGCCAGGACAAGGGGCACAAACTGGAAAGCAGGTGGTTCCATCTGAAGATGAGAAATCTCTTTGATGTGTGGATGCTGGAGCCCTGGAACAGGCTGCCTAGTGGTGGTGGAGAGCTTGCAAAGCCAGCTGGGCACTGTGGCCCTGTGCAGGCTGCTGCGGGTTCCCCTTCTTCAGCAGGAGGGGTGACTGGAGAACCTCCAGAGCTGCCTTCCCTTCCCTGTGACTACAGGAACAGAGTTCCTGTTTCCATCCACCACTAAGCGGAGCTATGAGCCCGGGAAAAGAGCTTCTCCCTGTTTCTAAGCAGAGCAGCTTCGGCAGCATCCACAGCTTCCCGTGGTGCTTCCGCAACCCAACCAAAGCCAGACCAAGCTCCCAACCGACCAAGAGAAAGGAGGGTGAAAAGCAACTGCTTTGAGAGCTGCCCTAGTCATGGCTGTACTGCATCTGGTTACCAAATGTCTTACCAAATGTCTATGACTCCAATTCAGAGATCTCGTTCTGAAGGGAATATCGATGCATTCTCTAACCACAGACTACCTCTGCTTGGACACCTTCAAGACCATCCAGTCAAGCCTTAATCAATGGATAAATATCCACCTACCAAGGACTGCTTGGCAGTTCTTGTGGGATGAAATAAGGGTGTCAATAAGAGAGCAGAGACAAAGTTTGAACACAACAAAAGACTGCTCCATCAGCAGTAGCTCCTCCACTCCTTTCCATCTGCCTTTGGAACAGGCTGCAATGCTTTGGGGCACAGCAACAGAATCACAGAGGGGTAGGAAGAGGCTTCCAGAAGTCATCCAGTCCAACTCTCTTGCTACAGCAGGGTCACCCAGGGCAGGGCACACAGGAACACATCCAGCTGGGGCTGGAAAGGCTTCGGAGAAGGACACTCCACAACCTCACTGGGCAGCTGCTCCAGGCCTCCAGTACTCTCACAGGGACAAAGTTTCCCCCCCTGTTCCCCTGGCACCTCCTCTGCTCCAGATGGCACCCAGTGCCCTTTGTCTTGTCCTTGGCCACCCCTGAGCAGATCCTGGCTGCATCTTTATGACGCTGCCCTGCACATCTTTAGCACAGCACTGAGGGCAGCCCTCAGGCTCCTCTGCTGCAAGCTCCCAGCCCCAGTTCCCTCAGCCTGACCTCACAAGAGATGTTCACTGCCTGCAGCAGCTTGGTGCTCTGGGCTGGGCTCTCTCAAGCAGTTCCCTGAGGTCCTTCTTGACCTGAGGGGCCCAGAATTGGGCATAATATTCCAGATGTGGCCTCAGCAGGGCACAGTAGAGGGGCAGGAGAACCTCTCTGGACCTACTCACCACAGCCCTTCTAATCCACCACAGGATGCCCTTAATCTTCTTGGCCCCAAGGGCACCTTGCTGGCTCCTGAGCATCCTTCTGCCCACCAGGACCCTCAGGTCCCTTTCCGCTTGGCAACTCAGGCAACCTCCCACCCAGTAAGCACCACTGCAGCTGGGATAAGTGAGCAAGCACAGCATGCAGTGTCTGTACTGCTGCCACCTCTCTCTCTCTCTTATGATGACACAACAAAACAAGAGGTCATAAAGCAGGACACAAAGCCTGCAATGGCCACTCTGAACTGCTGCTGCAACGTCACAGGAAACCCAGCTGCAGCCAGAAAGCTTGGCTGAGAAATGCTCTGACATTGTTTAAGGCAGGGCAGCTCATACAGCAACAATTGGTGATGGAGACTTCCCTGACTAAAATAAACTGAGAGAGAAAAAGGCAGCTCCAGGAAGCTGTAAGTGAACTGTGGCTGGTGTTCAGCAGCTTGACAGACAGAAATAGAAGCCTGACATTTAGAAACAGAAGTTTACATACAGTACTTTGCGTTCAGCCCTTCTGAATGTGCAGAATTAACCTGAGCTTTGCACATCTCAAGCAATTCTGATGCTCTGCTGAGATCTCACCTCCAATCCTGCCTCCAGCTCTGCTGTCCCCAGCAGCAGAAGAACACAGAGCTGCTGGAGTGAGCCCAGAGGAGGTCATAAAGATGCTCCAAGGGCTGGAGCAGCTCTGCTGTGAGCACAGGCTGAGGGAGCTTGGGGTGTGAAGACTGGAGAGGAGAGGGCTCCAGGGGGACCTCAGAGCTGCCTGCCAGTGCCTAAAGGGATCCTGCAGGAAGGCCTCAAAGGACTTCTGCTGAGGGTGTCTAGAGACAGGCCAAGAGGGAACAGTTTGAAGCTGAGGCAGAGCAGAGGTAGACTGGAGCTGAGGAAGTTCTTCAGTAGGAGGGTGGTGAGACTGGCACAGGTTCCTCAGGGAGGCTGTGGCTGCCTCCTGCCTGGAGGTGTTCAAGGCCAGGGTGGATGAGACCTTGAGCAGCCTGGACTAGTTGAGAGGTGTCCCTGCCCATGGCAGGGGGTTGGAGTAGATGATCTCTGAGGTCCCTTCCACCCTGAGCCATTCAATTCCGTGACTGTCTTGCTAATAAGCAAGCAGCAGCATTCTTGAGGTGAAGGAGATCCCCTGGAACTCCTCCTGTTCCCTCCCACCTCGGTGCTGTGTGGCACCTCAGTGCCTCAGCAGAGGAGCAGGAGGTGTGCTGTTTAAATCCAAGAGCAGTGAGAATGAAATGCGGCACCAAGGAGCAGTCCACAGCCACAGATTCTACCAAGACACCCACACACTGCCTTGCTACCACAGCCCTTGCAAAACCCTTCCACGGGTCACTTTCCTGCTGAAGGACACTCCAGGTAAAGCAGCTTCCCCATTTTTTTGATCCCCCTGAGCAGAAGCTGCAGCCCAAGACAGGCCAGGGACAGGAAAGAAGCAGTTGCTGAAGGCCTTTTGCTCCACGCAGTGCTAAGCCCTGCTACTTGGCCAAGCATCCTGTTTGTGCAGCCCTCCAAGGAGCTCTGGCAGCTTCAGCCTCAGCAGACGGCCCTTGGGCTCTCACTGCATGCCCCAGACAGCTCTCACAGGCAGAGGGAGAGACTTGGTACCCCAGGGAGCAGGGGCCATGTCATCTCACTCCTGCTCTTGGCTCAAGTGACCACGGCTGGTCCCACTCCTCCACCCTGCCTCAGTTTCCCCAGCTGTAAAAGGCAGGTGAGGAATCTGTGCCCTTTGCTTCCAAAGTGGGCAGGGCACACAGCAGTGGGGAGGTGCAGATGCCATAACTCAGCTCGGACTTGTTCCCTGCCCTGCTGACAGCCAAATCCTGTGTCACAGCCATGAAACAATGAGTCATGGCCCAGCTCTGACTTGTTTACTCCACTGCTCACAGCAAGCTAAAGCCAGCAGGGCTTGGTGCTGCCAGGGCAGGGAGCTCAGCAGTGCAGCGCGGGGCTGCCCTCTCCTTGGCGGGCACACAGCAACGTGCATTTTGCCAGGCCCTCACCAGCACACAGCAAAGCCTCCCTCTGCTCTGACTTCACCAGGCCCTCACCAGCACACAGCAAAGCCTCCCTCTGCTCTGACTTCACCAGGCCCTCACCAGCACACAGCAAAGCCTCCCTCTGCTCTGACTTCACCAGGCCCTCACCAGCACACAGCAAAGCCTCCCTCTGCTGCAGCAGCTCAGATTTTACTCCAGCATTTGGCTGCTCTTGAATCTTTTGAAACAGTTCAGTCTTGCACACACAGAAAGCCCAGACCCAGGCTTACGTTCTCGATGACAAAGGTCCACTCTTTGTCTTCAAACTCTTCAGCGTGGGGATCCTAGGAAAAAGAACAAAATCAGAGAACTTCAGCCTCAAAAATCAATCCAGAGAGCAAGAAACTGCAACTCAGCCAAGATGTTCATATGCTGCCAGAAATGTGTTTGCCCACTGAAGGTGACAGAGAGAAAAGTTTTAGCTGTGCTGTAGGCTTCAGTGGGTGTCTATGAGATGAGGATCAAGTTGGGCTAAATCTGCCAAGAAGGACTGAAGAACTGAAAAATAGAATAACAAAGACTCCTGCAGGTACAAACAAGAGTCTGAGTCAGACAAAAGCTGCAGTTCTGTTTCCATTCATCCAGAGCAAAACAAAAAAAAGAAGATAAATCACAGAATCACAGAATGGTCTGGGCTGGAAGGGAACTCCAGAGCTCATCCAGTTGCACCCCCCACACTCAGCAGGGACATCCTCCACTAGAGCAGCCTGCCCACAGCCCTCTCCAGCCTCACCTTGAACACCTCTAGGCATGGGCCCCAACCACCTCCCTGGGCAACCTGTTGCAGTGTTGCAGCAGCCTCCTGCTGCAGAACTTGTGCCTATGCTTCTCTTTAATTCTCAAGTTCCACTTCCCAAATAACCACAGCAAATCCAACCCTTGTAGAAAGCAGTGGAGAAAGCCTCTGCTCCAACCTGGTGGGAGCAGACACACACCTACAGCAGGCATCAGCCCAACCTCCTCAAGCCCATGCAGAGGTCTGAGGTCACAGCTCCAGCACAGGACCTCCTTTCCCTGCAAATGCCTCTGACACCTGTCCTTACTTCATATAATTTCTATTGCATTACAGGAGGAGACCAGAAACCATTTTGACCAGCAGGAAGATAACTACCAATGTCTTTGGCACCTCTTGCCAATGCAGGCAGCTTTCAGCTCAGGGCTGCAGCCTGCATTTGTAGTTCTCTGACAGGAAATGGTTCTAAGCTGCTCCAGGGCAGACTCAGGATGGATGCTAGGAAATATTTCTGCCCTGAAAGGGTTCCCAAACCTTGGAATGGTCTGTCTAGGGCAGTGCTGGAGTCCCCATCCCTGGGGGTGTTCCAGCACCCTGTGGAACTGGTGCTGAGGGACATGGTTTAGTGCTGAGCCTGCAGTGCTGGGTGGAGGGTTGGGCTGGATGAGCTTGGGGGGGCTCTTCCCACTGTATGTTTTCTGTGATCCTGTGAAATAGCCTCAAGGTGCCCCAGGGAAGGTTTACTGGATACAAGAAGCAGCTTTTTCCCGGAAAGGGTTCTCACAGCCTGAAAGAGGCTGCCCAGGGAGGTGGGTGAATGTCTATAGCTGAAGGTGTTTGAAAGAGACAGAGCTGTGATTCTGAGGGTCATGGCTTAGCCCCAGCCCTGGCAGAGTTAGAGACTGGTTGGGATGGATGAGCTTCAAGACCTTTTCCAACCCCAACAATTCCAAGATTCCCTGAGTAATAGCTGTTGGGGGAGTAATGGAAAAAAATGAAATATTTAAGAGTTTAGTGACTTATTATGGGGTAGCTTCATAAAATATAAAGTGATTAATGAGCCCTTTAAATCTCATTATGTCATTTGCTGCTGTATCAAAGGAAGCAATTAAACACAGAGGTAATTGCCCCAGGTTACATCTTGGAAATGGTAAGAATTTAAGAGCACTGTTAGAGAAAATGGGATCTTTGGAGTGTACAGAGGGTACAGCAAGCCAGCAGTTATCATGCACTTGATTCACATCCTGCAGAATTCCACAAACCTGGTGGATGTGATGCTACATCATGCATGAGAGAATCTGATGAATTAACTGGAACACAGAGTTTGGGAGTGGTTGGACTCAATGCTCTGAAAGGTCTCTTCTAACTGAAACCATTCTGTGATTCTACAGCTAGAAACAGTTCTGTAGGCATCTCCTTGCCCTTCCATCCTTACTACAGCTCTAGGTACTGCAGGGTTTTTTCCCCAGCCCTTTGCTGTAATTAATCTAATTTTGGCCACTGTTTGTTCATCTTTCTAAATCATCACTTTTGAGTGGGTTGAGAGCAGCCCTGGAGCTGAGGGAGCACAGGTTGTGAGAGTTGGGGCTGTTCAGTCTGCAGAGGAGAAGGCTCCCAGCAGACCTTATTGTGGCCTTCCAGGATCTGAAGGAGGCTATGAGAAAGCTGGGGAGGGACTTTTTAGACTGTCAGGTAGTGACAGGACTGGGGAGAATGGATCCAAGCTAGAGGAGGGCAGATTCTGATTAGACATTAGGAAGAAGTTCTTCAGCATGAGGGTGGTGAGAGACTGGCACAGGCTGCCCAGGGAGGTGGTGAAAGCTTTTTAAAGCCAGGCTGGATGTGGGTCTGGGCAACCTGATCTGAGGTGTCCCTGCCATAGCAGGGGGTTTGGAACTGGACGATCCTTGAGGTCCCTTCTGGCCCTGACAATCCTGTGGCTCTGTGATTGCTGAGAGGCTCTGGGCAACCTGAGCTAGTGGAGGATGTCCCAGCTAACTGCAGAGGGGTTGGACTGGGTGACCTTTGGAGGTCCCTTCCAATCCAGACCATTCTATGATTCTATGAGCTGGCAGTGTCCTTTTGCAGCCCAGAAGAGGATTCCCTGTCCCTGGAGGTGTTCAAGACACAGGACATGGTTAAATGGCCATGCTGGTGTTAGCTTGATGGTTGGACTCAATGATCTTAGAGATGTTTTCCAACTGAAAGAGTGCTGTGGCTCTGTGACTGTAGAGCTGAGCACTCATTAGGAAAAGGAAAACAGCCCTGGGAGGAAAGGTCCCAGCAAGCTGCTTTCTACACAACAGCCAAGCTGACTGGAGCTCAAAAGCTGGGAGCCTGGGGCCATGGCTTGGTACTAAGTTTAGCCTGTGCTTCCCACATGCAGTCACCTCTCAGTAGCACATTGCCTTTCAGCACCTGCAACTAGTTTTACAGCCTTCTTTTTATTTCCTTTCCCTTCTTCTTTTCCCTTGTCCTTTTTCATTTCTTTTCTCTTTCCATTCTTTTTATCTTCTCTTCTTCCTTCCCTCTTCCCTTTCTCCTTCTCTCTTTCCTTTCTCCTTTCCTCTTTTCTTTCTCATTTCCTCTCTTCTTTCTCCCTTCCTCTTTCTCATTTCCTCTCCTTTCTACTTTCCTCTCCCTTTTTGCCTTGTCGTGCCTTCCCTTCTCTCTCCCCTTCCCTTTTCTTCCCTTCCCCTGGTAGGACTCCTTCAGTGCTGAGCAGCAGCACTCAGGTGAGAAGGCAATGGCAAAGGCCAGGGCATCATCTCAGGTTTCTCTAACCAACTCTGCAGCTCTCCAGCACCAGCAGAGGGCTTAGGGCCGTCAGCAGAGCTCAGGACGCCCCACATACTTCCCACTGCAGTTTAACCAGAGCTCTGCTGGTCTCCCAGCAAGCTCAGACCTACAAACTTCCCTCTGCAATGCCACAGAGCCGCTGCTCGCTGTGGCCCCATTCTGCCCATCCCTACGCCAGCTACCCCAGACTTGACAAGTCTTCAGGGCTCAGGCAAGGGAAGGGCAGCAAGGACACACCTGGCACATCTGTTCCTTGGTGGCTACTCCATCAGCAGCCCAGTCCACCAGAAGCTCTGTCAAGGCCTAGAGCCTTTCTGCAGTGTACAAGGTGGCTACAGAAGACTGAAGGGAACCATTCTCCAGTATTTTAGGGTACCTTCAGAGTTGTTTCTGTATCTCCTGTGATCCATAGATTGATAGAATGGGTTGGGTTGGAAGGGATCTTAAGAATCATCCAGTTCCAAATCCCAGCCATGGGCAGAGACACCTCCCATTAGCCCCTCAGGTAGCTCAAGGCCTCATCCAGACTGGCCTTGAACACCTCCAGGGAGGCAACCAATGCAAGGCACATCAACAAACACAGCACTGCTGCTTCTTCCAAGCAGAAGCCAAAGCAGGTGGGAAAGATCTTCCGACTGTAAGTCCCTTCCTCCCTTCTTTCCTTTTCCATGCCTCCTCCCTAACCTTTCCAGACTTTTGAAGCTTGCCTTTCAGCTGGATCTCTTCACACCAGCCTTAACCTCCAGTCTTTCTTCCCAGGGCACAGCTCCTTCAGCACTGTCACACCCAATCAGCTCAAATGCTGGCAGCATTCCTGATCCTCCTCTACCAGTGACCTGCAGCAGATGCTCCACACACTCCTGCATCTGTCCTCAGCTTTTCCTTTTGGCTGTTTGAAGCTGCAAAAGAGTCCAAATTTGACCCAATTCCTGTGGCTTTTGCTATGCTTGCAGTGGTCTGATTAGCCTAGAAAATCACACCCAGCTCAGCTCAGCTTTTTGGTGAGCTTCCAGCCAAGCAGGCAGCTGCAAGCAGCCTGCCAGGACCTCTCCTGTGAACCACACCAGCAAGCACACAGCAATTCACACCCTCCCCGGGAAGCCCCTGGGCTGGGAAGCCACCAAGGGCAGGCATTTAGCATGCTCTGGGAAGACCTTTTCATGCTTGACTCCCACACTCAGCCTGGGTATTCCATCCTTCGGCAAGCAGATGTGCTCCCTTCCCCGAGCTCGGGACTCTTCCATCTGTGATACGCAGTGGCTTGTGTCCAGGGCTGCTTCTCCCTGCTGTGGAATGTCCTCAGCAGTGCCCCCTCAAGCCACCTGGTCTCTCCTGAACTGAAACAAGTATGTTCTGGACCTGTATTTGTTTCTTGTTTCTGGGAAATGGTTTTTCCACCCCCAAGACAATGCATTGGCTCTGCTGCAATGTTCCTGCTGGTGCATGGCCACTTCCTGCACCAGAATCACAGCTGACAAACACTGATCAGGTCCCCTCTCAGCCTTCTCCTCTCCAGACTATACAGCCCCAAGGCTCTCAGCCTCTCTTCACAACAGAGATGTTCCACTCCCCTCATCATCCTCATAGCCTCCATTGGATCCTCTCCAGTAGATCACTGATGACCTGGGACATATTCTGAGAGCTCTGTAGGGCTGGGGATACTTTCAAGAACACAAACCTCCTTTAGAATCAATTGTATTCTCATTTTCTCATTGATGTCTTTTCTTGGTAAGCTTATAAAGCTCTGCCTTTACCAAGGTCTCTCTCAAGCTTTGATAGGAAGAGCTGCTGAGCCCTCCTGTTGCTATCAGAGCAGAGGGCTGTGATAAAGCAGGGCTGCTAATCTGGGGAAGCAAAGTCCATGCTTGCACCAGGACAACAAACATGGCTTTCATTTTGGTTTGTCTGAGGAGATAACTTTGCTTCCAAGCTAGAAAATAACCCTTTGGCAATTTCCATCTGTACATCTGACCTTCACTGGGCTGGGCTAAGAGCACTGGGTGTGCTGGGCAGGGCTGGAGGTATCCTTCAGAATCTCTCTCAGCTGGTAGAGGGATGGGTTTGTATGTGCATGGAATAGCTCACAGAATGGCTTGGGTTGGAAGGGACTTTTAAGCTCATCCAGATCCAACTCCTTGCCATGGGCAGGGACACCTCCCACCAGTACAGGTTGCTCAAGGCCTCATCCAACCTGGCCTTCAACACCTCCAGGAAGGAGGCAACCACAGCCTCCCTGGGCAACCTGTGCCAGTGTCTCCCCACCCTCACTCTCAACAATTTCTTCCACATCTCCACTCTCAGTCTCCCCTCTTCCAGCTCAAAGCCATTGTCCCCCATCCTGTCACTCCCAGCCCTTGTCAGAAGTCCCTCCTCAGCTTTCCTGAAGCCCCTTCAGGTACTGGAAGGCTGCTTTAAGATCTCCCTGGAGCCTTCTCTTCTCCAGGCTGAACAGCTTCAACTCTCCCATCCTGTCCCCAAAGCAGAGCTGCTCCAGCCCTCTGATCAGCTTTGTAACCTACTCTGGGTCCTCTCCAACTGCCCTCTGTCCCTCTGCTGCTGAGCACAGCAGAGCTGGAGGCAGGATTGGAGGTGAGGTCTGAGCTGAGTGGAGCAGAGCCAAGGGGCACAATCCCCTCTCTTGCCCTCTGCCCACACTCCTCTGGCTGCAGCCAGTACACAGCTGCCTGCTGGGCTGCATGAGGGCACTGCTGGCTCCTGGGGAGCTGCTCAGCAACCAACACCTCCAAGGCTTGCTCTTCAGGGCTGCTCTCAACCCACTCAGAACTGCTGCAGGAAAGGTCTGAGCTGAGCAGAGTAGAGCCTAGCAGAGAAGCAGAATCCCCTCCCTGTGCTGCTGCTCTCCCTGCTCTGGATGCAGCCAGCACACAGCTGGCTCTGGGCTGCATGAGGGCACTGCTGGCTCCTGGGCAGTTTGGCACCATTGCCATTGCCCACAGCAGTTTGAGTGCAGCCCTCAGCCAGTTCTTTACCCAGGCAGTGGATACCCCTCAAGCCCATGGAAAAGCACACAAGTTTTCAGAGATGATAGTTCAGCCTTGCTAATGCAGGGACTCTAAACATGATCTTTTGAGGTGCAACCACAGAAGGAACACAGAACTAGAAATTCAGCTCAGTTCTCTGGCACTGCACAAAATCTGTGGCTGTTTCCATGAGAGTACCACAAATAATGGACTTAAAATTCACAACAGCAGCGTGGCCAGAGATGGGGAGAGGGGATCCTGCCCTCACCTTCAGGGCTGGGGCCAGCTCTGGGGCCCTCAGCACAGGAAAGACATGGACCTGATGGAGAGGGTCACAGAGGAGGCCACAAAAGTGACCAGGGTGTTGGAGCAGCTCTGCTACAGAGACAGGCTGAGGGAGCTGGGGTGTGCAGTCTGCAGAAGAGATGGCTCCAGGCAGACCTCAGAGCAGCCTGCCAGGACCCAAAGAGGCTACAAGAAGGCTGCAGAGGGACTGTTGCCAAAGGCCTGCACAGACAGGACAAGGGCAATGGCTGCAAACTAGAGCAGAGCAGATTGAGATTGGCTGTGAGGAACAAGTTCTGCAGCAGGAGGCTGCTGCAACACTACAATAGGTTGCCCAGGGAGGTGGCTGGGGCCCATGCCTGGAGATACTGAAGGTGAGGCTGGAGAGGGCTGTGGGCAGGCTGCTCTAGTGGAGGATGTTCCCGCTGAGTGCAGGGGGTTGGGCTGGATGAGCTTTGAAGGTCCCTTCCAACCCAATCCATTCTATGATTCTGCACTTCTAGTTTGGTAGAAAACCCTGAAGCAGAACCCATCAGCAGTGTGCAGCAGGGCAAAGGAAGAAGATAAACTGTGGAGCAGATGGAACTCATAGTGTCCTTAGCACCTGAGGCAGCTGGGTGGGCAGGAGCTGAAGGGACAGCTGAAGCAATGTATCTTTGGGATACTTTTCCCCGCATGACTCCTGAGTGCCAGGAAATTTCAGCAGCAGCCCAGAACTAAGGGAAATGACTGGGAAAAAAAAAAAGTTTTCTTTTCCTTTGGCTTGAAGGTTTTGCAAGCAGAGGTTTTGGTCTCTGCAGTCCTGAGCTCTGCTTGCCAAAGCCTTGCTAATGAGCTGTTGGAGACAGGCTAGCACCCAAAAGAGGGCTGTGCAGATAACATCAAGTACCTCCTCTGCTGAGTGCTCGCAGCACTTTGCTGGCCAGCTCTCAAGTGTCCACTGGTGACGCCTGGAGAAGACACCCTCCAGCAGCACTCAAAACCTCCACTTATCTCCTGATCCTGCCAGCACCACCTTTCAACAGCCACTTAGCACAGTCACCATGGTGGGAAATCACGTCACAGAGCATGGAGTTGTCTGCTCTGCAGCTCACTGCTGCCCTTCCCTGCGCTTCTAGTGAAGACAGCACTATCTCTGTGACTGCTGCAAAGCTCTGCTGCAGCAATCTGCTCCCATCACTGGACCCTGGACAAGGAGACAGCAGCTTCCCTTAGCTTCTCAGGTTGTAAGGAAAGAGGACAACTGTTGCCTACTAACCAGTGTGGGTGTGCTCACTGCAAGGTGCCAAACGGGCAGCAGTCACTCTCCTTCCAGGGGGTGGCTTCTAAAGTGGCTTTAGTCACTACAGCCCCAGCAGTGCTCCAGGCTTGGGCTGGAGTGTCTGGCAACTGTCTGGCAGAGAAAGACCTGGAGGTGTTGACGGACAGCTGGGTGAAGAAGAGCCAGGGTGTGCCCAGGTGTCCAAGGAGGGCACCAATAGCCTGGCCTGGGAGAAATTTATGGATGCCCCCTCCCTGGAGGTGTTCAAGGCCAGGTTTGATAAGGCCTTGAGCAACCTGGGATAGTGGGAGGTGTCCCTGCCCATGGCAGGGGGTTAGAACCAGATAGTCTTCAAGGTCCCCTCCAACCCCAACCATTCTATGAATCTACCAAGCCCTCAGACACCTGCAGCCTCCCAGGCAGCCTCCTGAACTGCCACAGGTGCCAAGCTGCAGCTTTTATCTTCATGCACAAAGGGCTTTGCTCAGTGGTGTTTGGGAAATAAATTCTGATACAACCATCAGTTTCTCACAGAATCATCATGGAATGGCTCAGGTTGGAAAGGACCTCAGAGCTCAGCTACTCCAAACGATGGGAAAGGGACACCTCAACTGGACTTGGTTGCTCAAGGCCTCATCCAAGCTGCCCTTGACCACCTCCAGGCAGGAGGCAGTCACAGCCTCCCTGTTGCCAGACACTGAAGAACTTCTTCCTCAGCTCCAGCCTAACCCTGCTCTGCCTCAGCTCCAACCCATTCCTCCTTGGCCTGTCTCTAGACACTCTCAGCAGAAGTCCCTCTGCAGTCTTCCTGCAGGATCCCTTCAGCCTAGAAATGACCAAGCAAACCCAGCAGACCTCAGCCCATGCCAAGCCCTTACAGATGGAGTACGTGCACATACTGCACGTAGTGCACCACAGACCATCTGAAAGGGCTTGGCATGGGCTATGGACCCTGCTGAGCATCAACACCTGGCTGCAGTCAGATCAGTGGGGTACACTGGAGTTTTAACTACAACCCAGAAGCAAGCTTTGGCAGGGTACAATCCATCCTTCTCCGCTGGTTTAAAGCTGGGGACATAAGGTTGTGGAGTTAATAACTTCAAGTTGGGAAGTTTAGACCAAGAGGTGCAAGCTTAGACCTCGAGATGCAAGCTTAGGACTTGTGATGCGAGCTTAGGCCTTGTGGATGCAGGCTTAGGACTTGTGATGCAAGCTTAGGACTCGTGATGCAGGCTTAGGACTTGTGCTATGAGCTCAGACCTCGAGATGCAAGCTTAGGACTTGTGATGCAGGCTTAGGACTTGTGATATGAGCTCAGACCTCGAGATGCAAGCTTAGGCCTCAAGATGCGAGTTTAGGACTTGAGGATCATGCTTAGGCCTTGAGGTGCAAGCTTAGGCCCCAGCGTGCAAGCTTAGGCCTCAACTTAGGCCTCAAGCTGCAGGCTTAGGCCTTGAGATGAGGCTTTGTGATGCTAATCTGCTGTGTCCAAATGAAGTGTTTCTAGGTGCTGTTGATGCAAGAGGGCAGCCAATGCTTTGAAGCTGCCAGTCAGAACAACACCATACCTTGAAGAGCGTCACAGTGATCTCCACGTTCTCAGGAACAGGCCATACCACCACCCCACGGTATGGGTTCTTGATTCCAGGCTGCCAGCTGTGAGCCTAAAGGAAGAAAAGAAGAAGTTGGCTTAGAAAGAGTTGTCTGAAATCCTGGCTGGACCCCACGGAGTCCAGGACATGCAGGCAGCAGTGGCATGTCCCAGCTCCACAGGCCCTCTCCGACCTCAGGCTCTGCTCAGCATGCTGAAGAACACCACTGAGGACAGTAAGGAAGCTTAGACCATTAGCTGTTTGTTTTTTCACTGAGCTAAAGATGTTCCTAGATCCATGGAATGGTTTAGGTTGGAAGGGACCTTCGAGACCATCCAGTCCCAACCCCCTACCATGGGCAAGGACCCTCCTACCAGCAGAGGCTGCTCAAGGCCTCATCCAGCCTGGCCTCCCCGGGCAACCTGTGCCAGTGTCTCCCCACCCTCACTTCCAACAGTTTCTTCCTCATCTCCAGTCTCAATCTTCCCTCAGCCACAACCTCCCTGGGCAGCCTCTGCCAGGCTTTGAGAACCCTTTCAGCCAAGAAGTTTCTTCAGATGTCCAGCCTAAACCTCTCCTGGGGCAACTTGAGGCCATTTCCCCCACTCCTCTCACTTGTTCCCAGAGAGCAGAGCCCACTACCCTCCTGGCTCCAGCTTTCTTTCAGGGAATTATAGTCAGAGGTCTGCCCTCAGCCTCCTTTTCTCCAGGCTGAACAACCCCAAGCTGGTTTGGGTTTGGGTTTTTTTGCCTTTTTCCTTCTTAGTTTTCTATTTCCAATCCTAGAGCAGCAGACATTGCAGTTTTGTGTTCCTTCCAACATGCAGAACTTCAGATCAAGACAAAGCTGCTGGAGCAGCTGGGGGACACCAGATCTGGATGCACTATTTGAGGTGAGGTCTCAGCAGAGTGGAGCAAAGGGGCAGAATCCTCTCTCTTGATTCTAAAAGGAAGGGCTAGGAACGATGGCAGTTTAAATGCAGAAGGAGAGGGGCATCCCCACCCACTGCATTCCTCGTGGCAGGGGACCTCTCTGCTGCCCTTTTCTGAAGTTCCATCTGGCCTCTTCAGCTCCAAAATCATAAGCCTTGACTTTGCCATGTGAGCTGGATCAGGCCACCTCCTCAGAGCAGAGCTGCCAACACTTCCAGACAGGGCACTGCTGCTGGGGCCAGGTGTTGTTCCTCTGTGATGGGTTTCCACCCTAACCCTCACCCCTCACTCCACTTCTCATGGGGTTGTGCCTTCTAGACCCATGTTATCTCCTACTAGTCCTCCCTAGCCACCTGGCCTCGTCTCCAAAGCCCAGGCAGGAGAAGCAGCTCAATAGAAGTGACCACCAGCAGTGGGTGTCTCATGCACAGCCCTCCCTTTGCTGGTCTCCTAAGTGTGAGGGACAAGAGCCATGACCTGGAAAGAGAAGCAGAAAGCTCCCTTACAGTTCAAGGTCAACTTCCCATCCTCCAGCAGCTCCACACTCTCTCCCAGATCAGTGCCACTTGCAAACTGACTGAGGATGCCTGGATCCCCTCACCCAGATCATGGATATTAAAGAGAACTGAGCCCTGGGGCACACCACTGGTGTGTGGCCACCACCTGGGAGTATTTCCATCCCCACCAGTCTCAGGCCCTGCCACCCTGTTCACCCAGTGAACATGCACCCACCCAAGCCCTGAGCAGCCAGGCTCTGCGGGAGGCTGCTCTGGGAAATGGTGTCAGAGGCTTTGCTGCAGCCCAGGTACACAACAGCCACAGCCTGGCCCCCAGCCACTCTCAGGGCACATTCTCATGGAAGCAGATCAGGGTGGCCAAGCAGGACCTGCCTTTCATGAACCCATGCTGAATGCCCTGCACATGCTGCACAATGGCACTCAGGATGCCCTGCTCCATGACCTTCCCTGGCACTGAGGCCAGCCTGGCTTTATCTCTTTCTTCTTCACCACCTCACCTCATCCTGCCTCTGTTGTGCAGGGTAACTGACAGATGCTTTCCTGCAGGACCCTGGAGCTGACCATAACACTTAAAGGCTGCTGTAAATTCTGGAACACTCTGGAAATGTTGGATGAATCACAGAATCAACCGGGTTGGAAGAGACCTCCAAGATCATCCAGTCCAACCTATCACTCAGCCCTAGCCAATCAACCAGACCATGGCACGAAGTGCCTCATCCAGGCTTTTCTTGAACACCTCCAGGGACATTGACTCCACCACCTCCCTGGGCAGCCCATTTCAATGCCAATCACACCCTCTGTGAAGAACTTCCTCCTAACATCCAGCCTATACATGTCCCAGGAGCCAAGCCCTCAGCGTTGGTGTGGAAAGCAAGTCAGATCTCGACCTGCCACTGTCCCCCCACCTGCAGCTCCAAGAGCAGCTCTGTTGTGAGGAGCTGCTTTTCCTTCCCTGACACTTTCCAGGTGCCCACCAGCAGAGCAGCTCGGTGATAAGCTGTGCAGGCCACAAGAACCAAGCAAGAGCTCGACTGGTTGCACTGGTGCTTAGGGCTGCTCAGGCAGGATACCAGGCAGGACACAGAGACAGGAAGAGGAGGAAACTGAAAGAGGAGCAGCCAGGTTCCTCCTCTGATGCCTCCATGCCAGCAGCATGGCTTGTTCTGAGTCTCACCAAAGCCAGACCTCATCTGGGGACAGGCAAGTCAGCTAACAGACCCGCTGGGAAAGGAAAACTGCTGCTGTCCCCACACCAAATGAAACCTCAGCTGCCCCACAGCTCAGTGTCACAAAGGGAGAAGACAAATTAAAGGCTGCTGCAGACTACAGCTTGCATCCCCACAATCATGCTGAGATCGCTGTGCTTGGTCTTCCAGTTCCAGAACAAAGCTCCGCTGGGGCACGTGCCAAGGAAGACAGTTCAAAGCCTTGGGAATGCCAGGCACCCTCTGTTCAACCCACTGCTGCCAGTGTCCTGCCAGAGCAGCCACGGACACCAGCAGGTTGCCATAGGTCTGCATTTCCCCTGACACGTGTGGGGATGCACAGCCACCTGTGACTGCCGACACAGCCATGGGCAGCACAGAGCCCCCAGCCTCTGCTGCCCTCACACTGGCACGGCCACAGCCTGCTCCTTACACACAATCACAGGGCCTGGCCAGGTCCCTCTGCAGCATCCCCTCCCCTCCAGCAGATTGACTCCCTCCCAGCTCGGTGTCACTGGCAGCAGACTGCATCCTCTCACCCAGGTCATCCATAAAGATGCTGAACTCACCTGCTCACCTGTCACAGGAGGAAAAGATAAGGAAGCCCAGACTGCTCGGCCTGGAGCAGAGAAGGCTTGGGGAGATCTTACAGATACCCATCAATGCCCACAGGGAAGGTGCCAAGTTTACAGCCAGGCTCTCCTGCGTGCTGCCCACTGACAGGCTTGAGGGCAGTGCACACAATGTGAGGCAGGAGGTTTCTTCTCAACAACAGGAACCTCTTTTTCATTGTGACAGTGACCAGGCACTGCCACAAGTTGCCCTGAAAGGTTATGGAGTGTCTCACCTTGGAGATACTCAAAAGCTGTCTGGACACAGCCCTTGGCAGTCACCCTTGAGTGGTCCTGCCTAAGCAGAGGGATTGGACCAGATAGATGTTGAAATCATCTCCCAGGGGAGGTGGTGGACTCCCCTAGATTGGACAGCTCTCATACTCAGCCTGACAAGGTGCTGGACCATCTCATTTCAACTCTGCTATTACCTACAAAGGTTGGCCTGGATGATGCCTGGGGTCCATTCCAACCTAGGAGCTCCAGAGGTCTCTTTCAACATCAACTATGTGAGTCTGCGAACTAACATGAGGGAGTCCTTGGTTACCTGTAAGGTTCAGAACAGAAATCCTACCTCCTAAAGAAATCTTTACAGCATCTTAAGACCTCATCTCCCTCCCTCCTTCTCCAAGAAGCTGGGAACCATGGACAGTTCTTGATGAAGCTGAAACCCAGGGATGGTTTTTGATGCTTTGTACTCCCTGAGCCCAGCGTCCACCAGAAATAACACAAAAGAGGAAATATTCATTTGACTTGCTTCCAAGAAAGCAATTAGATGAAAGAAATAGCTTGAATAAAGTATTTCACTGGTGTGATGACTAAGAGATGAAGAACATTTATTGATCTCCAGCTCCAATCACAGCCACTGTCCAAGCCTTCAAATTAACTCATTCCCCTGCCCAGGCCTCAGGGCCACACAGCTGCTTTCCACCTACTTCTGTGGGATCTAGCAGCCAAGAATGCATTTAGTTAGCAAAAGACTTTTTTGAGTCTCAGTTTATCCAAGAGTTGCTTCTACTGCCCAGTGATCAAAAGAGAGGACACATCCTGGAACTTTATAGCCCAACTGGAAAAAAGCCTCCATCAAAAGGCTGTGCTGGGGTCAGAGAACCCTCTGCTCCCAGAGAAACGCTGCCACCAGATCCTACAGGCACAGAACAGGTTGGGTTGGAAGGAACCCCAAAGATCATCCAGTTCTACCCCCCTGCCATGGGCAGAGACAGCTCCTACTATTCCAGGTTGCTCAAGGCCTCATCCAGCCTGCATGGATGCCCCTGCATCAAAACAAGTCACAAAAAGAGCAGTAACATCAAAAAGCCACCCCAGAGTCTCTCTTGAGTAGGGCAGAAAACCCTCTATCACATTATCTTAACATTTCAGTACTCCAGGACACCTTCTCTACTGTGGGCATCCTGTCTCCACTCTCCCAGAGCTCTTGGAAGCATCACTTTAAGTTGCATGCATGCACCCAAACAAAGAGCTCAGAACATCTCTGCTTAATCAAAGAATTATTAAAAGGCTGAGTTCCAAAACTTCCCCTCTGGGCTGGATCCCTTGCCAAAAGCCTAAGGGCAAGAGCCAACAGCTGTGGGGAGAGGGAATAAACAAGCATGGCTGGATTGTCTCAGAGAGGAGATGCTCCTGGAAAGGAGGACACCAGCACATGCTCCTGCTCCCCTCATGCCTGCCCACTGGCTGCAGAGGAGTCATAGAATGTTAGAAGGGATAAGGGACTTCCAGAGATCATCCAATCTGACCCCTCTGCCAGAGCAGGGGCACCCAGGGCAAGGCACACATAAACACATACAGGTAGGGTTGGAAAGGCTCCAGAGAAGGAGACTCCACCACCTCCTTGGGCAGCCTGTCCCAGTGCTCTGCCATCCATAAGCAAAGCACCACCTCCTCATCTTCAGACAGGACTTCCTCTATTCCAATCTGTGCCCACTGTCCTTCTCCTGTCACTGGGCACCACTGAAAAAAGCCTGGCCCCATCCTCTGACACCCACCCTTGGGGTGTTCACAAGCACTGAGAAGATGTCCCCCTCCCTCTTCTCCAGGCTAAACAGCCCCAAGTTCTCAGCCTTTCTTTTCCCCACCTAATCTGTGCCACCCTCTGCCAGCTTTCAGACAGCAGGGAAACAGCCCCAGCACAGAGGACATGAGGCAACAAAAGAAATCCTGCCACAGGAGCAGTGTTTCTCTCAGCTTGCCTGCTGGCTGCACCAAACGGGCTCCCCAGCTGCCTGGGCACCACCACCTGCCTGCTAGGATCCACCAAAGCCTCCACCTGTTGGTCAGTGACATAAGCTTGCCCCAGACACGGCACATCAGGTCTCCAGGAGGTTTGGGAATAATTGTCCTTAGTTTCCATCTCAGAGAGTGCTGTGGGCTTTCTTTTGAAGCTTTTCCCTTTACTCTGGACACCAAGCCACATGTCCAGCCTGTCCAGCCTTGCCTTCAGCCCAGAGCCAAGGCAGGCCCCACAGAGTCTAACTGTATCTTGCACCAAGTGCAGGCTCCTGCAGCTGCATCAGGGCAATCCTAGGCAGTGATGCAGGCTGGGCAGTGCCTGGCTGTGCTGGTTTAGCCCAGGGTTGCTTAAGAAAGCCATAGCATCACAGAATGTCAGGAGCTGGCCTGGACCTCCAAAGCTCACCCAGTCCATCTCTTTAATATCTTTGTCAGTGATCTGGACAGAGGAATTGAGTGCACTCTCAGCAAGTTTGCAGATGACACCAAGCTGTGTGGCACAGTTGACTTGCTGGAGGGCAGGGATGCCATCCAGAGGGACCTGGACAGGCTGGAGAGGTGGGCCCAGGCCAACCTCATGACATTTAACAAGGCCAAGTGTAAGGTCCTCCACCTGGGTCGGTGCAATCCCAGGCACAGATACAGGCTGAGTGGTGAATGGCTGAGAGTAGCCCTGAGGAGAAGGACCTGGGGGTCTGGGTCGACGAGAAGCTCAACATGAGCCGTCAGTGTGCACATGCAGCCCAGACAGCAACCCTGTGCTGGGCTGCAGCAAGAGCAGTGTGGGCAGCAGGGCAAGGGAGGGGATTCTCCCCCTTTACTCTGCTCTCGTCAGACCNGCATTTAAAGCCAGGCTGGATGAGGCCTTGAGCAGCCTGCTCTAGTGGGAGATGTCCCTGCTTATGGCAGGGGGTTGGAGCTGCATGATCCTTGAGGTCCCTTCCAACCTAAACCATTCTATGATTCCATGATTCCAACTCCCCTGCCAGAGCAAGATCACCTAAACCAAATCACAGAGGAGCACATCCAGGTGGGGTCTGAGTACCTCCAGAGAGGGAGACTCCACAACTCCCCTGGGCAGCCTGCTCCAGAGTTCTGTCACCCTCACATTTCCACGGAACTTCCTATGTCCAACTTGCACCAGTGCCCCTTGTCCTGGCACTGGGCATCACCCAGCAGAGCCTGGCTCCAGCCTCCTGGCACTCACCCTCTACATATTTATAACCACTGATGAGGTCACCCCTCACTCTCCTCTTCGCCAAGCAGCACAGCTTCAGCTCCCTCAGGCTCTCCTCGTAACAGAGATGTTCCATTCCCTTCACATCTTTGTGGCTCTGTGCTGGACTCTCTACAGCAGTTCTATGTCCCTCTTGAACTGGGAGGCCCAGAACTGGACAGAGTACTCCAGATGTGGCCTTACCAGAGCTGAGTAGAGGGGCAGGAGAACCTCTCTCAACCTACTAACCACAGCCCTTTTAATACACTCCAGAACAGCATTGGCCCTTCTGGCCACCAGAGCACATTGCTGGCTCATGGTCACCCTCCCATCAACAATAGAGTTGTCCAGGAGGATCAGAGAGGTCCAGGGGGTGGATAGCAGGAATCCTAATTTTGTCCCTCAATGCCATAATTCTGCTGTCACTTTGGAAATGAGCAGCAAAGACAAATCTCTCTCTCCTGCTGCCCTTCCTTTGGCTCTCCAGAGGGACTCTTCTCTGGTAACTCTTGGCGGGGGTAACCTGCCTGTGGACTTTGAGGCCACAGTGAATTCCTTGCTGCACAGTCAGGCCTGTTTGGACCTAATGGGAGTTAGTGGGGTGGGGAGAAAACAAGCACTGGGGTTTGGTGGCTTAGTTTGGCTGGGGGGAAGGTTTTGGGGGAGCTCTCATCTATCCTGTACCTGTATTAGGTGTTAAGGATTCAGCTGTTCCCTACTTTTTCCCCCTGTACTTCTTTAAATACAATTTTCTGTATTCCACTCCAGTTCAGCAGCAGCATTTTTATGTCACTGCCTTCAGGAGTAAAATTAATTATTTCTGTCTGCTCTCTAAAACTTCAGCACTTCACATAGGGCTTGAAAGCACTCCTGGGGAGAGGGATTTGGGGGTGCTGGTGCATGAGAAGACCAACATGAGCCAGCAGTGTGTACTTGCAGCCCAGAGAGCCAACCAGAGCCTCGGCTGTGGCAAGAGCAGTGTGGGCAGCAGGGACAGGGAGGAGATTCTGCCCTTCTGCACCCTCTGCTGAGACCTCACCTGGAGTACTGCATCCAGCTCTGGAGCTCTGTGACAGGAAAGAACTGGAGGGGCTGGAAGGTGTCCACAGAAGGGCCATGAGGATGAGCAAAGGGCTGGAGCTGCTCTGCTGTGGGCGCAGGCTGAGAGAGTTGAGGCTGTTCAGTCTGGAGAGGAGAAGGCTCCCAGCAGACCTTATTGTGGCCTTCTGGATCTGAAAGGAGCTACAGGAAAGCTGGGCAGGGACCTTGTACAGTGTCAGGTAGTGATAGGACTGGGGGGAATGGATGCAATCTAGAGGAGGGCAGATTGAGATTAGACATTAGGAAGAAGTTCTTTATCATGAGAGCGGTGAGAGACTGGCACAGTTTGCTCAGAGCGGTGGTGGATGCCTCCTCCCTGGGAAGTGTTTAAGGTCAGGCTGAATGTGGCTCTGGGCAACCTGATCTACTGTGAGGTGTCCCAGCCCACGGTAGGGGGTTGGAGCTGGATGGTCCTTGAGGTCCCTTCCAGCCTTGCCAACTCTATGCCCTCCCTCTCAGAGCAGCCCAGTGCAGCAGCTTGCAGCAGCTGAGCAGCACCTCACAGAGAACCACAGGCTCACAGCCTGCTGCATTTCTTACTGCAGGAAGGAAAGTAGGGCAAAGCTCACCCAAGAGAGGGTTCCTCTGCTTGCAGACTCTTACACATCAAACCTGGGCAACCTAATCTAATGGAAAGTTTCCCTATCCATGGCAGGAGGGTTGGAATTAGATGATCCTTGAGGTCCCTTCCAGCCCTGAGAGTTTTGTGATTGATTCTGTGAAATAAACCTCACCCTCACCAGACAAACTGCAAGAGGCCAAATCCTGAACAAACTTGACTTGGAGCTTCCCTTTCCTTAGCCATAAAACACCAAGTCTCAGGCTGCCCTACAGTGTCTGCAGAATAAACTGTTAAATAATCACAGAATGGTAGTGTTGGAAGGGAATCCCAGAGATCACCCAGGCCAACCCCCTGCCAGAGCAGGGTCACCCAGGGCAGGTCACACAGGAACACATCCAGGTGGGGTTGGAAAGGCTCCAGAGAAAGAGACTCCACAACTTCTGTGGGCAGCCTGCTCCAGGCCTCCAGCACCCTCACACCAAACAACTTTCTCCTCATGTTGAAGTGGAACCTCCTGGGTTCCAGCTTGTGCCTGTTTTTCCTTGTGTCCTATCACTGGGCACCACCAAAATGGCCTGGCACCTTCATTTAAATTTCAGTTCACAGACAGTTCTGGTCTGAAAGGGCCTGCTTGGACTCTGCAGCATTCTCCTGCCTCTAATCCAGGCTTTTCTCCCTATTGTGGTGTCAGGCTCTTTATTATTTTGCTGTTGCTTTAATTATGTTCAACACATTTCTAGCAGTGAAGCAGCTTCTCCTCCCTAATTAGGTCTAGCAAGTAATATCAGCAATTGAACTGACAATGATAGACTTCTGCCAAACCCAGAAGCCAAGCTGAAATCCAAGTGGAGTGTTTCCATCAACCAGCATCCACAGCAGCTTCTTCTGAGCTTTACAGACAAACTGAATTCCAAGCAATCCCAAATGAAATAGTTCTCACTTCTCTGGCTGCTGCTTGCACCCCAGAAACCAGCCCCTTCCCACAGCTGCCCCTGCTTTTAACTCCAGTTAGGATTTAGGAAGCAAACAACTAACCTTAGAGGATTTCCTTCGGCTTCTTCTGGTCCAAACCACCACCAGTTTATCTGGCTGCCTGTAGAAGAGAAGCAGAAACAGGTAAGTTGACACCACGATCAATATGGAAACAGCCAGAGCTAAGGACATCCTTAGTGGGTATCTTAGCTCCTACAGAGAGCTGGGCTGAACTCCACAGCCAGCACCAGCTAGCAGCCAGGAAAGGTGACAAGTGTTTATAGACCAAGGCTGGCCTTCACCTCCCATGCTTGAGTCATTGTTCTCCTCTGGGCATCTCCCCAAGGCCAGAAGCACACCTGGGCAGAAATTCTTCCATGGCACAGAGAACAGGATCCTCTTTAATAGACATCGTGGTTGAGAGAAAACTTTATCCCTGTGAGGGTGCTGAAGGCCTGGAGCAGGCTGCCCACAGAGGCTGTGGAGTCTCCTTCTCTGAAGCCTTTCCAACCTCACCTCGAGGTGTTCCTGTGTGACCTGCCCTGGATGTCCCTCCTCTGGCAGGGGGCTTGGACTGGATAATCTCTGGGGGTCCCGTTCCATGCCTCCCATTCAGTGATTTAGTAATTGTGTAAACAACACAGTGCCCCAAATCAACATCACCGCAACCTCTGCTTTGAACTTCTTGGCACAGCTGTGGAGAGGGCACTGCAAAGGAATCCAGGGCAGCAGGCAGCTTGGCTCCCTCAGCCCCAAACAATTGCTTTGCTACTTGAACAGCTGAAACAAGAAGAGAACTGAGTCTGGTATCACTTTGCCACTATCTCCTTGGAACCTCCACGGGCAGATCAATCAACATTTCCCTGTTTTTACTCTACAGCTCCCTGAGAGGAGGCTGGAGCCAGGTGGGCTTGGGCTCTGCTCCCTGGGAACAAGTAATAGAAGGAGAGGAAATGGCCTCAAGTTGTGCTAGGGCAGGGTTAGGTTGGAGAGGAGGAACAAATGTTGCATGAGTAGTCAGGCTGGTACAAGCTGCCCAGGGAGGTGGTGGAGTCCTCATCCCTGGAGGTGTTCAAGAAAGGTGTGGCCATGGGGACAGGGTTTGGTGACAGTGGTAGTGCTGGGCTGGTGACTGCACTGGATGAACTTAGAGGGCTTTGCCAACCCAACCAATTCTGTGAACTTGAGGACACAGCTAAGACTGTCCCCTCCTGATTGTGCCTGACTCCTTTAACATATCCCTTAACTTCTAGGTTGTGACAAACTGGAAGTGAAATAGCCTCCCGCAGTTCATTCTGTCTAAACACACCCCAAGGGCTAGCTCAGGTCACCTAAACAAGGTATCTCGTCCTGCAAAATCTGCCTTGGTGCTGAGGTCACCTTGGTTGACTTCAAAGGCTCTTTGCCCACTGCGTCTTGAGTGCCTTAGGTTCTCACCCCCCCCCACTGCCTAAGCTGGGAGCTGTGTTTGTGCCACCAGCATAAAAGCCACCCTCAAGTAGTTCCTTGAAGCAAAGCAATCAGAATCACTGAATGGTTCAAAGGGACCTCAGAGCTCATCTACTCCAACCCCCTGCCATGGGCAGGGACATCTCTCAACTAGTCCAGGCTGCCCAAGGCCTCATCCACCCTGGCCTTGAACACCTCCAGGCAGGAGGCAGCCACAGCCTCCCTGGGTAGCCTGTGCCAGACTCTCACCACCCTCCTACTGAAGAGCTTCTCCCTCAGCTCCACTCTAAGCCTGCTCTGCCTCAGCTTCAAACCATTCCCCCTTGGCCTGTCTCCAGACACCCTCTGAAGCCTTCCTGCAGGATCCCTTCAGGCACTGGCAGGCAGCTCTGAGGTCCACCTGGAGCCCTCTCCTCTCCAGGCTGCACACCCCCAGCTCCTCAGCCTGTGCTCACAGAAGAGCTGCTCCAGCCTTTGGAGCATCCTTGTGGCCTCCTCTGGCCTCATTCCAGCAGCTCTGTGTCCTTCTACTGCTGGGGACAGCAGAGCTGGAGGCAGGATTAGAGGTGAGGTCTGAGCAGAGCAGTCAATAAAATCCATGCCCACCATGAGCAGTTTTTTTCTCACATGGTTGCACTTTGAGGCTGGCTCATTCTCACTGCAGAAACCAACTAAATTTAATTTAACCTTGACTCATTCAGTCCTAAATTTGCTTCTAAGCACAGGAAAACACTTAAGTGGAGGTTCTGCAGCCCTCTGATTATCTTTGTGGCCTCCTCTAGCCTCTCTCCAGCAGCTCCATGTCCCTCTTATGCTGGGGGTACCAGAGCTGGAGGCAGTGCTGCAGGGGTGGTCTCAGCAGAGCAAAGGGGCTGCTGCCACCCAGTTTTGAAGGACTCTTGCCAAGAACACAAAGAACTACACTAAAGTGCAAAAGCCACCTGGAGCCTCAATGCAGACAGAGAAGACCAAGCCCCACTGATGGGACAGCAGAAAGAGCACTGTCAGCAGGACATTTATCCTGTTGGGCACTGAGTGCAGTTTGCTCCTTCAAGTGTGAGAGAAAGCTACATCCAGAGGTGCTTTGCCAAACGAAAATGAGGAAGGGCATCACAATATGGAGAGAGGAAATCTAGCAAAGCGGAATTAGAAGAGAATACAGATGGCCCCACTCTGGACATGTTCAAGGCTAGGCTGGTTGAGGCTCTGAGCAACCCAGGGTAGAGGAAGGCATCCCTGCCCCTGGGAAACATGATCTTTAAGGTCTTTTCCAACCCAAAGCATTCCATGAATTTAAGAGTCTCCCTGAGGCTGAGTTTCTCCTTTAAATTCACCACAAGCACAACTGAGGCGGAAGAAGTCTTCCTCAGGGAAGTCACAAATCCAACAATTTGAGAACCCCTCCAGGGAGCTGCTTTTATGAACAAAGCCCAGAGCCATCTTGTCTTCAAATTTGTTCCTGGATCTTTTACACCAACAGACTTGTAGAGAAAGAGCCCAGCTCCTCCTTTCATCACCAATCTTGCACTCGAGCTCCTCAGGGAGGTTTCAGTGCCAGAAAGCAGCCAAACCCACACACAATTCCAGAATGGTTTGGGCTGAAGAACCCCTCTAAGTTCATCCACTCCAACCATTCTCTAGCTCTACACAGGCTGGTTCTAGCCTTTAATCACCACATCTCTGCCTCTTTGAAATATCTCCAGGCACAGGCATTCAACCACTGACCTGGGCACTCTTTGCGAGGCTTTGAGAATGTTCTTAGGGAAGAAGTTTGTTGTAGTCCCCAACCCAGCACCACATCAACCATCCTGCAGTTTGCTCATTTAAAGCACTTCAGTCCTATTTCCTACTTCAGCCTTTCCCCCTCGGTTCACCACCAGGACTCTGGGCTGCCCATGAAGCACCAAAGCCACCAGGATCACTGCTGAAGGACCAGGATGAAGCACACCTTCAGTAGCCTTCCTATGCTTACTTTGTGAACTGAGAGATGCCTGCAAATAGCAAACCCACAGTGCTGCAGGCTGAACACATGCTGACAGGCAGCTCTAAAAAGGGATTGTAGAAGTTCATTTCCTGTGCTGCAGGACCTCTAGATCTCATCCCTGTGAACACATCAGTCTCTTACTCAGCTTCAGCAGAGCCACTATGGCTAAGGTGAGGAACAATGCACAGTGGACACTAAGGAGATGGGGTAGGAGTGGGGGAACAACCAAGTTTCAGCTAAGCAGTAGCTCCACTCTGAGGAATTGCTCCAGTCCATGCCATTCAATGCCACCGAGGTTTCAGCTGCTGCTGGAATTGATCCTTGGTGGTGCTCAACACTTCACTCCACACCAGCACCCAGCATTGCAAAAGCAGCAGCCTGCTGGCAGCAGGAAACCAGCAGCATTCGAGCACCCAGCAGCAGGATCCAGCCTGGATCCTAACGATTCATAACTTGATAGAATGGGATGGGTTGGAAGGGACCTGAAAGATCACTCAGTTCCAGGCCTCTTGCCATGGGCAGGGACACCTCCCACCAGCTCAGCTTGCTCAAGGCCTCACCAGCCTGGCCACCTCCAGGGAGGGGGCACCCACAGCTTCACTGGGCAACCTGTGCCAGTGTCTCCCCACCCTCGCTCTCAACAATTTTTTCCTCATCTCCACTCTCAATCTTCTCTCTTCCAGCTCATAGCCATTGTCCCTCATCCTGCCACTTCCAGCCCTTGTCAAAAGTCCCTCAGCTCTGCTGTATCCCCTTCAGGTACTGGAAGGCTGCTCTAAGGTCTCCCTGGAGCTTTCAGATCACAAAAGCCTGTCAGGAACTTGTCTTTGTTATTCACACAATTTTGTGTAGCTCCCAGAATACCACTCCTGAAGAAAGGCAATTTTAAGTGCTGAACATTTTGTTTCCAAGTGACACTCTGCAAAGCAGCAGGGAAGACCTGTGGCCAGCAGATGGAGAGAAGAGATTCTGCCCCGCTGCTCTGGTCAGACCCCATCTGCAGCACTGCCTCCAGCTCTGGTGTCTCCAGTACACAAGAGACATGGAACTTTTGGAGAGGGTCCATGGGAGGCCATGAAGATGCTCAGAGGGCTGGAGAACCTCTGCTGTGGGGACAGCTGGGACAGTTGGGACTGCTCAGCCTGGAGAAGAGAAGGCTTCAGGGAGCCCTTAGAGCATCTTCCCAGTACCTGAAGGGCAAGGGGAATGGTTTGCAACTGGAGCAGGGTAGACTCAGGCTGGCCTTGAGAAGAAATTATTTACCATGAGGACAATGGAACACTGCAATAGGTTGCCTAGGGTGGTGGAGATGCCATCTCTGAAGACACTCAAGGTCAGGCTTGACAGGGTTCTGGGCAGTCTGAACGAGTTGGGGATGTCCCTGGTAACAGCAGGGAAGTTGGGCTAGGTGACCTCCTGAAGTTCCTTCCAACCCAAAGCATTCCATGATTTCTGAGACTGCAGCTCAGAGAAAGACCTCCACTGCTGTGTGACTAAACCGAGATTTAAACCCCAGATGAATAAAACATTTCTCATTCACACCCAGGCCTGCTTTTCCTGTCAGATGGAAGCCACCGTTATGGTATCTCCAATTAGTGATGTAAAGACACACAAAAAAACAAAAAGGAGAATAAAATCCTGGAGCCTGACTTTGCCCTAACCACAATTATTTAATAAAGCAATAAAAGCATTCCAGAGGCTGGAAAAAAAGATCTCGTTTGATCCTCACCTTACATGCTGAGTGAGAAGCAGCTGGTGCAAGATTCAAGGTCCTTTGGGGTTTAGTTTGATCATTCCAGGAAAAATCTGGCACAAGATTTTGATGACAAAGCACTCTCGGTATTATTTGTGAGGACATAAAAGTCTGCTGTTGCCTCCAGCTTTGTAAAGGTTGTAGCAGATGTAAAGGCTGTGACCCAGGAGCTATTTCTCCAGCAAGTCACCACTCGGTGGCAAAACTCCATCCTGAGTGACTTCTGTTCAGCATCTGCTGCTGGAAAGAATTGCAAATGCAATTAACTTTAATTATGGTCACTGAAGACAACAGCAGGAGCAAGGATGAACAACTTCTGGGAGAAGGGAAACAGGTAAGAGGATTGGTTTGTAGCAAAGAGCTGCTACATCTGGAACCACAGAGTATGAATAGAACCACTGGATTGGAGAAGACAAATTCAAGCTCATCCAGTTCAACCAGTTTCTACCTCTGCCAGGGCTGGGGCTAAGCCATGGCCCTCAGCACCACAGTTCTGCCTCTTTCAAACACCTCCAGCCATGGGCATTCAACTACCTCCCTGGGCAGCCTCCGCCAGCCTTTGAGACAAGAAGCTTCTTCTCATCATCAACCTAAACCTCCCCTGGGGCAACTTGAGAACGTTTCCTCTCCTCCTGTCACTTGTTCCCAGAGAGCAAAGCCCAATTCCCACCTGGCTCCAGCCTCCTCTCAGGGAGCTGTAGAGAGCAATGAGCTCTGCCCTCAGCCTCCTCTTCTCCACACTGAACACCCCCAGCTCCCTCAGCTGCTCCTCCCCACACCTCCTCTCCAGATACTTCCTCACCTTCCTTGCCACCTCTGGACCCTCTCCAGCCCCTCAATGTCCTTCTCACAGTGAGTGTCCAGAACTGAACCCAGCACTCCAGCTGTGCCCTCCCCAGTGCTGGCTGCAGGAGGACAATCCCTGCCCTGCTCCTGCTGCCCACACCATTGCTGATCCAGGCCAGGCTGCTGCTGCCCTCCTTGGCCAGCTGGGCACAGCCTGGCTCACCTTCACCCAGCTGTCCACCAGCACCCCCAGCTCTGTCTCTGCTGGGCACTTTCCAGCCACTCTGCCCCCAGCCTGCAGCCTTCCTGGGGTTGTTGTGCCCCAAGTGCAGGACTCACCCCTTGGCCTTGTTGAATCTCATCCATTTGGCCTCAGCCCATGGATGCAGCCTTTGCAGGTCCCTCTGCAGAGCCCCAGCAGCTCCACACTCCCTCCCAGCTCAGTTATTCCATGATATTGCCATGCCTGTAATGCACTAAGTCCCCTTTTTCATGCACAGGGCACAGCACAGTCCTCCTGTTTGTGTCAGCATCACATTGCCTGAGTGCTGCTTTTCCCTTTTTCTCAGTTATTTTTCTTTTTTCCCCCAGTGGAGGTTGTTTTATTCTTCCTGGGTTTGACTTGCACTGCATTAATTATTCCATGCTGCCAGATGACTCTGGTGAAGTAAGCTGCCAAGAGTGCAGTTAAGAAGAGAACCTGCAAGGCAGCACAATGGCAGGCAGATGCACCTCTGCAAGGATGAAAATCATGACTTGAGGACTCATTACAGAAACACAGAACACATCTTCTTGGCAGAGCCCTCCAAGCTCCTCCAGCCCCACCCTCCACCCAGCACTGCAGGCTAAGCACTAAGCTATGTCCCTCAGCACCAGCTCCACAGGCTGCTGGAACATCTCCAGGCATGGGGACTCCAGCACTACCCTAGGCAGAACATTCCAAGGTCTAAGAACCCTTCCAGGGCAGAAATGTTTCCTAGCATCCAGCCTGAGCCTCCCCTAGGGCAGCTTGGAACCATTTGCTCTGCTCCTGTCCCTTGGCACCAAGGAGCAGAGGCTGCCCCCTCCTCGCTCCAACCTCCCTGCAGAGAGCAACGAGCTCTGCCCTCAGCCTCCTCTTCTGCAGCCTGCACACCCCCAGCTCCCTCAGCCTCTCCTCACAGCCCAGCTGCTCCAGGCCCTTCTCCAGCCTCGCTGCCCTGCTCTGCACAGGCTCCAGCCCCTCAGTGTCCTTCCTGCAGTGAGGGACCCAGAGCTGAACACAGCACTCGAGCTGTGGCCTCCCCAGTGCTGAGCACAGGGGGATGGGCACCTCCTGTCCCTGCTGCCCACCCTGCTTCTGACCCTAGCCAGGCTGCCCTTGGCTTTCTCGGCCACCTGGGCACTGCTGGCTCATGGCCACTGACTGCCAACCGACACCCCCAGCTCCTTCTCCCCATCTCAGCTTCCCAAGCACACATCTTCAGGTCTGGAGTTCCCCATGGGGTTGTTGTGACCCAGGGGCAGGACCTGGCCCTTGGCCTTGCTGCACTTCATCCAGTGAGCCTTGGCTCATGGCTCTCACCTGTCCAGAGCCTACTGCAGAACCTTCCTACACTCCAGCAGTTGGACACAGCCACCCAGCTTGGTCTCACCTGCAAACACCTGGGGGTACCTCAACCCCTTCACCCAAGCCATTTATAAAGATATAAGAGAGGCCAGGCCCTAGTGCTGAGCGCTGGGGGACACCACTGGTGACTGGGTGCCAGCCAGACTGAACTCCATTCCCCACCACTCTTTAGGCCCAGCCTTGTGCCAGGAGTTTCTGAAGGCAAATGCAGTCAAAATACTTCTGATAAGAATTGATCCTTAAGGTTACTTTTCCTTAAGTAACCTTTTGTCCTCTCTGCATTGTGCATCCCAGCAGGACATGCAAGGAGCCAAATTCCCCTCCTCTCTCCACCACTGCTGGGATGTTCTCCTGGCTGTCTATGCCACTCTGCTGAGACCTCACCTGGAGCACTGTGCCCAGCTTTGGAGCCCTGTGACAGGAAAGAGCTGGAGGGGCTGAAAGGTATCCAGAGAAGAGCCGAGAGGACGAGCAGAGGGCTGGAGCTGCTCTGCTATGGGCACAGGCTGAGAGAGTTGGGGCTGTTCAGTCTGGAGAGGAGAAGACTGCCAGCAGACCTCATTGTGCCCTGCCAGGATCTGAATGGGGCTATAAGAAAACCAGGGAGGGACTTTTTAGGGTGTCAGGTAGTGATAGGACTGGGGGGAATGGATGCAAGCTACAAGAGGGGAGATTCAGATTAGACATTAGTAAAAAGTTCTTGACCATGAGAGTGGTGAGAGACTGGCACAGGTTGCCCAGGGAGGTGGTGGAAGCCTCATTCCTGGAGGTGTTTAAGGTCAGGCTAAATATGGCTCTGGGCAACGTGACTTAGCATCGGGTGTCCCTGCCCATGTCAGGGGGGTTGGAGCTGGATGATCCTTGAGGTCCCCTCCAGCCCTGCCAGTTGTGTGACTCTGTGAAATCGTTGTTAAGTTTTGTTCTAATGCAAGTTATTCCCCAGGTTTCAGTGATATGTGACAGTTAACTCATGTCTTGTCCAGCTTCCTTGGGTGGATGTTCAGCATCTCAGCAGTAACTTCAAATAATACATGGAATGGGTTCTGCACCACCATGAAGCTGGGGTCTGTCCTGCTCCTCATTTGACAGACAGTTACTTCAAGAAGCTCTCTCTCTGCACTGGGACTTGCAGCAGGTCACAGCCTTACCATCAGCCAAGGAACTCATCAAGTATAGGCCTTTTTGGTTGCTTTTTGCCTTCAGAATATCCTGTTGGTCACAACCAAGGAAGTTCCACGGGTGCCTACAACTCTGGGAAGCACTTTGCAGGGTCCTGGAGCCATTGGTAAGAAAGCTGCCATGTGTGGATGTGTTTGTCAAGCCAGCCCTACTGGAAGGGAAGCTCCAGCACTGACTGCAAAGAAGAAAAGCAAACAACAGGCAGCTAAAACCCAGCAGAGCTGATCCTAAGAGGAAGAACCTGGCAAGATGAAGTGTTGCACTTCAGGAAGGGACTTGAGTGCTTTCTCACCCACCTGGCCAGTTCTGGTGTCCCCCAGCACAAGAAGGACATGGAGATCCCAGAGCAAGTCCAGAGGAACCTACCAAGATGCTCAAAGGGCTGGAGAACCTCTCCTGTGAGGTCAGGCTGGGAGAGTTGAGGCTGTTCAGCCTGGAGAAGAGAAGGATGCAGAGAGATCTTAGAGAAGCCTTCCAGTACCTGAAGGGGTTGCAGGAGAGCTGAGGAGGAATTTTGGACAAGGGCTGGGAGTGACAGTATGTGGAACTATGTCTTTGAGCTGGGAGAGGGGAGACTGAGAGTGGAGATGAGGAAGAAATTGTTGAGAGTGAGGGTGGGGAGACACTGGCACAGGTTGCCCAGGGAGGCTGTGGATGCCTCAAAGCTGAGGGTATTCAAAACACTCTGTACCCCAACACCATTCAACAGTGATGCCAAGAGACAGCCAGTGGTGACTCAGGCAGGATGGCTGCTGTGTGCAGCTGGCACAGTCTCTCTGCTCCAGAGGAAATCATGAACAGACACAGCAGGAGGACACCACAGCTGAGATCCTTCCACCTACAAAATCAACCTTCTCCAACCCAACCAGAATGTGCTGCTGTTGCCTTGGCCTTCTCCAGGTCTGCAGAGCAAGCTGAGTTAGAGCTCATCCACTATGCAGAAGAAGTGACAAGGACAGATGCAGCTTCGCCTTCCAAAGAGTTCTGGCAGCAGAGAATCTGGAGCAGAACACACTCCATAGGACTGTCCAGCAAAATGTCTTCTTCATGCTGTGTGCAACAGAACTGTAGACTGCAGAGCACTCAGGCTGACCTCACTCCTCACCAGCTCCGCTCTTGCACATCCTTTTGGCAGTAGCAGCGAGAAGTCTTGATCAGTCCTTGAATTTTATGTCACATCCAGATGTCCTCAATGCAGAAGCTTCTTGACTTGATGCAACTTAGCCTTGCTTGTCCCACGGAGGAGTTAAGAGCACTGCACCAGAAGGACCAAGTGGATCTCCTCTCACTCTGCTGCACTCAAAGGCACTGCCTTTAGGCAGATGTTTACTCCAGCAATGCTTTGCCCACAGGTTTATGCTGCACATCCCAGCAGAGTAGAACTCGGAAATGCTCACAGTGACAAACTACATCTACAGGAAGGAGGAGCTGCTCCAGACCTCGCAAAAGCTGCTTCTGAAACCAGTCACCCCAGTCCGGCCAGTTCAGAGCAGGAGAATACAGATCAGGTTCTCAGCAGGGGCTCAAGCTACCACTCTTTTCACTACAGTCTGGTGATGAGACAAGGGGCAATGGACACAGACCGGAACCCAGGAGGTGCCACAGGAATAGAAGGCACAAATTCGTCCCTGTGAGGGTGACAGGCTGCCCAGAGAGCCTGTGAAGTCTCCATCTCTGGAGGCCTTCCAGACCCATCTGGATGTGTCCCTGTGGGATTGACTCTGGGTGACCCTGCTGTAGCAGGGGGGCTGGACTGGATGCTCTCCAGAGGTCCCTTCCAACCCTTAGCAGTCTGTGACCCTGCGATGCTAACTGGCAAGGAGGAGCAGAGGCTAAGGCAGCCCTTCAGACAACCCTTAAATGGAAAGAGCAGAGCATGCTGCTCTCCAGTGGAGAGGTCACAGGAGGGCACCGTGAGTCAGACCTTCCTCACATGCCAGCTTTGCCTCTTTATGCTCTTTTTTCACCCAGAATATTTTGCCTTCTCTCTTTTTAGCAGCAGTGAATCGATGGGTTTGTGGGGTTGTCTTTTCTAATAGGAGCTTTCCACTGAAGTTGCTCCTGGTAGGTTGCTCCTCCAAAGCAGCACGTGGCAAGAGCAGGCACTCCTCCAACCTGCTCACAGCCCACCCAGTCCTGACCCATGGTGAAGTCCCTGTTCTGCCCCCTCCCCTGCAGAGCTAGGGCCTGACAGCTGCCAGGCGAAGAAAGCTGGTGAGAGGCCTGGAACACAAATCCTATGAGGAGAGGCTGAGGGAGCTGGGGGTGAGCAGCCTGAAGAAGAGGAGGCTCAGGGCAGACCTCACTGCTCTCTACAGCTACCTGAAGGGAGGTTGTAGCCAGGTGGGGTTGGGCTCTTCTCTCAGGCAACCAGCAGCAGAACAAGGGGACACAGTCTCAAGCTGTGCCAGGGCAGGTTCAGGCTGGATGTTAGGAGGAAGTTGTTGCCAGAGAAAGTGACTGGCATTGGAGTGGGCTGCCCAGGGAGGTGGTGGAGTTGCCATCCCTAGAGGTGTTCAAGAAAAGACTGGATGAGGCACTTAGTGCCATGGTCTGGTTGATTGGATATGGCTGGGTGCTAGGTTGGACTGGCTGAGCTTGGAGGTCTCTTCCAGCCCGTTTGATTCTATGATTCTAAGAAACACAACTAGTTAGAGTTCAAACTCATTTCCACCCCCCAGGTAACAGTGCCTTTGAAAGCTGGGTGACAAGGTGACACCTCAGGACATCTCTGCTGGGAACCCCAAGTGCTGAGCACAGGCCTCCCTGAACCCAGCTCCCCCTTGGGTGGGCACAAATGGTCAGGGCTCCCTGCCCTTTCCTTCATAAATGCCCCAGCTGACTGTGGTGTCAGATCATGACAGAGATG
The DNA here is from genome assembly GCA_013400475.1 of Tricholaema leucomelas. NCBI lineage: Eukaryota > Metazoa > Chordata > Aves > Piciformes > Lybiidae > Tricholaema lacrymosa > Tricholaema leucomelas. Next base: position 390,221 of record WAAF01013962.1, read on the forward strand.
AGTAACAGGAGCTAGGGGAATGCAGATCTGGCAACACAGGGTGAACAGAGGAGGAACTGTGCACTCAAACTCCAACAGCATCCAGGCTCCAGATCATTTGAAGACACAGAGCCTCACTCTGATTGCAGTCATGCTACAGAACTCACCTTTACCTGCATCTACAGACCAAAGCTCGTATGCACATGGCACAGGGTCTGGGCATCACTGAGGGCACCTTAACCTGCTGTCTGCATCCCTTATCACTGGGAACCACTACACATGCTGGTCATCAGTGGTGTTCCTCAGGGCTCAGTGCTGAGGCCAGCTCTCATTAATATCTTTATCCTGTTTGAGGGGATCCAGGCAACTTCAGTGTCTTTGGAAGTGTTCCAGCAGCCTGTGGAGCTGGTGCTGAGGGACATAGCTTAGTGCTGAGCCTGCAGTGCTGGGTGGAGGGTGGGGCTGGAGGAGCTTGGAGGGCTCTGCCAAGAAGATGTGTTCTGTGTTTCTGTAACGAGTCCTCAAGTCATGATTTTCATCCTTGCAGAGGTGCATCTGCCTGCCATTGTGCTGCCTTGCAGGTTCTCTTCTTAACTGCACTCTTGGCAGTTTACTTCACCAGAGTCATCTGGCAGCATGGAATAATTAATGCAGTGCAAGTCAAACCCAGGAAGAATAAAACAACCTCCACTGGGGGAAAAAAAGAAAAATAACTGAGAAAAAGGGAAAAGCAGCACTCAGGCAATGTGATGCTGACACAAACAGGAGGACTGTGCTGTGTCCTGTGCATGAAAAAGGGGACTTAGTGCACTACAGGCATGGCAAGATCATGGAATAACTGAGCTGGGAGGGAGTGTGGAGGTGCTGGGGGCAGGAAGGCTCTGCAGAGGGACCTGCACAGGCTGCATCCATGGGCTGAGGCCAATGGGATGAGAGTCAACAAGGCCAAGGGCTGGGTCCTGCACTTGGGGCACAACAACCCCAGGAAGGCTGCAGGCTGGGGGCAGAGTGGCTGGAAAGTGCCCAGCAGAGACAGAGCTGGGGTGCTGGTGGACAGCTGGGTGAAGGTGAGCCAGGCTGTGCCCAGCTGGCCAAGGAGGGCAGCAGCAGCCTGGCCTGGATCAGCAATGGTGTGGGCAGCAGGAGCAGGGCAGGGATTGTCCTCCTGCAGCCAGCACTGGGGAGGCCACAGCTGGAGTGCTGGGTTCAGTTCTGGACACTCACTGTGAGAAGGACATTGAGGGGCTGGAGAGGGTCCAGAGGTGGCAAGGAAGATGAGGAAGTATCTGGAGAAGAGGTGTGGGGAGGAGCAGCTGAGGGAGCTGGGGGTGTTCAGTGTGGAGAAGAGGAGGCTGAGGGCAGAGCTCATTGCTCTCTACAGCTCCCTGAGAGGAGGCTGGAGCCAGGTGGGAATTGGGCTTTGCTCTCTGGGAACAAGTGACAGGAGGAGAGGAAACGTTCTCAAGTTGCCCCAGGGGAGGTTTAGGTTGATGATGAGAAGAAGCTTCTTGTCTCAAAGGCTGGCAGAGGCTGCCCAGGGAGGTGGTTGAATGCCCATGGCTGGAGGTGTTTGAAAGAGGCAGAACTGTGGTGCTGAGGGCCATGGCTTAGCCCCAGCCCTGGCAGAGCTAGGGAATGGTTGGATCTGCTGTGGCAGGGGGGCTGGACCTTCTGATCTTTCGAGGTACTTTCCAGCCTCTGACATTCTATGATTCTATGATCTGAACACCAAAGTCCTTTCCAGCCAACATGATCCTTTGGTTGTATGATGAAGTGTAAATATCAGACACACTCTGACAATAAACTCTGCCAAAAGCCTAACTCAAAGCAACCACCACCAAACAACCAATAGCATGCAAAAGCAATCCAAATCACTCCACCAAAAATAACCAAACAAAAGCCCAACCCAAACAAATGAAACAGCTGAACAAAAACCGTCCCCAGGTAAACAAAAGCCACCATGAAAGCCTCCACCACAGCATTACAGAACTGTCAGGGCTGGAAGGGACCTCAAGCTCCAGCTCCAACTCCCCAGCATGGGCAGGGGCACCTCACACTACATCAGGTTGCCCAGAGCCACATCCATCTTGGCCTTAAACACCTCCAGGGACGAGGCTTCCACCACCTCCCTAGGCAGCCTGTGCCAGTCTCTCACCACTCTCATGGTCAAGAACTCCTTCCCAATGTCTAATCTTGTTGCCACCCAGGCTACAACTGAACACACAAACACAAAGCCCAGAAACAACAGAACTTCAGAACTCAGATGTTTTGCCCTTGCTCTTTGCAAGGTGCCTGCAAGCAGCCCAACCCATGTTGCAACGAGTTACTGCAGACTCACAGCAGGGAATCACAGCAACCCTGACTGCCCATCCATTTCAACTGCCCTTCCAGTACCAGCCCAGTTCTGGTGCTCCCAGCATAGGAGAGAAACTGAGCTTCTGGAGATTGTCCAGAAGTGACATTGTGAAGATGCTCAGAGGGCTGGAGAACCCTATGGGGACTGGCTGGGAGAGGTGGGGCTGTTCAGCCTGGAAGAAAAGGTTCCAGGAAGACCTTAGATCAGCCTAACAGTAACTGAAGGGCCTCCAGGAGAGCTGGTGAGGGACTTTGGAAAAAGAGCAGGGAGTGACAGGATGAGAAGAAATGGATTGAAGTTTGAGGAGGGGAGATTGAGACTAGAGATGAGGAAGAAATTGCTGAGAGAGGGTGGGGAGACACTGGCAGAGGTTGCCCAGGGAGGCTGTGGCTGCCACCTGTCTGGAGGTGTTGAAGGCGAGGCTGGATTAGGCCTTGAGCAACCTGGGCTGGTGGGAGGTGTCCCTACCCATGGCAAGAGGTTGGAACTGGAAGATCTTGAAGATGTCTTCCAACACAAAACATCTTATGACTCTACAAACACTGCTGAAGGCATAAAAGGTCCTTTGCATCCTTCAAGTATTTTGAGAGCCAAATTGTTTTAAATGAGTGCTGCCCTTCCCAGTCATAGAGATCACAGAATCATGGAAAGGTTTTGGCTGGAAGGGTCCTCAGCAGGGACATCCTCCACTAGAGCAGCCTGCCCACAGCCCTCTCCAGCCTCACCTTCAATATCTTCGGGTACAGGCCCAACCACCTCCCTGGGCAACCTGTTGCAGTGTTCCAGCAGCCTCCTGCTGCAGAATTTGTTTTTTGCAGCCAGTCTCAATCTGCTCTGCTCTAGTTTGCAGCCATTGCCCTCATCCTGTCCCTGCAAGCCTTTGGCAACAGTTCCTCTGCAGCCTTCTTGTAGCCCCTTCAGGACCTGGCAGGCTGTTATTAGGTCTCCTCAGGGGCTTCTCTTCTGCAGGCTGAACACCCCCAGCTCCCTCAGCCTGTGTCCACAGCAGAGCTGCTCCAACACCCTAAGCATTTTTATGGTCTCCTCTGGCCCCTCTCCACCAGGTCCATGTCTTTCCTATGCTGAGGGCTCCAGAAGCAGAATCCCCTCTCTCTGTCTGCTTTAGATGCAGCCCAATGCATCAGTGGTTTCCAAGTCTGCAGTAGAGGTTTTTTGCTCCCCACCACATATCAAGTCTGTAACTGGAGATCAAGCTTGGTCACTACATTGGTGACCTTTCTGCCCTCTCCCTGCTTCCTGTGCTTTAACCAGAGAGAACCCAGACCTTCCTCTCCCACTAGTGAAAGGCATTAAGTTGCCTTAGCCTGATGGCTACATAGTGAGCTGAAGGATTTTAGCACGGCATAGCCACAAAGTAACATCTGTAGGCCCACAAGAGACTCCTGGATGCTGTCCAGCTTTTTTGTTAAGTGGATTTGATGCCTCACAGGCAGGATTCCAGGCCTGTACCACTGAATGAGGCAAAGGGATGAAGAGACAGAGCCTCTCTGTCCCATAAGACATGCAGATGAAAGATTCACTTCTGCCTTGCAGCAAGTTTCAGTTTTACTCCAATTTAAACAATTAGTTTTTATCTGGAAACACAAACGTGCAAAGGAGTTCTCATTAGAAAGGGGAATAAAAAGGGATGCTGAGTGGGTTCCTGGAGCAACATCATCTTTTAGCTTTCCCAAGTGCTGAGAGCCATCCTCCACTCCCAGCAAAAGACAAAGCCCCTCCAACTCACTGCAACCCCAGGCGGTGCCAAGTGAAGATCAACATTCTCACATGGGCAAACATCTCCTACCACGCTGGCTGCTGCAGGAGCTGCCATTGAAGGAGAACAAAGGGGAAAGAAAACATCTATTTGAAGCTCTGCAAAGGGTTTGAGAGCAAAGGAAAGGAAGAGCAATGACTGTAAATTGTCAGATGCCAAACAGAGCCCGGGCTGCAGCAAGAGCAGTGTGGGCAGCAGGGACAGGGAGGGGATTCTGCCCCTCTGCACCCTCTGCTGAGACCCCACCTGGAGCACTGTGCCCAGCTCTGGAGCCCTGTGACAGGAAAGAGCAGGAGGGGCTGGAAGGTGTCCACAGAAGGGCCATGAGGATGAGCAGAGGGCTGGAGTTGCTCTGCTATGGGCACAGGCTGAGAGTTGAAGCTGTTCAGTCTGCAGAGAAGAAGGTTCCCAGCAGACCTTATTGTGGCCTTCCAAACCCGAAAGGAGCTCCAGGAAAGCTAAGGAGGGTGTCAGGTAGTGATAGGACTGGGGGGAATGGATGCAAGCTAGAGGAGAGATTCAGATTAGACATTAGGAAGAAGTTCTTGACCATGAGAGTGGTGAGAGACTGGCACAGGTTGCTCAGGGAGCCTCATCCCCAGAGGTGCTCAAGGCCAGGCTGAATGAGGCTCTGGGCAACCTGATCTACTGTGAGGTGTCTCTGCACATGGCAGGGGGGCTGAAGCTGGATGATCCTTGAGGTCTCTTCCAGCCCTAATAGTTCTGTGATTCAGTGAAACTCCAACTTAGAGCTGCTACACATCTGCCTAGTTAGGGTCAAAGAAGCCCAGGGTATCGACCCCAATCTGGGAAGCAACCAAGAAGAGATTGGGAATAAGTCTGAGCTGTGCAGAGTTCACGAGGAGCAGCAAGGAGCAAAAGCAGCTATGTGCAGAGTCATCAGCGTGGACAATAGAGCTGCGTGGGCACCCAACCCCCTCAGATCCTGCTAAATCAGATGTTTCACATAGTTCAGCCCAGCTGGGATAAAATGCACTTTTCATCTTCAAAACAAACAAGACTCAAGAGTTAAGGCCTGCAAAATGTTAAGATCTTTACTTCTGGAGCACTGAGATGGAGCATGAGCCTCGGCAGAGCCAGCAGTGCCCACACTCCAGCAGCACCCACACTCCAGCAGCACCAGTGCCTGGCAGGCCTGTGGGGGCAGGCTGAGGGACATGGAGAGACAGTGGACCCACAGCAAGTTCACTGATGATACCGAAGTGGGTATCATCAAAGTGGGAAGGGTGAGTGAAGCATCACCAGGCTGTGCTGCCAGCCAGTCCCAGACAGGATGAAGAGTTGGACAGAGGTGAACCTCATGAAGCTCACTGAGGGCAACACCTGGGAAGGAACAACACCAGGCACTGGGACAGCTGAGGGCTGACCCTCTGGAGAAAAGCTCCACAGAGAAGGATCTGGGAGTCTTGATTGATCAAAAGTTCTGCGACAGCAACATCCCCTGTGCCAATGGAATCTTAGGGTGCATTAAGAAGAGTCTGGCCAGCAGGTCAAGGGAGGCTCTCCTCCCCCTCTACTCAGCTCTACTCAGCCCACATCTGGAGTACTGTGTCCAGTTCTGGGCTCCCCACTTCAAAGGAGACAGGAAACTACTGGAGAGTCCAGGAGAGGCTATAAGGACAACCAAGGGAGTGGAGCATCTCTCTAGAGGGAAGACTAAGAGCACTGGGGCTTTTTAGTCTGGAGAAGACTGAGAGAGGATCTTACTGATAGCTACAAATAGCTGCAGGGTGGCAGGCAGGAGGATAGAGCCAGGTTCACCCTGGCTCTTGGGCTCTGGCAGATGAGTGCTGCCACAGCTCCTGCTGTTTAACAGCCTCCCCACATGGCACCCACACCTTTTCCACAGCTTTCCATCCTCAAAGCCATCTGCTGTAGGTGCTTTTTTTATCTCTGACACTGCAGGCTGGACCTAACCTGGAGGTCACCAAGTGGGGTCAAGCCTTTAACTCAATGGGGTGAGTCCAGGCTCTTGTTTCCCACTGCTGTGTCTGAGAAGCTGGTGGTACTCAGTTTGAACAGACAAGGGTTGGGCTGAGCTCTTCTGTAGCCACACAAGTAATGTAGCACCAAATGAGGGGTGAAGCACAGAGGAGTAGACCTTAGAAGGGACCTCCAAAAATCATCCAGTCCAAGCCCCCTGCCAGAACAGAATCATCCAGAGGTCTCACAAGGACACATCCAGGTGGGCTGGAAAGGTTCCAGAGAAGGAGACTCCACAACCTCTCTAGTCAGCCTGCTCCAGGCCTCCAGCACCCTCACAGGGACAAAGTTTCCCCTCCTGTTCCCGTGGCATCTCCTCTGCTCCAGCTTGCCCCCAGTGCCCTTTGGGGACATCCCTGAGCAGAATCTGGCTGCGTCCTTCTGATACTGCCCTGCACATCTCTTTCAACATGAATGAGAGGAAGAAAAAAAAGAAACAAAGGAGAAAAAAACAAGAAAAAAGAGGGGTCAAAAAGAAACAAGGGGGGGGCAAAACTAGCAGGAAGGGCACTGTGCTTAGGCTGCAAGGTGTAACCTGCAGCTCCCTCTTCAGTTTCACAGTGTCTTGCTACCACAAATCTGCACTCGGACAGTTCCTGTGCGGACAGAAAGGGTTTCCTGCACCTCTTCCACAACTTCTCTGACTTTCAACTTCAGAGATATAAACCAGGGCTCATTTTTCTCTCTCACCCAGCAGCCTTACAAGACTGGAGGAATAATAACACAAGGCAGGTGTGTGCTGGCTGCATCCAAAGCAGGGAGAGCAGCAACACAGCAGCACTGCTTAGAAGTCTGATGGTCCCCAGCACAGGAGAGACATCAAACTGCTGGAGAGGGTCCAGAGGAACCCACCAAGATGCTCAGAGAGTGTGCCTTATTTGGGACAGTCTGGGAGAGTTGGGGCTGTTCAGCCTGGAGAAGAGAAGGCTCCAGGGAAATCTTAGTGCAGCCTAACAGTACTTGAAGGGGCTGCAGGAAAGCTGGAGAGGGACTTCTGACAAGAGGTGGAAGTGACAGGATGAGGGACAATGGCTTTGAGCTGAGAGTGGGGAGATCAAGACTGGAGATGAGGGAGAAATTGCTGAGAGAGGGTGGGGAGACACTGGCACAGGTTGCCCAGGGAAGCTGTGGCTGTCCCCTCCCTGCAGGTGTTGAAGACCAGGCTGGATGAGGCCTTGAGCACCCTGGGCTGGTGGGAGGTGTCCATGCCCATGGCCAGGGGTTGGAACTGGATGAACTTTAAGGTTCCTTTCCAACCCACTCTGTGATTCCAAGAACAAGGGAACTGTGCGGCTGCAGTATCTCTGCACACAGCTATCGTCAGCACGCAGCAAAGTGTCTTCTGCCTTGTTTTATGCCAGGAAAACCAAATGAAGAACTGTTACCTTCCAGCCTTTAACAAGAGACATAAATCCTGCTTCAAAGCAACTGTGAGCATAAAACCAAAGAATTGATGGCAGATGATTTGTGCACATAAATTAGGGAACAGCATGCCCTGTCTACAGGGTTCCAAGCAGCGTGAGAAGCACAGAGGGCTTTATTTCCCTCTCCAAATCAAAAATGCCTCCACAGAAAGCTGCACAGAATTTCTCAAGTCAGCTCTGAACAAATGCAGCTGCCAACCTGACTGGCACAGAATTATTCATCTAAGGCACAAAAATAACTTTTACTACTGCTTTTAGTAACTGAAAGCCTCTGCAGCTTTGTAAGCTCTGCTACTCCCAGTGCATTCACAAAAGTGCTCTGCAGCTTCTGGCTGCAGCTGGGCAGTGGAGGGCAGAGCACACAAGGGAGAGGGCTCTGCTGTCACTGGGAACCTGCCCTGGACAGAAGAAAATGAATCTCCCCTAGCCACACCTAGATAAAACCAGCTTCTCAGCTTCAGAGAGAGAAATCCTCCTTCGGTAAAGCAATCTGGTGACAGAACCACAGAGCCCTTTGGTTGGCAAAGCCCTTCAGCACCCTCCAGCCCAACCATTTCCTAGCTCTGCCAGGGCTGGGGCTGAGCCATGGCACTCAGTGCCACAGTTCTGCCTCTTTCAAACACCTCCAGCCATGGGCATTTAACCACCTCCCTGGGCAGCCACTGCCAGCCTTTGAGAACCCTTTCAGTCAAGAAGCTTCTTCTCATGTCCAACCTAAACCTCCCCTGGGGCAACTTGAGGACACTTCCTCTCCTCCTGTCACTTGCTCCCAAGGAGCTGAGCCAAACTCCCACTTGGCTCCAGCCTCCTTTCAGGGAGCTGTAGAGAGCAATGAGCTCTGCCCTCAGCCTCCTCTTCTCCACACTGAACACCCCCAGCTCCCTCAGCTGCTCCTCCCCAGACCTCTTCTCCAGACACTCCCTTACCTTCTTTGCCCTTCTCTGCACCCTCAATGTTCTTCTGGGAGTGAGTGTCCAGAACTGAACCCAGCACTCCAGCTGTGGTCTCCCCAGTGCTGGCTGCAGGAGGACAATCCCTGCCCTGCTCCTGCTGCCCACACCATTGCTGATCCAGGCCAGGCTGCTGCTGCCCTCCTTGGCCATTTGGGCGCAGCCTGGCTCATCCTCAGCTCAGCTGAAAAAGTTCAAGTTGTAATTATGTTTCTTTCCTCCTGAAACCACATCTGAATGTACCAAGCAGCCAGAGCTGAGTGTTCCCACTTGCATGCTGCACTGCTCCTTAGCACACCAAGCTCTCAGGCCCTGGCAGGTGACACCAGTGTGGAAATCCACTCTCAGAGACAGGGAAAAACACACAACAGGGTAACAATACAGGGCTGTGCCAGATTGAAGAGATCAGGACATGAATTTGCAACGGACAAAATTGCACTGGAGAAGGCCAGGCACAGGCTGGAGCTGTCATTGCCCTGCCATCCTCAGAGGGACAAAGTTTTCCCTCCTGTTCCCCTGGCACCTCCTCTGCTCCAGCCACTCAAAGAGAGCTGAAGCCACAATTAGTGCTCACCAAGAGAGGACAGAACCTCGCTTCTGGAGGTGAAACATTCAGAGCTGCATTTAAACAAACCCTTGGTCCCCTTTATCCTGTGTGCTGCTGGGTTTGGGGTTTGATCCTAGAGACACGAGCAACAATGATCTCTTCTCCCTCAACACAGGCAGAGGCACAACAACATTCTCGGTCATCAAGGCTTGCTAAGGACAGTGTTTGTGACAACAAAAGTCATTCAGCAGGGGAAGCTGCCCCAAAACTGGAATGTCTGCTGTGGTACCATCAGAAACACTCTTTGGCTACAGAAGTGCTGACCCTGACTATGCAGCACCTTCGCAGATTCACAGAATGGCTTGGGTTGGAAGAGACCTTCAAGCTCATACAGCTCCAGCCCCTGGCCATGCACAGGGACACCTCTCACCAGCACAGGCTGCTCAAGGCCTCATCCAGCCTGGCCTTCAACATCTCCAGGCAGGGGGCAGCCACAGCCTCCCTGGGTAACCTCTGTCAGTGTCTCCCCAACCTTACTCTCAGCAATTTCTCCCTCATCCCCAGTCTCAACCTCTCCTCCTCAAACTTCAACCCATCCCCTATCGGCATGTCACTCCTAGTCCACGTCAAAAGTCCCTCCCCAGCTCTTCTGGAGCCCCTCTAGGCTGCTCTAAGGTCTCCCTGGAGCCTTCTCTTCTTCAAGCAGAGCAGTCCCAACTCCCTCAGCCCATCTCTACAGGGGAGGCTCTCCAGCCCTCTGAGCATCTTTGTGGCTTCCTCTGGACCATCTCCAGCAGCTTCATGTCCCTCTTGTGCTGGGGACCACAAAACTGAACATCTCTAGATGATGTCTTTCCAGGCTGCTGCCTCCTGCCCACAAGAGCAGAAGAGGTGCTGTAGGACAGGGACTGCAAAGGCACAGCCAAGCAGCAGAGCTGCTGCATGCAGACCACCTCCAGCTACTCATGTGGGCAAGCTGCTTGGTCAGCAAACCAGGTCCCAAAGCTCAACGGGGCACAGAGAGTTCCTGTTTTAACGTGGGCACATTTCATCACAAGACCTCTGGTGGCCTGGCTCAGCAAACATCTGTCTGAGCAATGCACAGGAAGCTGCTTGCAGCTGGCAAGGAATTGCCTCCAGCAGGAGAGGCAGGGCCTGGCCTTCCCTGCAGTGCTGAGTGCCTCAGGGGCATGAAATACTTCACCATTTCAAAGCCACCCAATTTAGCAGGGAGATGGCTTGAGGTGTAGGGACAGGGACGTTCCTGGCCCTGCTCAGCCCAGCTGGCTTGCAGCACACCTGGGACTCCTCCCAAAGGAACCAAAGGTGAACAAGGTCTGGCCCTTACTGGCAGCAGCCTCCCACTATGCTGAGCAACAGCCTCTAGGTTGTCATCTCTTTAAACACGGTTCAACAACGTTGGGTTTGTACCTGCAGATTGCATCTGGACCTGTATGTGTACACACAGGGCTGGAGGTAACCTCTAGAGATCACCCAGTCCAGCCCCCCTGCTAAAGGCAACCCTCAACAGCAATGCAGGCTGAGGGTGAAGATCTTGAGAGCATCCCTGCAGAGAAGGACCTGGGGGTGCTTGTGGGGGAGAAGCTGGGCAGGAGCCAGCAATGGGCACTGGCAGCCCAGAAGGCCAAGGGCAGCCTGGGCTGCATCCAAAGCAGCGTGGCCAAAGATGGAGAGAGGAGATCCTGTCTCTCTGCTCTGCTCAGACCTCACCTGCAGGGCTGGGGACAGCTACAGACCCCACATAAGAGAGACCTGAAGCTGCTGGAGAGGGTTCAGAGGAGGCCACAGAGGATCTCAGAGGGCTGGAGACCCCCCCTTTTGAGACTGAGGGAGCTGGTGGTGTTCAGTCTGGAGAAGAGAAGGCTCCAGGGAGACCTTAGAGCTTCATTTCAGTATCTGAAGGGGACGTCCAGGCAGGCTGAGGAGGGACTGTTCAGAAGTGCCTGTGGAGATAGGATGAGGACAATGGCTTGAGTGTGAAGCAGGGTAGAGTTAAGTTGGACCTCAGGAGGGAGTTCTGCAGAAGGAGAGTGGTGAGACACTGGCACAGGCTGCCCAGGGCTGTGCTTGAAGCCCTGTCCCTGCAGACCTTCAAGCTCAGCCTTGCTATGTCCCTGTGCAGCCTGCTCTAGCTGGAGGTGTCCCTGCTGAGTGCACAGCGAGGTGACCAACGTGCCCTTGGAGGGTCCCTGCCAATCCAATGCCGTCTGCAAAGCTGTGAATCTTTCAGTTCAAAATGGAAAAAAACCCACAAAAATCCCAAAGTAAACCCCAAAATAACCCCCAAATCAATAAATGAAATCCATCTGCTATACTGGGGGGAGGGGGAGGAATTCATGGGAAAGAAAATAATCCCTTGTCTGTGTCTTGGTGTTCTGAAAGGTTACACATGCACTGGATCTCAGCCTGGCCACCGAAAGGACGCAAAGTAAACCATCAGAGCAAGAAAATGACAGACCAAAAAGTCTGCAGCCCCAAATTCCCTTTTCTCCACACACAAATCCCTGAAAAGGAAGGGTGAAACCAGCACTCACTGGGGTTTTTTAAAAGCACCTTAGAAAAAAAAAAAGGGGCAACAAAAAAAGTGTTAGCAGCTAAAGAGGAACCACCCCAAATATGCCTCCAAACCAAGAACCACACTGCTGGATTCTTCTGCTTTCTGTGGTATGAGAGGAAGTGGTGAAAAACAGGTCAAGGCCTTCTGCATCTGCAATATTTTCTTCCGTGTCCAAGATAAAGGAATGCAAGAGGACGTTTGATGAATATGCACTCCCTCAGCTTAAAGAGACACTGCAAGGACTGCAGCCAGCCAAAGCTGCACTGGAAGAGCAAAAGGAGCTCCAAAACTTCACACAGTGCTAGGAGTTGGAAGGGTCCTTCAGAGATCATCCAGTCCAAGCCCCTGCCAGAGCAGGGGCATCTTGCCAGGGCAGGGCACACAAGAACACATCCAGCTGGGGTTGGAAAGGTTCCAGGGAAGGAGACTACACAATTTCTCTGGACAGCCTGCTTCAGGCCTCCAACACCCTCACAGAGACAAAGTTTCCCCTCCTGTTCCCCTGGCACCTCCTCTGCTCCAGATGGCACCCAGTGCCCCTTGTGCTGCCCTTGGCCACCCCTCAGCAGAGCCTGGCTGCATCTTTATGACACTGCCCTGCACATCTTTAGCACAGCACTGAGGGCAGCCCTCAGGCTCCTCTGCTGCAAGCTCCCAGCCCCAGCTCCCTCAGCCTGGCCTCACAGGAGATGTTCACTGCCTGCAGCAGCTTGGTGCTCTGGGCTGGGCTCTCTCAAGCAGTTCCTTGAGGTCTTTCTTGTGCTGAGGGGCCCAGAACTGGACATAGTTCAAGGCTCTGTGCAACTCTTGCTTACTTCCAGGAAGAGACAGAGCTCTACATCAGCTCTCCACAGGCACAAACAGAAAAAAAACAAATACAGCCAAGTACCCAAGAACAACCAAACTCACCCTTGTGCTGCCCTTGGCATCCCTGAGCAGAGGCTGGCTGTGTCCTCCTGACACTCAGGATGTCCCTGTCCTGTAACAGCAGTGTGCCTCACCTCTCACCTGCCCTGCACCAGAGGAAAGGTGGCAATAAGGCGTGCAGGCCATGCACCTCCTGCCCTCTGCAGCCCCTGGGGAGGAGGCCATGCACCTCCTGCCCCACTGCAGGCAGAAGACTGAACTGAGCCTGAGCTTCAAGAGCATCTCAGAGTGCTTCAGTTCCTGAGTCAGTGCCCTGTGCTGTCACTGTAGGGCTTCCAAGTGCACAAGCCTTTGAGACGAATCACAAGTGCAGGCCTTTCTGAGCTGCAGCTCCCAGTTGCCTGCAGACCTGTGGAGATAAGCAATGCCCAAACGATTCTCCTTCGCCTGTCGAGCTCCTCTTCCGAGTGGAGAGTCCTGGCTGGGGGCTCTTTGTTGTTTCTAGCTCTGTAGTACTTAATGGGAGTTTCTTGAGGGCGTGGGCAGGCTGTGCAGCCGCCCAAGTGCCTGCAGCTGCTGCGCGGCCAGGCTGGGTGTTCTCCGAGCACAAAGCGGTTTCAGGTGTTCTTTGCTAGGCACACTGGGTCGGTCTCCTGCAGCCCTTCCCTGGGCTTTGTTTTGCCGGAGCTGCTCCGGCAGAGCACATCAGCACAGCTGAGCTTCACTCCCCAGTACATCCACTTTGAAAACTGACTTTAGCATCACAGAATCATTTGGGTTGGCAAAGCACTTTAAGGTCACCAAGCTCAACCATTCTCTGCCTCTACCAAGGCTGGGGCTAAGCCCTTAGCCACCACATCTCTGCCTCTTTCTAACACCTCTCGGACTTTTCCGACCAAACATAATTTCTCTTTCCTGGAACAACAATGCTGAGGGCACTTGAAGACTCGACAATATCACATCAGTTTTGACTCTCATATTTAGGAAGAAAAAAATTTAGTTTAGGAAGAAATTCTTTCCAGTGAGGGTGGGGAGAAACTGGCACAGGTTGCCCAGGAAGGCTGTGGATGTGCTCTCCCTGGAGGTGTTCAAGGCCAGGCTGGATGAGGCTTTCAGCAACCTGGGCTGGTGGAAGGTGTCCCTGCCCATGGCAGGGGGTTAGAACTGGATGGTCTTGAAGGTCCCTTCCAACCCATGGCACACATTGCTACACCTCCTTTCCTTGGTGCCATCTCAGCAAGCCCCTGTGATGACTCTGCCCTTTTGTCCTTTCCCCTGCAAGTGAGGTTTGCTGTCTTGCTGCTGCCAGGTGAGGCAGAGCTGGCAGGGGCTGCTGGGTGGGTGGCACTGGCTGTTGGGTGGGAGACACCAAGCTGGGTGTGCAGCTTTGCTGGGAGCCTGTGTTCTTCTCCACCTGTCGGGACATGCCCTGTCAAGGCTGTGCTGCCATTCAGTGAGACTTAGCTGCAGAGCTGGGCAGGGAGAAATGGAATGGAACCCAACAAGGGCAGGGAGAGAGTCTGGCACCTGGGGAAGAGCAACCTCATGGACAAGTACAGGCCGGAGAATAACCTCCTGGAGACTAGCTCTGGGGAAAGGGATGTGAGGGTCCTGATGGGCAGAAGGGTGCCCATGAGCCAGTAAGGTGCTAGCCAAGAAGGCCAAGGGCATCCTGGGGTGGATTAGAAGGACTGTGGTCAGGAGGTCCAAAGAGAGTTTCTCCTGCCCTTCTGCTCTGCCCTGCTGAACCCACATCTGGAATACTGTGTCCAGTTCTGGGCCCCTCAGCTCAAGAAGGATCTCAGGGAACTGCTGGAGAGAGTCCAGCCCAGAGCTGCTGCAGGCAGTGAACATCTTCCTTATGAGAAGAGACTGAGGAGCTGGGAGCTTGGAGAGGAGAAGCCTGAGGGCTGCCCTCAGTGCTGTTTATAAAGATGTAAAGGTGAGTGCCAGGAAGCTGGAGCCAGGCTCTGCTGGGTGATGCCCAGTGTCAGGACAAGGGGCACTGCTGCAAGCTGAGGCATAGGAAGTTGCACGGAAACAGGAGGGAACTTTTTTTTTTTTTCCCTGTGAGGGTGACAGAACTCTGGAACAGGCTGCCCAGGGGGGATGTGGAGTTGTCTCCCTCTCTGGAGACACTCAAACCCCATCTGGATGTGTTCCTGTGTGCTCTGCTCTAGGTGACCCTGCTCTGGCAGTGGGGTTGGACTGGATGAGCCTTGGAGGTCCCTCACAGCCCCTAACACTCTGTGATGCTGTGAACTTCCTTGTGGGCCAAGCAAACTGAAGAGGTTCCCTAAGTCAGCCTTGGGTTTTCCATGTTGCTGTCTTCTGCTGTAAGGTGAGAGCTGCTCAAACCTTTCTTCAAGGCTGAGGCTGGTGCCTGTGGGTTTAAATCCAGTGTCCCAGACTGCCTTTGTCCACCCAGCTGTGCTTGGGAAGGTTGTTTGCATGGCCAGCACTGCTGCTGTCAAAGACCACATCCAAAGACTGTTGGAACATCTGGAGCACCGAATGCAGCTGGCAGCACATCATATGGTGCCACTCAACATGCACTGTGAGCTCCTTCACTTGCACTGACTGCTCATTGAGTAAACTGAGTGCCTTTGTTTATGGTAGGCCACAGGAGGAGGTTTGAAAGAACAGCACAGAGCTGTCACAACAGCTTCATTCTCTTCTCCAGCAACAGCCCAGCTCTGCAGCCTGTACCCTTCCCAACCAACTTGGTGCTACTGTAGTTTACTAGCAGAGGGCTTCACCTTACCCACCCTCCAGAGGTGGGACTCTAGAGCTATAGCCAGGGCCGGGTGAGTTTGGTTGTTCTTGGGTTTCTGTTTGTGCCTGTGGAGAGCTGATGTAGAGCTCTGTCTCTTCCTGGAAGTAAGCAAGAGTTGCACAGAGCCTTGAACTATGTCCAGTTCTGGGCCCCTCAGCTCAAGAAAGACCTCAAGGAACTGCTTGAGAGAGCCCAGCCCAGAGCACCAAGCTGCTGCAGGCAGTGAACATCTCCTGTGAGGCCAGGCTGAGGGAGCTGGGGCTGGGACTTTGCAGCAGAGGAGCCTGAGGGCTGCCCTCAGTGCTATGCTAAAGATGTGCAGGGCAGCGTCATAAAGATGCAGCCAGGCTCTGCTCAGGGGTGGCCAAGGGCAGCACAAGGGGCACTGGGTGCCATCTGGAGCAGAGGAGGTGCCAGGGGAACAGGAGGGGAAACTTTGTCTCTATGAGGGTGTTGGAGGCCTGAAGCAGGCTGTCCAGAGAGGCTGTGGAGTCTCCTTCCCTGGAGCCTTTCCAACCCCAGCTGGATGTGTTCCTGTGTGCCCTGCCCTGGCAAGGGGCTTGGACTGGATGACCTGTGAAAGTCCCTTCCAACCCCTACCATTCTAGGATTCTGTGATCTCAGCTCCACCCTGGAATCCAGAAAGCTTCATGAGTCAGAGCTTCAGACAGCACCAATGTTAGTTACGGCTCTGCTAATTTTAGCTCCTGCTTAACCCACAGTTCCCAAGTCCCTGCAAGGTCTTCCCAGGTGCCAAAAGCCACAACTCCCCTAAGGCTCAGCTGCCAGAATATGCAGCTGAGAAGCTCTGCTCCCTCACACCAACTGCCTGCTGCAGAAGCACACTTCTCAAACACAGACAAGAGGAAGAACATGAGACTGCCTTTATCCGCTCTCTCAACACAAGGAGTGGTGCAGAGCTCCAAAGCAGGAACCAAAGTCCATCTGCCTAGCTCCTGTGTCTCAGAGTCCACACTGGGGCAAGCCACACAGACCTGGTGCAGAGGGCAGCTCGGGAGTGTCCCATAGCAAGGCAGTGACAGCCTGCCAGGGCCAACTCATAGAATCATAGAATGCTCTGGGCTGGAAAAGGTCTCCAAAACTCATCCAGTCCAACCCCCTGCACTCAGCAGGGACATCCTCCACTAGAGCAGGTTGCCCACAGCCCTCTCCAGCCTCACCTTCAATATCTCCAGACATGGGCCCCAGCCACATCCCTGGGCAACCTGTTGCAGGATTCCAGCAGCCTCCTGCTGCAGAACTTGTTCCTCACAGCCAATCTCAATCTGCTCTGCTCTAGTTTGCAGCCATTGCCCTCATCCTGTCCCTGCAAGCCTTTGGCAACAGTCCCTCTGCAGCCTTCTGGTAGCCCCTTCAGGTACTAACTATTAGGTCTGCCTGAAGCCTTCTCCTCTCCAAGCTGAACACCCCCAGCTCCCTCAGCCTGTCCCCACAGAAGAGCTGCTCCAGCCCTCTGATCATTTTCGTGGCCCAAGCAGTGGAAGGGGAACCAAGGGCAAGGGAAACAAACAGACTCTTGACAAGCTCTCCCCAGAGGAAAGTGGGAAAGGCTTTTAGGAGTAAACAAACAACCGCCCCCCACCCTCCCCTTCTCAGGAAGCCACCCAAGCAGAATGCTTTTACTAGGGGGACTGAAAGGTTTGTTTTAGAAGGGTCCCCTCAGATTCAGTCAACCTTACCAGCCTCCTCCTTATTCACACCAAGCTGTGAAAGGGCCCTCGAGCTCTCTCCAACCAATTAAAAACTAATTGAAGCAACAGACTGGCACTACACAGCCTAAGAAGGGACTCCGCTCAGAGGAGGCCTACACAATGTTGTAATATTTCATTTTGTTTAACCTCAGCACACAAAAGAGCTGAAAAGAGCATTCACAGCGATCCAAACCTGGGGAAAAAAAAAACATTTTAAATGTCCTTATTGCAGCTCAAGTTCCAAGGCAGAGCAGACCCAGGGCAGTGCCTGCGTGCAGTGCGGCGGCAGCAGGGCCAGGTTGGGAAGCGAGGAGCAGGCAGCTTCTTGTGCCCCAGAGTTAGAGCAGTAGGTTGTGTGCCTCGTTGGGCCAAGGGGACCTCCTGAGGTTCAACGGCAGCAAGTGCAGGGTCCTGCACCTGGGACACAACAACCCTGACTGTCAGTGCAGGCTAGGGGAAGAGGGGATAAAAAGCAGCCCTGAGGAAAAGGACCTGGGGATGCTGGTGGGGGAGCAGCTGGGCGGGAGCCAGCAATGGGCACTGGCAGCCCAGAAGGCCAAGGGCAGCCTGGGCTGCATTCAAAGCAGCATGACCAGAGGTGGAAAGAGGGGATCCTACCCCTCTGCTCTGCTCAGACCTCACCTGCAGGGCTGGGGCCAGCTATGGACCTCACACAAGAGAGACCTGAAGCTGCTGGAGAGGGTTCAGGGGAGGCCATAGAGACTCAGAGGGCTGGAGAGCCTCTGCTGTGAGCGCAGGCTGAGGGAGCTGGGGGTGCTCAGCCTGCAGAAGAGAAGGCTCCAGGCAGACCTAAGAGCATCCTGCCAGGACCTGAAGGGGCTACAAGAAGGCTATAGAGGGACTGTAGCCAAAGGCCTGCAGGGACAGGATGAGGGCAATGGCTGCAAACTAGAGCAGAGCAGATTGAGATTGGCTGCAAAGAACAAATTCTGCAACAGGTTGCCCAGGGAGGTGGTTGGGGCCCATGCCTGGAGATATTCAAGGTGAGGCTGGAGAGGGCTGTGGGCAGGCTGCTCTAGTAGAGGATGTCCCTGCTGAGTGCAGGGAGTTGGACTGGATGAGCTTTGGAAGTGCCTTCCAGCCCAGTTCATTCTGTGATTTAGCTTCTGTGATTCAACCTTTAAGCCAAGCAAGTGACAGATCATTAAAGTGGATTGGCCTACACTTGGCTACAACCAAACCTCCTCTGCTTTAGGCAATCAACAGAGTTACTGCCAGGGCAGGAAATGATGGCAAAGAAAGGATGGAAAACTTCATAGGTTCATAGAACAGTTTGGTATGGAAGGGACCCTCAAGACCATCCAGTTCTATCGCCCTGCCGTGGGCAGGGACCCTCTCACCAGCCCACATTGCTCAGGGCCTCATCCAGCCTGGCCTTGAACACCTCCAAGGAGGAGGCAGCCACAGCCCCTGTGGGTAACCTGTGCCAGTGTCCCTCTAACCTCACTATCAAGAATTTCTTCCTCTTCTCCAGTCTCAATCTGCCCTCTAACACAGAAATGCAGATCTGAGCAGAACCACAGAGGAGCAAATCCACCACAAAAAACACAGCCCACTCCAACACTGCCTCCAAGAGATCTTGAGCTGACCTATTACTGCCTGGCTTTGTCTCACCAGCTTCTCTGTCACCACACTTAACAATTATTCAGAGAGGCCTTTCTGAGCACCTAACAAGACTGTGGAGCAAGAAACAAACTGAGCAACGTGACAGCTTGACCCTGTGGAGACAATCCCCATGGATTTCTCCAGCAAGCAGTGAACCCCAGTTCCTTGGGCAGCCTTTGTCAGGGCAGGCTTTGCTGGAAAGCAGCAAGAAGGCGGCAAGCAGGCTGAAGTATGGAATCTCAAAGCAAGCTTGTTTCACTCTCATGCACAACACATGCCAAATCTTAACATTCCTCCAGCATCCAGTGATGAAATTGCCATGGAAGAAAAAAACAGATGGCTACAGCCTTTGGGGGGAAAAGAGAGATTCTGCATGACTTCATTTCCACAAGGGAAAGAGACTTGAAACTGCAGAACCTGCTTCAGACCAGAGAATCACAGAATGCTTTGGGTTGGAATGGACTTCCAAAGCTCATCCAGCCCAACCCCCTGCACTCAGCAGGGACATCCTGCACTAGAGCAGCCTGCCCACAGCCCTTTCCAGCCTCACATTCAGTATCTCCAGGCACGGGCCCCAACCACCTCCCTGGGCAACCTGTTGCAGAACTTGTTCCTCACATCCAATCTCAATCTGCTCTGCTCTAGTTTGCAGTCATTGCCCTCATCCTGTCCCTCTGCAGCCTTCTTGTAGCCTCTTTGGGTCCTGGCAGGCTGCTCTTAGGTCTGCCTGGAGCCTTCTCTTCTCCAGGCTGACCACCCCTAGTTTCCTCAGCCTGCGCCCATAGCAGAGCTGCTCCAACCCCCGATCATCTTTGTGGCCCTCTCTGTACTTGCTCCATCAGGTCCATGTCCTTCCCGTGTTGAGGACGAAGCCCTGCAGGTGAGGTCTCAGTAGATCAGAGCAAACTCTCAGTTACTGCAGCACATAGACCACTTTAACCCTTGGAGAACATGATGGCTCACTGCCCTTTGAAGCAGGATTTGAAAGCACAGCAGCTCACACGGCCAAAGACAGGGATTACAAACACTGCAACAGAGGACACACTCCTGTATCCCTAAAGCCATTGCTGAACAGTAAATGCTGCAGCAAAGCCTCCTTATCTTCCCTCTTCTCCAGCATTATTAAGCACTTAGCACTCCCACTCAGGTGAGCAGTTCTCATGCTGACAAAAGCACCTAACAGATGAGGACATATTAGGAACTTGGCAAGCTCAACTCCAAGTTAGGCCATTCCCTATTGAAACTTGGCAGTGCCACACTTGAAGCCTCTAATGAGTCCTTGACTGCAAGACAACACAGAAATAAGAAAACATGAAAGCCATCCTAGAAAGCTCTGGTGCTCAGCACTAGGTGCTCAAGCAACTCTGTAAAACAGCATTTGCACCTTCAGTTCAGACAGACAGAATGGATTGGGTTGGAAAAGACCTCCAAGCTCATCCAACCCAACCAGTCTCTACCTCTGCCAGGGCTGAGACCAAGCCATGGCACTCAGCACCAGAGCTCTGCCTTTCAAACACCTCCAGCCATGGGCATTCAACCACCACTCTGGGCAGCCTCTGCCAGCCTTTGAGAACCCTTCTAGTCAAGAAGTTTCTTCTCACCTCCAACCTGAACCTCTCCTGGGGCAACTTAAGGCCATTTCCTATCCTCCTGTCACTTGTTCCCAGAGAGCTCTGCCCTCAGCCTCCTCTTCTTCACACTAAACACCCCCAGCTCCCTCAGCTGCTCCTCCCCAGACCTCTTCTCCAGACCCTTCCCCAGCTTCCTTGCCCTTCTCTGCACCCTCTCCAGACCCTCAATGTCCTTCTCACAGTGAGGGCCCAGAACTGAACCCAGCACTTCAGCTGTGGCCTCCCCAGTGCTGGCTGCAGGAGGACAATCCCTGCCCTGCTCCTGCTGCCCACACCATTGCTGATCCAGGCCAGGCTACTGCTGCCCTCCTTGGCCAGCTGGGCACAGCCTGGCTCACCTTTACCAGCACCCCCAGCTCTGTCTCTGCTGGGCACTTTCCAGCCACTCTGCCCTCAGCCTGGAACCTTCCTGGGGTTGCTGTGATTCAGCCTGTGAGCCTTCTCTAGTTGAATCTGTGCCTTAGACATGCCTTGACTCAGTCACTGAACAGACCTCCAGCAGCTAGGAAGCTCCAGGGTACACCAGAGATGCATGCCAGGCTGGCAGGCTTTGACAGAGGTTCAACAGGAGACTGCACTTCTCCAAACTGGCAGGATACCCAAGGGTATCCCAAACAGCTCCAGACAGCAGTGTCCAGGCAATGGACTTGGGTCCCCTGCACCAGCCACAGCACTGCCCAGCATGCTGCCACCCCACACGAGAGCCATCTGCTTCCACCACTCAGAACACCCAACTTGACCTTGTGTGTAGGAGCCCAAGCCAAAGGCAGCAGACTGACTGCTGGCTGCAGGGCCTCTGCACCGAGAGCAGCAACCACATTAACCCTCTCCTAGCCCACACAGCCCTTCTAGGGCAGGCCTGCAGCTCACTGGCCAGGCTGGGTGGGCAGTCCAGCTTACTCATTGGAGATGGCACACTCCAGCAGGGCCAAGCAAGTGCCTTCCCCCAAAACCAAATCAAGTGCCTATGTGATTAATGGCAAGCATGACACCTGCACAGTGGCAGGAGTCATTAATCCATCTTAGAGACCAAAGCTGAACTTATTTATTTATAAGGAAAAAGCTCTACAGGAATCAACTGCTCCATTTTTCCAAGGGACTGAGCAGTCACGATAATGAGGGCTGGGTCAGCAGCAGCAGCCAGAATGCCACAGAAGTGAACCACTCCTGTTAATTACCTGAAAATAAGGCTGCTTCTAATCAAACAGGGACTGGACATGCTATCACGACATGCCCCACACACATGCAGCACCAGCCAAAAGCAATGGTCTAAAAGCAGCTATCTTTAGCCAAAACTCAGAGAGGGCAAGAAGTGGGGGGAGCAGGCAGGCAGAGAGCAGAAAAAACAAGAAGAGGGAGCTCTAGCCTGTGCTGGACACAAGCTGCTGTACCCAGAGATCAGCCTTCTCAAGAGTGAAGCAGCAACAGCAGTGTGGCAGTGATACTTCCCACAAGCAGCCAGCCCAGCTCCAGAAAGAAGGGCAGGAGCTATTTTGAAAGCCTCACATAAAACAACAACAGAAAAAAATTCAAATAAATACAAGCCCTGAGGAGACAAAAAGTGCTCAAAGCCAAAGAGAAATGACCCAGGGTTGTAAACTGAAGAACATCCTGAAGCACAAGGCACTTCTTGTCGTCCTCCAGTCATTGTGCCTAGCAGGACAAGGGAGCTTCTCCTCCCACTCTGCCCTGTTGAGACCACGTCTGGAATACTGGGGCAAGTCTGAGGGTTCCCAGTTCAAGAGAGACAAGGATCTGCTGGAGAGAGTCCAACAGAGGAAACAAGGGTGATGGAGGGACTGGAACATCTCTGCTGTGAAGAGAGGCTGAGAGCCCCGGGGCTGCTTAGTCTGGCGAGAAGAAGGCTGAGAGTGGATCTGATCAATGTCTATCAATACCTGAGGGGTGGGGGTCAGGATGAAGGTGCCAGGCTCTGTTTGGTGGTGCCCAGTGACAGGACAAAGCACAACAGGTCCAAGCTAGAACTCAGGAGGTTCCACTTCAACATGAGGAGAAAGTTGTTTGGTGTGAGGGTGCTGGAGGCCTGGAGCAGGCTGCCCAGAGAGGTTGTGAAATCTCCTTCTCTGGAGCCTTTCCAAACCCATCTGAATGCATTCCTGTGTGGCCTGCCCTGGGTGATCCTGTTCTGGAGATCTGGATGATCTCTGGGGGTCCCTTCCAGCGCCTACCGTTCTGTCCCTTCTGAAGAGGTGGACAACTATGAAAGCTACCAAAAGACAGCAGCTCACAGGCTGGCCCCCAGCTTGTCTTGCTCAGGCACAATCCTCGCTCAGACACATCTCAGTCCAAGCGTCTTTCTGACTGCATTGTCATTTCTTCCCCAAGCTGAATGGGGCATTCTTTCCCTCCAGAAACCCTGTGACAATGCCAGTGCATTAAAGTCACTCCCTGCTCGCTGCGCTGCCATCAAACGCAGGCCAGGCCCCCGCGCTGACCGCACAGTGCCGGCACTGCCAGCCTGGGCAGCATATGGGGCTCATTTCTTTGCTTCTGAGAGGCAAGCTTCAGACAGAGGGAGAGCAGGCAGGGACTGTCAGCACAAGCAAAGCCCTGTCTTCTCCAAAGTTAAGGGAAGCCCTAGCTGAAGGCTCTCACGACCCTTTGTTTTCAGACGGGAGTTTCAAAAGAGCGGATTTTAGCTCGCCTGCTCCGCAGCCCAGCTTTGTTCAGGTTGTGCAGACAAGAGGAAGCCGAACAGAAAAGCCTGCAGCCCCACGGCTGTGACTGCTGGTTTGTCCCCATTGTTACTCCTCCCAGAATCCCCCCGCGCTTCAGCACTGCTCCGCTGCCTCCCCAGCGCCAGCACCAGCGCTGACCTCGCCTGCCCTGGCCTGCAGGAAGGCAGAGCGAAGGTTCAGCACCGCAGCCTGTTGTTGAGTCTGGAAAGCCTGTATCAGTGCTTCACTCACACAGGCATTTTGCTAGGTAGGCGCTTGCTGACGAAACAGTAACACTAACTCGCAGGGTCACAGCATCGCTGAGGCTGCAGCAGAGCTCTGAGAGCACCAAGTCCAGACGGTGACCCAGCACCACCACAGCAACCAGATCATGACACTGAGTGCCACAGCCAAGCTTGCCTTAAACACCTGCAGGTATGGCAACTCCACCACCTCCCTGGACAGTCCACTCCAGTCTCTAATTCCCCTTTTCGTCAGAAAGTGCTTCCTAACATCCAACCTAAACCTCCCCTGGCACAGCTTCAGGCCATGCCCCCTTGTCTTGGCACAAGTTGCCACAGGAAGAGCCCGACCCAGCCAATGTAATGAGGTTTAACAAGGCCAAGTGCAGGATCTACACTCTGAGCAGTGACCCCATGCAACACCACAAAGTGGGGATGAATGACTGGAGAGCAGCCTGGCAGAGAGGGACCTGGCAGTGCTGGTGGACAACAGCTGGGCATGAGCCAGCAGTGTGCCCAGCTGACACAGAAGGCCAATAGCATCCTGGCTTGTATCAGGAACAGGGTGGCCAGCAGCAGCAGGGATGCCATTCTGCCCTGTACTGGCACTGGGCAGGCCTCACCTGGAGCACTGTGTGCAGCTCTGGGCCCTCACTTCAAGAGAGATCTTGAGGGCCTGGAAAGAGTCCAGAGGAGAGCAATGAGACTGGGGAGGGGGCTGGAGGGGAAGGCTGCTGAGGAGAGGCTGAGGAAGCTGGGGGTGTGCAGCTTGGAGCAGAGGAGACTCAGGGGGACCTTATTGCTGTCTACAACTACCTGAAGGGAAGCTGTAGTAAGGTTCCTTAAATAACCAGATTGCTGACAAGAGAACTTTTGTGTGTGTGACTTTTCCTTAAGTTGGCTGCAGAGCCCCATCTGAGCTCCCCTGCAGCACTCAAGACTGCAGTGTCAAAGCTTTTCTGCAAATCTTAAAGCAAAGAAGCAAATCAAAGTGAAAATGAAAGCCAAAACCAGGCCCTGTTTGTGCAAACAAAACATAAAAAGCAATCAGCCCAGCCAGTGACACAAACCTGATAAACCAAACTGACTGCAGAAAACTCCTTGGCCTGAACCAGACAGTGGATCCCACGAGATCATCACAACAGCCTCTTTCAGCTTCTCCAAGCGGGGTTAGGTGGAGTTTACACCACGAGAGCAAGGTCAACTCCCACTACAAGTCTATTCCTTAATAATCGGTGCAAACACCTCAGGCAAGAAGATAGCTGTTGTTCAAATCAAATAAAAAAGGAGGCCTTAACCTGCCAGTGCCTCCTGAAGCCCAAGCAGCCTTCCAGCACATACTCGATGGAGATTTCCAACTCCAGGAGATAGAATTAAAATGTGTAGAGGCAATTACTCATAAGCAGTGAGAGCAGCCAATGCAAGCACCCAGCTTGCCAAGGAGAAGAAAAGCCAAGTATTAGAAAGGAGGCTGCACTTTATTGCAAGGCAATTTGGGCTATCTCCATCCACAAGGTCTGGAAAGGGCTTTCTTCATCCCCTGACGCTATAGGCCTGCAGTCCTGTGAGGAATGATGTCAGAAACATCAATATTCCAAACATATAAACCAGCAGTTCAGTATTTGTGTAATGGAGTTCTCTGCCTGACTACTTAAAAGCTGCTTCTAGTCTTCCCTAGCAGATTTATTTAAGCTCATTTTGCACAGGAAAGAAAGATGTGCCAGAAGCATACCATTAACTGCTAAAGCCACCCAACTGGACCAGTGCTGTGCAACATTCTTGTCTGGCTAAATGCTTTAAGACAAATCCCAGGGATCTGTCTCTTGCCTGTTTCCATTAAAAGGTGGGAAGGAACACGGAAAATAAGACAGAGAGACAAAGCATCTTCAGGAAATAAAAGTCAAAATTGAAATGAGGATCCACCCCAGACTAAACCACCACCAACTTTGGGATCCAGATTCACACTGTGGGCTGGGTTGGAAGAGACCCCAAAGCTCACCCAGTTCTAACCCCCTGTCATAGGCAGGGACACCTCCCACTAGACCAGGCTGCTTAAGGCCTCATCCAGCCTGGCCTTCAACATCTCTCAGACACCTCAGTCAAACTACAGCAGTGGTAGCAGGTAGTACCCAGCACCACGAGTCCAACTGGGAAACAGTTCCTAGGAAATGTTTTGAAAACACCAAATTCAGTAACAAGAACCACACAAAGGCACAGCTGCCAAGCTGCTAACTGCACCATTCTCTGCACGACAACAATGCCAGTTAGAGAATCCAGAGTCCAAAACTAATTCCACAGGTCCAAGGTGAGCATGCAGCAAAGCCAGCACTCATCAAGGACCCAAGCACTCTAGGCAGCTGCTCCTGCAGTGGGCAGGCAGGAGGAAGCCAAGGGAGGCAACGCAAACACCCCGAACGATGCAAAATGAGCAACATCCTCCTCGTTTCAGCACCAGCAACTTGCTCCACTGTCTGTGCAGTAACACAAGCCACTTCTTACCATTTCTTGGTGCACTCCACCATCAGCTCCTGGTAAGAGGCCACAAACTGGAACTTAGATGCGTGTTTCCCAACACGCTGGAGTCTCTTCCAAACCGAAGCCATGATGCTGGGGAAGAGCAGTCCTCTCCCAGCAGGAGCACGTCTGTGAATATCAGAGCCGGCTCGAGAGTGCGTGTGCTCAGTAGGAGCAGACTGACAGGCAGACACGGTACAAACAGCGCGGGAGAAACTCGATGGGTCCTCTACAATCCATATTTCGCCTCTCCCTTCTCCACGGGAAAGCTCTGCCCAGCTGAACGGCTCCTCACCAGCCAGCAGCAGTGTGCAAGAGTAGCAGGCAGGTGATTGAAAGGAAGTTCTCTCACGGGATCAGCATTCCTCACACAGCAGAGGATGTGGATGCTGCAGGACTGGAAGACAAATAAGACAAGGGAGAAAGAAAGCATTGGTTAACAGCCTGCACTCGACAGTGCTGCAACTGCACGTGATCTGGTACCTTTCAAACAACTACCACCAACCACAAAAACGTCTCCCCCTTCCTGTTGTCATCCTCCTCCCCCCCTCCCCAATTAAACAAATAAGAATGCTGCAGCAATGTCAGGAATGCAAACCACAAGTCTGTTTGGAAGCATATCAACACGTCCTTTTATCAGCATCATCATAACTGGCAATAAACAGCAACAACAAAGAGCAGGTCACGGCCACGACAAATCCCTCTCGGAAGCATCTCCGGGAAGCAATGTGAAGTGGCTGAGGTGCTGCCAACATGCACCCAGAGGGAGTGACACGCAAGGGAGATGAGGACAAGTTCTTTGTCTGGATGACAAAAGGTGTAACAGTTGTTTCCTCACACATACACACACGCACACCTCCCGCTCCCATTTCTCTATCCAAGGAGAAGAGCCAAGAAGGCAGCAAAGGGAGCGTTACTACTGAAATGCCTGTGCCAGGGCGAAGAGAGGAATGACAGAGGAAGGGGCATTTCCTGAGCCCTGGCTGCCCGGCCAGGATTCCCCATTTTCCTCGATGCATCACATTGAAATGGAAATGCCTCTCCATCCTGAACTGAGGAACGCTCACCAGGGAGGTGGAAGAGGGAGAGGAGAAACCCAAGCGAGTCTTCTCTCCGCAAAGGAAAGAGGCATCGCTGCCGGGGGCGGAGGAAAAAGCCCCTTCGTGAGGAACACGGGGAAGTAAAGGGTGGCCACACCTGGCGAGGAGGCAGGGCAGGATGGCAGCCAAGCTGGCACGGAGGTAACCCGGGCTCCAGGCATGTCCCCAGCAGGGGGCTGGCCCCTGGAGCCCCGACGCGAAGAGGGCCCCGCTGAGTCTCAGCAGTCGCTGTCACCGCCGGGCAGGCGCCCCCGCAGCCCTCGGCCAGCAGCCGTTGGGGTTTCAAAATGAGAACGCAAAGGGCGGGCAGCGAAGAAGGGAAGAGATGGTCCGGGAAGCCGGAGAGGAAGAGACGTGGGGCAGCGCGGGCGGCTTTCCTCGAGCCGCGACACTCACCTGCCCCCGGGCTCCTCACGGCCGGTCCCCGCCGGGCGGGCGCTGGCACCACACGGCAGGCGAAAGGCAGCGCTACCGACGCTGCCCATTACTGCGGCAACCCCGCCAGAGCCCTGCGGCTGTCCCCGTGCTGCCGCAGCCTCATGGCGAGCACTTGGCACACGCCGCTTCTCCCTCGCTGGCCCCGCGACCGGCCGGCCAGCCCGCCCGGCTCACGCCAGCGCCAGCACCATCGCCCTCCTGCCGGCGCTGCGCCTCAGCCTCGCCTCGCCTCCCGGNGCCGTTGGCCCCGCCGCCCGCCTGCCGCATGCTATTGGCTGCTTCTCCATGTCAATCATTTGTGGGAGAGATGGGCGACCCTCGCGAGGGAGGCAGTGAGGGCAAGCAGAGCTTCTCCCGCCCCTGGCTTCAGCTTTTTTCTGATTGGCCGAAGCGCTGGGGAGGCGGGAACTCTCCTAAGGAGGGCCCATTCGATAGGCCAACGCCACCGCCCGTCAGCACGAACGCTCCCGGCGGTTGGCGGCGACGCTTCCTACAGCCGCGAGGTGGGCGCGGCGCGAGGAGCGGACTGTCAGGGGAGGGGCGCGGCCTGGGCCGGCCTCCAGGACCCGCAGCTGGCGGCTGGGGGCCGTGGGGGGACGGGAAGGGCCCGGAGGGGAGGAGCGGGGTGGGAGGCAGAGGAAGGGGAGGCGGGTAGCCCCAGACACTGTCTGTCAGGTGAACGCGGGGCGGCTTGGGAGAGATTCCGAAAGGTTGATCGAGGCGGCGAGAGGGGACGAAAAGCGACGGGAGCGACACAGGAACGGGACCCGTCCCCCTGAGGGAATGTGGGTCCAGCGCCGAGCCTGACCCGAAGCCTGCAGCACAGGCCCTACCGTGGAGGTGCTTTGAAGTTCTCGTGGGGAGTGGTGTGAATGGGAGTGAAATGCGAAGTGAAATAAAGTGACCAGTGCGACCTTTCTATGCTGACTTGAGTCTCAGAACCGTTTGGGCCGGAAAAGCCCTTCAAGATCGTCCAGACCAACCTGCCAACGCTGGAGCTAAGCCATAGCCCTCAGCACCACAGCTCTGCCACTTTCAAACACCTCCAGCCGTGGGCATTCAGTCACCTCCCTGGGCAGATTCTGTCAGCCTTTGAGAACCCTTTCAGTCAAGAAGCTTCTTCTCATCTCCAATCTAAACCTGCCTTGGGGCAACTTGAGGCCATTTCCTCTGCTCCTGTCACTTATTCCCAAGGAGCTGAGCCAAACCCCTACCTGGCTCCAGCCTCCTCTTCTCCACACTAAACACCCCCAGCTCCCTCAGCTGCTCCTCCCCAGACCTCTTCTCCAGACCCTTCCCCAGCTTCCTTGCCCTTCTCTGCACCCTCTCTGGACCCTTAATGTCCTTCTCACAGTAAGGGCCCAGAACTGAACCCAGCACTCCAGCTGCGGCCTCCCCAGTGCTGGCTGCAGGAGGACAATCCCTGCCCTGCTCCTGCTGCCCACACCATTGCTGATCCAGGCCAGGCTGCTGCTGCCCTCCTTGGCCATTTGGGCACAGCCTGGCTCACCTTCACCCAGCCGTCCACCAGCACCCCCAGCTCTGTCTCTGCTGGGCACCTTCCAGCCACTATTTCCCAAGCTGATTATGTGCTCTGGGGAGGTCAGCCTTTGACGTGGGGATGCTCTGCAGAGTCATACACAGCAGTATCTGCAGGAGATGAAGGGTGATCCCTGTGGGAGATATGCTGGGAATTCCCCAAAGCCACACTGAACACTGCCACTGCAGTGCCACTGCAGGGTGGCAGGAGCTGGATGTCAGGTGTTGGTCCCAGCCCCAGTGTCAAATGGGAGTTATTCTGGTTGAGAGAGAAAGCACTGCACAACTCTTCGCCCTTACAGGTGAGGCTCTGTATCCCCAAAGTGCTGCTGGCAGCAGGTGGATCCCAGAGGCAGGATGAGGTGGCTGTGGAAGCTGCTGTGGGAGCTACCGCCAAGCCTCTCAGCCAGCCCGGGCAGGAGCGAAGGCAGCTGTCAGAGGAAGCATGGGGAAATAAGAAAGAGAATGCAGTGCAGGTCTGAGAGCAGCTGTGAAACCAAAGCCTCGGGGCTTTGCAGTCCTTCTCTGAGCATGTAACCGTCCGAGCCAAATCCACGGACAGGGAAGCTCCTTATCCCAGGCTTTTCCTGCTCTCCCCTAAGCTGCCTCTCTCGCTGCTATGGCAGAGCCTGCCAGCACTCAGTGACTGGCGTGACAGGAGAGAAGGAGTGACTGTGTGGATGGCTACAGGCCTAAGCTGAACTAAGCTACTTTGGAGAGGGTGGATATCTGGGCTATGAATAAGGTCAGCCCTTGGCTTCTGATTGCTGCTGCTTTTCATTCCTTTGCCCTCTCTCCAGACAGACTTCCTTACCCAAGCTGCCAGAGGGTACAACTGCCCTACCTGCTTGGAGCTGTTCTGGAAGAGGGCAGTGATTTTCCCTTCCTGAAGTGTGAGGCTGGAGTGTGAGGGACAGCTGTGATTCTCTCCAAAAAGTGCTGCTTTTCTCCTGCATATTTCTGAAGTTACAACTTGAAGGGTTTGCACATTTGGCTAAGATTCCTGTCCCAGTTTGGCAGCTGCTCTGCACACACAGAGTAATTGCAACACGCTTGAGGGAGATGTTCCTGGTTTGGTTTGGGTTTTCTTCAAAGTGCAGATCACCTGCTTAGGATTTGGGAAACAAGGCTAGGATTTCTAGAACCTGCCAGGCTGGGAACACATCAGGTTGGAACACACAGATAGAATCATACAATCATAGAACGGTTTAGCTTGGAAGGGACCTCAAAGCTCAGCCAGTTCCAACCCCCTGCCATAGGCAGGGACACTTCCCACTAGAACAGGTTGCTCAAGGCCTCATCCAACTTGGCCTTGAACACCTCCAGGGAGGTTGTGTATGACAGAATCACCAAATGTGATTGAAGATCACATTCTGTGAGTCTGTGATCCACAACCTCCCTGAGCAACCTGTGCCAGGGTCTCACCACCCTCACTGTAAAGAACTTCCTCCTAACATCCAGTTTAAATCTCCCCTCTGCCAGTTTAAACCCATTCCTCCTCATCCTGTCACTACAAGACCTTGTCAATAGTCCCTCCCCAGCCTTCCTGTAGCCCCCTTCAGATACCGGAAAGCCACTATAAGGTCTCCTTGAATCCTTCTCTTCTCCAGGCTGCAGAGCCCTAACTCTATCAGCCTGTTCTCATAGCAGAGGTGCTCCAGCCCTCTGAGCATCTTCGTAGCCTCCTCTGGACTGGCTCAAACAGTTCCATGTCCTTCTTGTGCTGGGGGGCTCAAGAACTGCACAGAGCACTCCAGATGGGGTCTGAGGAGAGCAGAGCAAAGGGGCAGAATCCCCTCCCTTGCCCTGCTGGCATCACTTCTCTTGCTGCAGCCCAGGACACAGTTGCTTGGTTCTGCCAGATGCTTGGTTCTGCCTAGGAAAATACCATGTGGAAATCTGGCAGCTGTCAAGTGGCTCAGACAAGATAATTTAAAATTCCAGCAGCCCCAAGGAGATCCCTGGGTCCTCAGAGCAGGGAAATATCAAGTAGCTGTACTGATTTCTTTTCCCAAGTTGCCTTTTTTTTTCCTGTCTACATCACCAAGAGTTAAGCCTGCGAGCTCTTCTGCTGTCTCTTCTGAATACCATGCAGCACCAGGGCCAATTCCCAAAACATTGCTTTGGCCAAGGTTTTCTTCTCCCTCCAAGGGAGAGAGACATTTACTGTCCTGGGGAATAAACACAGAGGGCCTGGTGGCTTGCTCAGCAACTTGTGTTTCAAACATCATTATTTATTAACATTTTCCATTTCCTGCAGAGCTGTTGGATTCCAGTTACACCGGGCCTAAGAAGTACACAGCACAAGGCTGCCTCTTCCTTCCTGCCCCGAGGAGACTGTTACAGCTCCTACTTGTGATGTCCTTGCTTTGCAGGTCTGAGGAGGTCCTACAGATGATCTCCTTGCTTTGCAGGTCTGAGGAGGTCCTACAGATGATCTCCTTTCTTTGCAGGTCTGAGGAGGTCCTACAGATGGTCTTGCTTTGCAGAAGTCCTACAGATGATCTTCTTGCTTTGCAGGTTTGCAGAGGTCCTACAGGTGATCTCCTTGCTTTGCAGGTTTATAAAGGTCCTACAGATGATCTCTTTGCTTCACGGGTTTGCAGAGGTCCTACAGATGGTCTTGCTTTGCAGGTTTGCAGAGGTCCTATTCATGATCTTCTTGCTTTGCAGGTTTGCAGAGCAGCAATCCTCAGATCTTGCAATCCCCAGGAAAGCTTTAGGAGGTTTCAAAGAGTGGGAGTAATTAATCTGGAAAGAAGGGCAAGATCTTCAGCTGCTAGAGGTCAGCACAATGCTCAGAGGCTGCTGGGCTCAGTACTAGACCAAACCAACTCAAAAGCCCTTGACGGCAGCCCTTGATGACTCTTGATGGCAGCTGGCAGCCCAGAGGAACCAGAAATTAGCAAAAAGGAATCAGCCAGGGCGCGGCTGAAGAACTCCAAGCCCCCTGTCTGGGCAGAGCACTGAGATGGATCAGCATTGAGCCCTTCTGCTGTCTTCATTGCTCTGTTGAAGATATTTCAGGACTGGTCCTGCAGCTGTAAGCTTGATGGGTGTCCATAATCCAGCAGAAACCACAGCTCAGCTTCAGAGCATGGCTTAGGACCTGAACCAACAGCAAGGGACATTTGCACTTAATCCAGTATGAGGAGCTTGATGGGGACAGGAAGTAAAGCTGCTTCCACCAAAGTATCCATATCTGCATGAGAACTGGAGGAACAACTCCCCTGTGACTCCCAGAAGAGTCCTCCTGACTGTGAGGGAAAGGATGGATCATTCTTAGCCTGGAGAGGAGAAGGCTGAGAGGGGACCTGAGCAATGTCTATCAATAGCTGAGGGCTGGGGGTCAGGAAGAAAGAGACAGGGACAGCCTCTGCTCACCTGTGCCCTGGACAGCACAAGGAGCAATGGATGGAAACTGCAGCACAGGAAGCTCCACCTCAACACAAGGAAGAACTTCTTGAGTCTAAGGGTGCCAGAGCCCTGGCACAGGCTGCCCAGAGAGGTTGTGGAGTCTCCTTCTCTGGAGTCTTCCAGATCTGTCTGGATGTGTTCCTGTGCGACCAGCGCTGGATTCTCTGGTCCTGCTCTGGCAGGGGTTGGACTGGAAGCTCTCCAGAGGTCTCTTCCAACCCCTAACATCCTTTTGATACTATGATTTTCTTCAGTGTCACAGAGCATCTCACCTGCAAGCAGGAGAAACACCCCTGTGCTGCAAGGCAAAGGCTGCTTTATTATTTAAAGAGAGATGATCTGTAGGACACGATCTTTGCACACCATATTCCTGCCCAAACTGCTGCCTTCCTTGCCTAGGGAAAGACAGCTGAGGAAGTCTCTCTGTACACACAAATGCCCTCATCTGTGTCCTTCTGGAAGCGACATGGACTGAGGATGCTCAAATTGAGATGCTGGCAGGGCCAACCAGGGAATTCTCAGAGCAACCTGACCCATTTCTTTATAAGCAGCTGGTTCCACAAAGGAACTCTTACCTTTTGGAGCCCTCACTCCCAGAAGGACATTGAGGGGCTAGAGCAAGGCCAGTGAATGGCAAGGAAGCTGAAGAAGAGTTCGGAGAAGAAGGCTGGGGAGGACCAGCTGAGGGAGCTGGCGGTGTTTAGTGTGGAGAAGAGGAGGCTGAGGGCAGAGCTCATTGCTCTCTACAGCTCCCTGACAGGAGGCTGGAGCCAGCTGGGGGTTGAGCTCCACTCCCTGGGAACAAGTGACAGGAGAGGAAATGGCCTCAAGTTGCGCCAGGGGAGGTTTAGGTTGGAGATGAGAAGAAACTTCCTGGCTGAAAAGGTTCTCAAAGGCTGGCAGAAGCTGCCCAGGGAGGTGGTTGAATGCCCATGGCTGGAGGTGTTTGAAAGAGGCAGAGCTGTGGTGCTGAGAGCCATGGTTTAGCCCCAGCCTTGGTAGAGCTAGGAAATGGTTGCACTGGATGAGCCTGAAGGGCTTTTCCAACCCAAACCATTCTATGATCCCACAATTCTATCCCAAACACAGGCTCATGTTCTACAGCTCCTTTGCCCTCTGCCCCCACCCCTTGCCCTGTGCTGACATAACTCTGTTCAGCCTCTCTCACAAGCTCCACAGAAATCCCCAGGTTTTTTGTTCTTTCCTGAAGTTTGGCTCCTGCTCTCTGGGTCTGAGGGCAGCAGTACCCTGATGGCAGCACCACCCTGATGTTGACACCACCCTTATGGCAGCAGTACCCTGGTGACAGCGCTGCCCTGATGGCAGCAATACTCTGATGGCAGCTCTGCCCTGATGGTAGCACTGCCCTGATGGCAGTACCACCCTGATGGCAGCAGTGGCCTAATAACAGCAGCCTGCCAGTGCCCAGGTCCCAGTAGCAAGCTGCTCTCCACCCTGCTGATGTGATTCCCCTTAGGCTTTAAAACCAGAGAGCCTCTCCCTTCTCCTGCAAGGCCTCGTCATCAGCATGAGTAAGGACAGGCTGCTCACCAGTCCAGAAGTGACCTTTGCTGGAAATAGCTGCCATAAATCTCAGCCTCCCTCCCCTTCTGTCCATGAGCCTGCAGAACTGTCATTGAGCAGAGCAGCACTTGGGTGGTGCCAAACTGAGAAGAGCTGCCAGCTCCCACAGGCAGTGGCTGTGAAGCTGAGCTCCCCCCTGTGACTCTGCTCTTGTATTGCTAGACCCCATCAGAGGGCTGCTGTGCCAATGAAGGTAGTGGGGAGCTTGCAATGGCTTCAGGACATCCTCTTGGTGCCCCATGCACGTTGCTAGCACAACATGGCCCCAAAGAGAACCACAGAATAGGCTGCTTGGAGAAGACCTTCAGATCTTTGGAGTCCAACCACAATCTAACATCTCCTGTAGACTCCTAGACCATGGCCCTGACCTCCTCATCAAACACCTCTACCACCTCCCTAAGCAGCCTGTGCCAGTGCCTGATGACCCTTTCAGTGAAGAAAACTTTCCTAGCAGGCAGCCTGAGGCTCGCCTGTGACCAGTGCAGCTCAGCAGGTCCATGGCAGCACGCCTGGCTTGCTCTCTTTGCTGTGCTTCTTCACACCCCAACAACAAACTCAACCAGCAGCCATTCCCAGCCAGGACTGCTTCCAGCCCAAAGCCCCCAGCTGTCTATAGACACCCATCCTGCTGAACCTCCTGCCCTGCAGCCTGCCCAGCCCTCCAGAGAGCAGGCTCACCCCTGTCCTGCTGCCCAGGACACTCTGCAGGAGACAGGAGCTGCCCTACGTCACCTCTTTTATTGTTGGGTTCTTCCCCTGTTCCCCTGCTGTGTCTGGAGTCTGCTTTTGCATGTGGTGAGCCCTTGCTGTGCTTCAGCCACTGCCTCCCTTCCAGGCTCTGTGCCAGGAGGGCTACCCCATTCCCTGAGTGGCAGCCTCATGCCATGGTCCCCTTGCTCCCCTGTGACCAGCATTGCTAGTTGCTGCCAGCCTTGCCCCATCGAGCCCTGCTGCCCAATACCTGGTGGGCAAAGTCAAGCAGGCTGGTTCAGACAGAGTGGGTGAAAACCACCCTTACCTGTCTTCCCCTCCTGGCCCTTGCCTGGCTGCCATTGTGCCCAGAGCACTCAGCAGCAAGGGGCAGGCTGTGTCTATCTACAGAGGAAAAGACAGGAGTCACATTCCTGTCTGCAGGCACCACAGTGCAGCTCAGACTGGGCAGGAGAGACAGAAGCAGGGGCACTGGTGCTAGAGCCCCACACAGCATGGGCAGCAGGGCCCCTTTCTGCCTCACAAACCTGTGCCCGAGCTGCTGCAGCGTGCAAGGGGCTGAGCAACTTCTGTCACTAACCTCTGGATGTCCTTGAGACCTCTTGGTGACCTCACCTTCTCTCCTTGCACAGCCTGCACTATGTCCATAAATAACCACTTTCCATCTCAGCCTGCTCAATGTCTCCTGTACCTTTCCCACTTCCTCAGTACCCTTCCTGTGTGGTCTCCGCAGCCTCTGCAAAGTGCAATGCTGCTTGTGCAGGGCACTCTGCAGCACTGAGGCCCAGGGCATGCCTGTGGCCCTCACTTGTCAGAGTAAACAGCAATGGTGTGGGCAGCAGGAGCAGGGCAGGGATTGTGTCCGTGGGCTCAGCACTGGGGAGGCCACAGCTGCAGTGCTAGGTTCAGTTCTGGGGCCTCACTCTGAGAAGGACATTGAGGGGCTGGAGAGGGTCCAGAGAAGGGCAAGGAAACTAGGGAAGGGTCTGGAGAAGAGGACTGGGGAGGAGCAGCTGAGGGAGCTGGGGGTGTTTAGTGTGGAGGAGAGGAGGCTGAGGGCAGAGCTCATTGCTCTCTACAGCTCCATGAGAGGAGGCTGAAGCCAGCTGGGGGTTGGGCTCTGCTCCCTGGGAACAAGTGACAGGAGGAGAGGAAATGGCCTCAAGTTGCCCCAGGGGAGGTTTAGGTTGGAGATGAGAAGAAACCTGACTGAAAAGTGTCCTCAGCCACTTGAACAGGCCACCCAGGGAGGTGATTGAATGCCCATCCCTGGAGGTATCTACAACACTTGTAGATGTAGCACTCAGGGACACGACTTAGTGATGACCTTGAAGGTCTCTTCCAATCTAAACAGCTCTCTGATTCCTTACCAAACAACCCAGCTGCTCATCCAGTGTCACCAGCAGCCCTGGGTCTCTCAGGCTGTGCCCTTCTTGCTGCAGTAACATTTCTTTTACTTCTTTTCAGCTTCAAATGTGGCCAATTTCTAACATCTCTGTTCTTCACAACCTCAGAGCTTGTTACACAGAGCACCATCAACTCTCTGTGGAGACTGAACTGAAAGGGCCTCATTTTAGACAAGATCAAGATGAGGAACAACCTATGGCTAGGATTTGGGCAAAGCATCTCAGGTAACTATGGCAGCAGAAGTGAGGAAAGAAGAGAACTCCACTGCTGCCCCAGGCAGCCTGTCTTGGGGCTTGCCAATCGTTTGAGGGAAGAAATTGTTCCTCATGTCCATTGTCTGCACACACCCAAGATGTGAGCAGGTTTTCTCAGGACAGTGAAGAGCACTTTTTCCATCACAGGACTTTTCCTTTGCCAGCCTTCCAGTTGAGAGGGCAAACCGGGAAGGGGGTGATACTGCTGGGCTTGCAGCGCCCTGCTCCTGGTGCTGATTTAAAGTGTTGCCCAAACTGCTGCTCTTCCCCGTCGTGAGCCTTGAAACAGCTGAACCGAGCTCTGCAAACCTTCCCACCCAAAAGCTGAACCTCAAACAGTCATCAAAGCAGGCTTGGAGAGTTTGGCTGCGGTCTAAGGAACCAAACAAAGCACCTGGCAGCTTCAAAGGGCGCAGCTGCACCTCGGCTGGCTTACTACACTGCATCGGCTTGCCGCTTACCACAGCACCAGAGCACCTCGGCAAGACCAAAATAAACCCACTCAGAGGTTCTCTGTCATGCCAGCGCCTCCAAGATCTCTTAATGTCCTTTTCTTAGTGGAGCAAGAGCCAAGCACAGCTTAAATTCATTAGCTAATGGCCTGTGACAATGAAGGACAAAGGCAATTATTAGGCACAGCTCCCAGCTGATTGTTTCTGGGTGGGGGAAATGCAACCAGCTCCTGTTCTCCTGGATGGGTGCAGCAGAGAGGTTTGCTGTCAGATCTTCCCCCCCCCCCCCCCCCCAAAAAAAAAAAAAAGCCCTGCTCCCTTTCCAAGAGAGACTAATGTTGGATAAATTTGATTTTTATAGATGAGAGCTTGGTGGAGAAATCAAGATTTTATTAGAGCCCTGGACAATCACATTACGCTTGAAATGAGAGAGGGACTTGCAGGACTGAAGCAGGAAATTGATCTCAGGAGATTTTATTCTCCTGCAGACTTATCGGTTCCCTGAGCATCTCTCATGTATCTCAAACACTTACCCTTGGATATCATAGCAAGAGGCATTCCTAATAGTTGGTTTTTACTTACAGAAAAGCCAGAAAGTATAGAAATAGGATGCAATACGGAGTCTTAAAGAGGAGTGAAAGCCTCCTTCCTACCTCACTCAGTAGCAGCTGATGGTACATTTCTTGCACTTGGAAGGTGAAAGGGAAAGAAAGTCAGCGTAGCTGCAGCCACACAGTTCAAGTGGTAAAAATCATTTCACTTCTCTTTCATTAAAACTTGCACTTCTCACCAAACTGTTGTTCAGGAAAATCATCATTCTGGAAGATCTTGAGACAAGGTCCTAGGAGAAAATCAAACAGCTATTATGGTGATACAGCCTGGGGACCATGGCTCTTGTTCCTGCAGTGAGGAAGTCTCTCCTGCCATAGAGAGGCTTAATCATCTCGGCACTGCCAGCAAAGCCTCTGGCAGAATGTGCTCCTTGCCATGCTCTAATACCACTAGATAAAGCACCAAGGAGGGGATGTGGCTTCTGAGCCCGCCAAGACTCAGATTAGCAGGACCACAGCTTCAGGACCCCATCCTGGACTGGGAGGGCACCCAGTCCAACCCCACTGCCAGAGCAGGCTCACCCAGAGTCAGTTCCACAGGGACACTTCCAGGTGGGTCCGGAAGGCCTCCAGAGACGGAGACTCCACAGCCTCTCTGGGCAGCCTGTCCCACAACCTCCCTGGAGGTGTTCAAGGCCAGGCTGGATGAGGCCTTGACCACCCTGTGCTGGTGGGAGGTGTCCCTGCCCATGGCAGGGGGTTGGAATTGGATGATCCCGAAGGTCCTTTCCAAACCAACCCATTCTATCAATCTGTGAATCCTTTACTGGCAAGCACTGGCCAGGAGGCCCCCTACAGTGAGGACTTTATAATCCATCCTGAATCCAAACCAGCTCTGGGTGAATTCTGGTGGCCCAGCAGTGCCTAAGTGTGCAGCCTCAGCATGTGCCCAGGCCTGTGCTGTGCCTTGTGAGGTGTGAGGGTGCTGTGTGTGTGTCGGTGCCACCAAGAACTGTTGTGTGCTCACTTTCTGCAGCACAGGCTCTGAGGCTGCAATAATCACAGCATCACAGAATGTCAGGGGCTGGGAGGGACCTCCAAAGCTTATCCAGGCCAACACCCCTGCCAGAGCAGGATCACCTAGAGCAGATCACACAGGAACACATCCAGGTGGGGTTTGAGTATCTCCAGAGAAGGAGACTCCACAACCCCCCTGGGCAGCCTCTTCAAGAGGTCTGTCACCCACACAGGGTAAAAATTCCTCCTTGTCCTATCATTGAGCAGAGCCCTTGTCCTGTCATGGAGCAGAGAGCCTAGCTTCATCCTTCTGACACTCACCTTTATATCTTTATAAACATTGACGAGGTCACCTCTCAAGTCTCTTCCTCTCTAAGCTCCAAGCCCCAGCTGCTCAGGCTCTCCTCATAAGAGAGGAGTTCCATTCCCTTCAGCACTTCTGCGGCTTTGTGCAGTAGCAGCTCGGGCTGCACGCAGGGGCTGCTCCGGTTTGGGAAATCCTTTTGTGGAGCCATAAAAACATTCCCGAGTTCCCAACAGCCCCTTGCCCGCCTCTCCAAGAGGCTCAGCACTAAAATATCCCCGTGCTTAAAGGGACCTGACTCGGTACTGGCGCCCGCCTGTGCTGGCAGGCAGCCGCAGCGGCAGCGGCGCAGCCCTCAGCAACAGAGCGCTGCGGGACGAACTTCACAGCCCTGCGCAGCTCTGCCCGCCCCACAGCCTGCACCTTCAGCGCTGAAGGACAAAGTCAGCTTCTCGTTGGACTCAGAGTTGAGTTTGCCCTGCAGCTGCAGCTGCTGCAGCTGGCTTTGGTGCTGGTTCGGTTTCCTTGCACGGCCAGGAGCAGCAGGGGCTGTGTGCTGGGACAAAAAGAGGCAGGGAGAGGCTCCAAGAGAGGACCACGTCAGGCAGATGAGCATGAACACCAGCACTGAACAAAACCCCTCCTTGGAAGGAAGGAGGTGCTTTAAAACTGCTGGGGCTGAAGGCAAGACCAGCACTGCACACAGCCCTGCCTGAGCCAAGGACTGTTCCAGATCCGCACCGCTCAGCTTGCAATGCCCACCCCGGGCAGGCATTGCATTTGATTGCCTTTTTTGGCAGTTAATATGCAACCAGCCCCAAAATGGGAGCTGCAGCACTGCAGCCTTTCCCTGCAAGAATGCTGAGCAGGTTCTGGGCTCTATCAGCCCCTTTGAGAGCACAGCCACTACCTGACAAGTTCCAGCAGCAATTCCTAAACGGTTTCTCAGCAGGAAAGCTGGAGCAAACCTCACCTTAGGAGCACCTGGTGATGCTGCGTTGGAACTTGCTGGATGATTTAAAAGTAAAAAGCAGTGTGAAGATTGAGGTGAAATTCTCAGGAGTGGAAATTCAGATGGAAAACAGTAAACCAGAAATTGGCTGCATCTGAGGTACTTAGAGAATCAGAGAATCACTGAGTCATTTGGGTGCAAAAAGTCCTTCAAGCTCATCCAGCCCAACCATTCTCTACCTCTGCCAGGGCTGGGGCTAAGCCATGGCCCTCAGCACCACAGCTCTGCCTCTTTCAAACACCCCCAGCCATGGGCATTCAACCACCTCTCTGGGCAGCTTCTGCCAGCCTTTGAGAACCCTTTCAGCCAAGAAGTTTCTTCTCATCTCCAACCTAAACCTCCCCCGGGGCAACTTGAGGCTGTTTTCTTTCCACCTGTCACTTGTTCCCAGGGAGCAGAGCCCAACCCCCACCTGGCTGCAGCCTCCTCTCAGAAAGCTGTAGAAAGCAATGAGCTCTGCCCTCAGCCTCCTCTTCTCCACATTAAACACCCCCAGCTCCCTCAGCTGTTTCTCCCCAGCCTTCTTCTCCAGACCCTTCCCCACCTTCCTTGTCCTTCTCTGCACTCTCTCCAGCCCTAGGACTGAACCCAGCACTCCAGCTGTGGCCTCCCCAGTGCTGGCTGCTGCCCTGCTCCTGCTGCTCACACCATCGTTGATCCAGGCCACGTCTCAGTTTCTCTCACTGTTGTTGTGTTTAAAAGAACTTCCAAAGGTGTCTGCAGCTTGTCACAGTCAACATTTGTTGATAAATTCACAGTGAGGAAACAAAAAGTCCACTTATAGCATGACAGACTGGCAGGCGCTGGAAGAGACCTCTGGAGCTCATCCCTTCCCACCTCCTGCCAGAGCAGGCTCACCCAGAGTCAATCCCACAGGGACACATCCAGGTGAGTCTGGAAGGCCTCCAGAGATGGAGACTCCACAGCCTCTCTGGGCAGCCTGTCCCACTGCTCTGCCACCCTCACAGGGAAGAATTTGTCCTGTCTGTTCCTGTGACACCTCCTGGGTTCCAGTTTGTGCCCATTGCCTCTTGTCCTGTCCCTGAGCACCACTGATCAGAGTCTGGCTGCATTTTTCTGACCCTCACCCTTCAGCATTGCTGAGATGCCCCTCAGGCTGCACTTCCCCAGGCTGAGCAGGTGATGTTCAGTAGCCTCAGCAGCTCAAGTGCTCTCTGATGGACTCTCTCCAGTGGCTCCCTGTCCTTCTGGAGCTGGGGAGCCTAGAACTGGACAAAATACTCCAGATGAGCCCTCAGCAGGGCAGGGCAGAGAGGGAGAAGAACCTCCCTTGACTTGCTGGACACACTCTTCTTCATGCACTCCAAGCACAAACACCAGCATTAATCCCTGATCCTTGTTTTTCTCCTTCTGATTCATCCTTCACTCTCTCCATCCTTCACCAGAGGTCCATACTGGTGCAAATGAACTTCTCAATGTGTGACAACATGATCCACCTAAGAAATGTAATCCAAAACAATGAGTCTGAATTCTGCT
The DNA here is from genome assembly GCA_013400475.1 of Tricholaema leucomelas. NCBI lineage: Eukaryota > Metazoa > Chordata > Aves > Piciformes > Lybiidae > Tricholaema lacrymosa > Tricholaema leucomelas. The sequence continues at coordinate 431,165 of WAAF01013962.1, forward strand.
TCCTTTTCTTCCTCAGAGGCCAAGCATGTTTTTGGGAGCCTGCTAAGGAACCATTTGGATTTGCCTGTTTGTGTAAAAAGGATCCACGTTTCCTTGACATGTTGAGAACACAACGTGCCAGAAATAACTCACATTCTTCTGCAGGCCTTTCTACTTGGGAAAGTCCAGCCTGCTCCTGGCTGCACCCAGAGGGCTGAGGCATCCCTCAAGAACTTGAAGAAAAGGCCTTTCCAGGGTGTGAGGCTCCAGCCTCTGGGAGGCTGACTCCTGAACTCAGCAGAAATGCCCATCATGAAATGGAAAAGGAAATTTCTCAGCTTCTAGCTGATAAATAAATGACAGAATCAGAGGATCACAGAATGGTCTGGACTGGAAGGCACTTCCACAGCTCATCCAGTCCAACCCCCTGCACTCAGCAGGGACATCCTCCACTAGAGCGAGCTGCCCACAGCCCTCTCCAGCCTCACCTCCAATATCTCCAGCCATAGGCCCCAACCACCTCCCTGGGCAACCTGTTGCCATATTGCAGCAGCCTCCTGCTGCAGAACTTGTTCCTCCCAGCCAATCTCAATCTGCTCTGCTCGAGTTTGCAGCCATTGCCCCTGGAGCGGCCCTCCCTGCCTGCTGCCAGACTCTTCTTACTCAGACTTTGTTGAGCTTTGCTTGCTCAAGAGAAGCTTCTTGAGACCCCAGTTGCAGCACACCTCTGCACCCCCAGCACATCTCTGCAGCCTCAGCCCCTGCCACATCTGATAGGCAAAATCACAGAATTACATAGTGTCAGGGGCTGGAAGGGACCTCCAAAGCTCATCCAGTCCAACCCCCTGCCAGAGCAGGGTCACCTAGAGCAGATCACACAGGAACACATCTAGGTGGGGTTGAATATCTCCAGAAAAGGAGACTCCCCTGGACAGCCTGTTCCAGTGTTCCATCACCCTGGAAGCCATCAAAGGATAGTAGCATCCATCACCTTCCCACCATGTGGTGCCAAGGACTGCAGAAGGCTGCTCTGGACTCCTGCTCTGAAGGTCTGCCACAGGGCTGAACCGATTTGATGCAGCTCTGTTTGCCTTGCAGCTTCTCTGGATCACAACACTGCACCTAACACAAAGGAAGAGGTCTCTGAGGACTTCTTATGTTTCCCTTGCTCATAGCTCATTAAAGAGTTTACTTTTTGCAGCAGGGAAAGGTGAGGAGAGCTGGGAACACTTGTGATTGGGGAGCAGAGCCCAACCCCACCTGGCTCCAGCCTTCTCTCAGGGAGCTGTAGAGAGCAATGAGCTCTGCCCTCAGCCTCCTCTTCCTCAGACTGAACACCTCCAGCTCCCTCAGCTGCTCAGCCCCAGACCTCTTCTCCAGACCTTTCCCCACCTTCCTTGTCCTTCTGTGGACCCTCTCTAGACCCTCAATGTCCTTCTTGGAGTGAGGACCCAGAACTGAACCCAGCACTCCAGCTGTGGCCTCCTCACTGCTGTTGCAGGAGGACAATCCCTGCCCTGCTCCTGCTGCCCACACCATTGTTGATCCAGGCCAGGCTGCTGGTGGCCTCCTTGGCCACCTAGGTGAATAGTGATAGGTAAGGAAATGACCTCAAGTTGCCCCAGGAGATGTTTAGGATGGACATTCTTGACTGAAAGGGTTCAGCACAGGCTGCCCAGGGAGGTGGTTAAATCCCCATGCCTGGAGGTGTTTAACAGAGGCAGAGCTGTGGTGCTGAGGGCCATGGCTTAGCCCCAGCCCTGGCAGAGTTAGAGAATGTTTGGACTGGATGATCTCATTCTGTGCTCTTCTGAGACATGTCTGATCTCACCAACACCCCCAAAGATGGCAGAGCTGTGCCATTGCTCCTTAGCACCCTGGAGCAGCTTTTGTTGCTCTCCTGTCTCCAGCATGCAGAAAGCTGAGCACCAGAGCCCCTGCACTGCAGCACAGCTCTGCCTCTGCTTTATTCTCTCCTCTCCACGCTGACTCTCAGAGGCCCACATCTGACCCCAACCTTCTCTGGTGTTGCTGCCCAGACTTTGCTGTGGGCAGGGGGCAGAGGTGGTGTCTGCAGCTACAGCCACCGTGTCTCTGTGCTGTGTGAGCCCTCCCTGCTCAGCTGAGCTTTGCCTGAAACGCTGCTGGATCTGCTGGCATCCTAAGCCACAGCTTAGCTGGGGTCGTGGTGTTAGCTTATAGGCTGGGCCTGATGATTTGGGAGGTCCTTCCCAGCCTCTGTGCTTCTGTGATTTGGTTTGATCCCGGACAAGACCCCAGGAAAAGGTGGCTGGGTTCAGAATGCTGCTTCTGTCTCCAAAACAATCAAAGAGATATGAAAAGTGCTCAAGTGTTTGTTTCAACTAAATAATTCTCATTTACAGGCTGGCACCAGGTCAACAATTTGATGTTCATTTTGAAGTGTTGAGAATGCCCTCAGACAATTCCTGCTGCATTCCAGGATGCAGAAGCCAGAGTGGAAAGCAAATCGCTTCAGAAATCACATTCGCTGCAGAGCTGAAATTCATTTCCTCTGTTCTAGGAAAAACAAAAAGCCTCAATGTTCTTCAGGGCTTCTCAGAAAGATCTGCTCAGGAGCAGGGCTCAGCCAGGCAAGCAGGGGTTGCCTTTGCCCCAAAACCAAACCGGGAAGCTGCTGAGAGCCTCACGAGCCACACTGGGCACAACGGCCTGGATGTGAACTCGAACTGAGAGAGTGAGTCATGGTGGATGGGAGAGCTGCCTGGGCATTGGAGGAGGGCAAGCATCACTCCAATCTTCAAAGGGTAAGAAGGAGGACCCAGATAGCTATAGACCTGTCAGCCTCACCTCCGTCCCCAGAAAGGTACTGGAGCAGCTTATCCTCAGCGCTGTGCTTAGCCGTATCGAGGACAAGAAGGTCACTGGAAGCAGCCAGCATGGTTTTACAAAGGGCCAGTCATGTTTGACCAACCTGATAACCTTCTAGGAGAATGTAACCAGGTGGATAGATGATGGCAAAGCAGTGGATGTGCTTTACCTTGATTTCAGTAAAGCATTTGACAGTCTCCCACAGCACCCTCATAGCCAGACTGAGGAGGTGTGATCTGGGGGATGGAGTAGTAAGGTGCGTGGGAACTGGTTAAAAGAAAGAAGTCAGAGAGTTGTGGTCAATGGGACAGTTTAGCTGGAGGCCTGTAACTAGTGGAGTCCCTCAGGGGTCAGTACTGGGACCAGTATTATTCAATGCATTAATCAGTGACCTGGATGAGGGCATGGAGTGCACTGTCAGCAAGTTTGATGATGGCACCAAGCTGGGTGGAGTGGCTGCCACACCAGAGAGTTGTGCTGCCATTCAGAGAGACTTGGACAGGCCAGAGGGGTGAGCAGGGAGGAAGTGAATGAAGTTCAACAGGGGCAAGTGTAGAATCATGCACCTAGGAAAGAACAACTCCAGGGATCAGTATAAGTTGGGGACTGAGCTGCTGGAGAGCAATGAAGTGGGGAAGGATTTGGGAGTCTTGGTGGATGTAAGGATGGCCATGGGCCAGCAGTGTGCTCTGGTGGCCAGGAGGGCCAATGCCATTCTGGGGTGCATTAGAAGGGCTGTGGTTAGTAGGTCGAGGGAAGTTCTCCTGCCCCTCTGCTCTGCCCTGCTGAGGCCTCATCTAGGGTACTGTGTCCAGTTCTGGGCCCTCCAGCTCAAGAAGGACAGGAGCTGCTTGAGAGAGTCCAGTGCAGAGCCACAAAGATGATTAAGGAAGTTGAACATCTTCCTTATGAGGAGAGGCTGAGGGAGCTGGGGCTTGGAGAGAAGGAGACTAAGGGGTGACCTCATTGCTGTTTATAAAGATGCAAAGGTGAGTGCCAGGAGGCTGGAGCCAGGCTCTGCTGGGTGACACCCAGTGACAGGACAAGAGGCAATAGGTGGAAGTCGAGGCAGAGGAGGTTCCATGTGAATCTGAGGAAGATTTTTTTTTTGCTGTGAAGGTGACAGAACTCTGGGAGAGGCTGCCCAGGGGGGCTGTGGAGTCTCCCTCTCTGGAGATGATTCAAGACCTGCCTGGATGTGTTCCAGTGTGACTCGGCGACTCTGTGACCCACCCCACCGATGCTGCCGTTCCTGTCCGAGGGCTTGCTGCCGATCCCAAAGTGGCAGGAAATGCTCCGCGGCGCTGCCGTCGGAGGCCTGCAGCTTACCTTCCTGATAACTCGATGCTAATACCCCATTAATTATTCCTGCCTTACAATGCTGCTGAATGTCGATAAAGGGCTGAGCTGCTGCTTGAAATGCTGATCCTGCCAGGCCTGTGGCAGGCACCAAGACGTGATTTCCCAGTCGCAGGGGAAGAGAGGGAATACATTACTGCTGCTGATGAGAGGACTTCAGAAGAAACATATTCCAGTCACATCTTGTGGAGCCCCTGCCTGAATCTCTCTTGCTTTCTGCAGCCAGTGCCTTTGCACCAGGTCATAAAAGCAAAATCCACTTTTTATTTCCCAGTTTTATGCTGCTTGTTGATGTGGAGAGGGTTCAGCACAGTGTGAATAGCTCCCCAGAAGGAGGAAGCTGTATCTCCATGGAGCAGTGGGCACATCCTCTGCCTGCAAGTAAAGCTTGTGGAGCAAACTTGAGATTATTCAGTCTGGAGAGAAGGGTCCCAGCAGACTTTACTGTGGCCTTCCAGTGTCTGAAGTGGGATGAAGTGATCAGGTACTCCCAGAAAGTGAATTGCAGCAGGAGGCTGCTGCACTGAAATAGCCTCAGCAGAGAAGGGCCATGAGGATGAGCAGAGGGCTGGAGCTGCTCTGCTACGGGCACAGGCTGAGAGAGTTGGGGCTGTTCAGTCTGGAGAGGAGAAGGCTCCCAACAGACATTATTGTGGCCTGCCAGGGTCTGAAGTGAGCTACAAGAAAGCTGGGGAATGACTTCTTAGAGTGTCAGGTAGTGACAGGACTGGGGGGAATGGATCCAATCTAGAGGAGGGCAGATTGAGATTAGACATTAGGAAGAAGTCCTTGACCCTGAGGGCGGTGAGAGACTAGCCCCGGCTCCCCCGGCAGGTGATCGCAGCCCCACCCTTACAGGTGTACAAGGCCAGGCTGGATATGGCTCTGAGCAACCTGCTCTAGTGTGAGGTGTCCCTGCCCATGGCAGGGTGGTTGGAGCTGGATGATTCTTGAGGTCCCTTCCAGCCCTGACAGTTCTGTGATTCTAAACACAGAGAGGCTGCCTCTCACTGGCTTCAGCTTCCCTGCAGCTCTGCATCTGAGCTCTGGGACTCCAAGCCCTGTTTTTCTGCATACCCACTGCTTGTCCCACGTGTCCCTGGTGTAACACTGCCCTGTTCATGGTGTGAAGAAGCGTGGGGCAAAGCTGCAGGCTGCCAGGAGTGGGCAATCACAGTACTGCATTTCTCAGCCAGCCCTCAGTCTCACGGGGAGTCAGGTGAAGTGCTGGCACAGGAAGGGCTTGGGACACAATGGACAAAAGCAACTGGGAAAGTCTCAGCTGGCTCCTAGGGAGAAAACTCCGTGGTCGGCTCAGGGACTGTGTCTTTCAGCACCTACAGATGCTCTGAGGAACACCCATGAGAGGTGCAGGGTCCCCTCAGCTGTGCTCAGCTGCTTCCTCCAAGGGAAGGACTTGGAAGAGGAGGTCAGCAGCTCTAACTTCTGTGTCTTCACCCCACCCCAAAGCCTCGATGTGCCAGCGGGAGGGATGAGGAAGAAAGCTTTAGGTTGGGTATTAGAGAACCTTTTCCACTGGCAGGGTTCTCAAACATTGGGGTAGGGCTGCTCCCTTATCTGCAGAGCCAAGGAAAAGGATCCTGGCAGAGGGGCCTGGCTGAGCAGGCTTGCAGCCTAGTGAGCTGCTCAAGTGTGCCAAGGCTGCTACCTGACACTGACAGCAGCAAGAGTGAAGCACCCAGACTGGAAAAACCCCTGGAGCTACTCAAGTGTCATTTGTGACAGCATGGAGCATGTGACAGAGTGCCTGGGGCCAGGATCCCACTGAATTTGGGTGGAACTGGGACAGCTGGATCCAGGAAGGATCCCTGCGTCAGTGAGCACTGCCGAACTGGAGCGTATCTTCTGCAGCCTGGTTGCTCCCTTTGGGCTGGCCTCTCTTCTCTCCTACCTGTCCTGACTGCTCCCAACCTGAGGTACAAAGAACAAGGGACAAGGAGCATGCACGTAGAAGCAACAAACCTTTGCACGGCAAGATAACCCTCAAAGGGCAGCACCACCAGTCACAAAGCTGCCATAAGCAGCCTGCTTGGCAAGCAGGTGAAGGATCAAGAGTGACTCTGGACAGGAGACAGCTCTGACACCATCCTAGCAGCCTGAAGCTGTGGTGAGGGCATCTCCTGTAACCTTCTTGCTACCTGCAAGGCTTTAACTGTGTCAAGCATGTCTTGAATGAACACCACAGCTGCCTCAAAACAGAGAAAAGCTTTTCCTGCAAGTAAACCAGTGCCAACAATCTGCTGCTTCTTAGGGGTTAGGCTTAGGAGCAATCTCTTCCCTGCAAGGGTTTTCAGGCACTGGCCCAAGCTGCCCAGGGATGTGGTGGAGTCCCCATCCCTGGAGAGGTTTCAAAGCCACATGGATGTGGTGCTGAGGGATGTGGCTCAGTGGCAGTAGCTCAGCAGCAGTAGTGGGACTGGGAGCTCCAGGTGAGCAGTTGGACATGGGGATTCCAGAGGTCTCCTCCAACCTCAACAGTTCCATGGTTCTAATTTTCAACACACTGGCTCTTTCTGGGGCCTGCCAATAAGTTTGGCTGCAGTAGAGAGGTTGCTGTCCGAGAAGGTGTCCTGACGGCGGGGCTGGGAGCAGAGGTGGCTGAGCCATCACTGGGGAATGCTCAGATGGCACTTAGGCATCACCGCTGGGACTGCAGGCTTTTGACCCTGAAGCTGCATCAGGCAGGACACCCTCAGCACTGCCAATGTGCTTTGGCACAGCAGACGCGCACAGACACACAGCTACCTTACAGAATCACAGAGGGGTTTGGGCTGGAAGGCACCTCCAAAGCTCATCCACTCCAACCCCCTGCACTCAGCAGGGACATCCTCCACTAGAGCAGCCTGCCCACAGCCCTCTCCAGCCTCACCTTGAATATCTCAGCCATGGGTCCTTCTCTGCAGGGCTGCTCTCAATCTTATCACTCCCAGCCTGCATTGCTGTTGAAGGTTGCCCTGACCCAGGTGCAGGACCTTGCCCTTGGTCTGATTGAACCTCATGGGGTTCTCCTCAGCCCAGCTCTGCAGCCTGTCCAGGCACCTCTGGATGTCTTCATCCCATCCTTCAGCCTTATCACCCACTCCACTCAGCCTGGTGCCATCTGCAGCTATTGGAAGGGACCATCAAGTCCAATATCCTGCCAGAGCAGGACCATACAATCTAGCTCAGGAACATATCCACACAGGCCTTGAAAGTCTCCAGAGAAGGAGACTCCACAACCTCCCTGGGGAGCCTGTTCCAGTGCTCTGGGACCCTTACAGTAAAGAAGTTCCTCCTTGTGTTGAGGTGGAACCTCCTGTGCTGCAGCTTCCATCCATTGCTCCTTGTCCTATCCCTGGAAGCAAGTGAGCAGAGCCTGTCCCTCACCCTGACCCCCAGCCCTCAGATAGTTATAAACATTGATTAAATCCTCTCTCAGTCTTCTCTTCTCCAGACTAAGCAGCCCCAGGTCCCTCAGCCTCTCCTCATCAGGCAGTGCTCCAGTCCCTCAATCACCCTCGTAGCCCTCCCTTGGACTCTTTCCCTGTCCCTCTTCAACTGGGAAGCCCAAACCTGAACACAGTACTGAAGATGAGGGCTCACCAAGGCAGAGTAGAGGGGGAGGAGAACCTTGATCTGCTGAACCACTCTTCTTAATGCCTTCCAAGGACCTCACTGGCCCTCTTGGCCACAAGGGCACATTGCTGTGCCATGGATGTTACCCCTCAGCACTCCCAGGTCCCTCTCCACAGGGCTGCCCTCCTGCCGATCACCTCCCCGCCTGTACTGCTGTAGCTGGTCCCTCTAGCACCGCACTTGCTGCTCTCACGGTGCCTCTCCTTCCCCTCTGCTCCTCGGAGGCTGGCAGTTGGTGACACAAACCCAGCACACCCCACACACCCTTACAGCCTCAGGTCCAGCTGGAGCTGCCTGCACCACAAGCTGGACGTGGCAGCGTGCTGCAGAGCAGATGAGATCCCTCCCTCCTCCCCTCCCTCCTCTCTCCCCTCTCTCCTTTAACATGCATTTCGCATTCGATCAGCAGCCAAGGGGAGGAGGCTCTGCTGGTGCCCAGGAGGTCCTCTCTTCTCCTTGCAGCGCTGGCTGGTGCTGAGGGCAGAGGCTTGCAGCGTGTAATTGATTTGATGTGCGCCACGTTTCCCTGGGCTGAGCACCGCTCCCCGCACTCCCTGCGCTCCAGCGACTCCAGCCTAAGCTCCTTGTTAAAGCCTGCTGGGAGTCCACCGAAGACGCTGAGTAGTTGTGACGTGGAGATAAATGCTCTTATCTTCAGCTTCCAAGGCTGCTGCCGCTCGCAGTAAGCACTCCTGACAGCTTTTGCAGCTGAACTACTGTCCAGAAGAGGAGGGACAACTCTTTTAACACACCTTCCTGCAGCCAAACTGCTCTCCTGGGACAGCTCTGCTGGCAGCCTGGCACCAACTCAGATGGCTTCTATGGGGACACAGCGCTGCGAGTCACAGGGAATAAATTAAGGCCCCCAGGCAGGCAGTGCACTTAAGCACCTGAATAAAGCTGCAGCTTACGCTGATCGGTTGCTCTGTAGGCTCAGTATGTCCCAGATGAGCCTGCATCTCCAGAACCTCAGCTCCGGAGTGCAATACACCAGGCACAACTACTACAGTCCAAGCAGGGATGAGGAGCTTTAAGATTTCACAGCCAGGCAAATGCTCAAACATCAAGCAGCATCTTTTAGGAGCCCAGTGATGACAGAACTGTCAGGGTTGGAAGGGACCTCAAGGATCATCCAGCTCCAATCCTCCTTGTCATGGGCAGGGACACCTCACACTAGAGCAGGTTGCCCAGAGCCACATCCAGCCTAGCCTTAAACACCTCCAGGGATGAGGCTTCCACCACCTTCCTGAGCAACCTGTGCCAGCCTCTCACCATCCTCATGGTCAAGAACTTTTTCCTGACATCCAATCTGAACCTACCCACTCATGGTTTTGCTCCATTCCCCCAGTCCTAATGATCACCTTTCCCTCTCTCTTCTTACAAGTTACATGACCAGAGAGAAGTTCAGCAGCTTTCTTGTGGAGCAAAATTCTAAGCCACTGCTTTGTCTCATGTGTTTCAAAGTCCACACTGCTCAGATTTTATGTGTCAGACCTCCAACACCTAATATCCACCACAACATTTCCCTGGGGCTACAGAGAGGGAGAACAAACTCCATCCAAAGGCAAAAAGCAAGCCACTGGTTTTGGTTCTTGGCCTCTCACCATGAGGCTGAGGAAGTCCCAAGAACAGAGGAAGTGTCCTTTGAAAGTGACTTGGCAATGCTGCTGCAGGCACACAGCTGTGGGGTGGAGTTCTGCAAATCCAGCCCTGGACAAACAAGCAGACTGAAGAGAGCAGAGCTGCTGGAGCTGCCCAGGGGCTGCTCTGCTGGCATCTGCTCTGAATTATGTGTGTGTGTTAGAGTGCTCCCCACTGTTAGCACTCACGAGGAGCAAGCTGGATCAGGACTGTGCTGTTGCATACAGTCACAAAATGGTTTGGGTTGGCAAAGCCCTTCAGGCTCATCCAGCCCAACCATTCTCTACCTCTACCAAGGCTGGGGCTAAGCCATGGCCCTCAGCACCACAGCTCTGCCTCTTTTAAACACCTCCAGCCATGGGCATTCAACCATCTCCCTGGGCAGCCTCCACCAGCCTTTGAGAACCTTTTCAGCCAAGAAAGTTCTTCTCATCTTCAACCTAACCCTCCCTTGGGGCAACTTGAGGCCATTTTCTCCTGATCCAGGCCAGGCTGCTAGTGGTCTTCTTGGCCAGCTGGGCACTCCCTGGCTCATCTTTAGCCAGCTGTCAAACAGCACTTCCAAGACTACTCTTCCCCTGGCCCGGAGTGTTTCACGGAATCACACAGCATCACAGAGTATCAGGGGCTGGGAGGGACCTCCAAAGCTCACACAGTCCAACCCCCCTGCCAGAGCAGGGTCACCTAGAGCAGATCACACAGGAACACATCTAGGTGGGGTTTGAGTATCTCCAGAGAGGAGTCCCTCTGCAGCCTTCTTGTAACCCCTGCAGGTCCTGGCAGGCTGCTATTAGGTCTGCCTGGAGCCTTCTCTTCTGCAGGCTGAACACCCCCAGCTCCCTCAGCCTGTGCCCATAGCAGAGCTGCTCTGAATCTTCCTCTGGACCCTCTCCATCAGGTCCATGTCCTTCCTGTGCTGAGGGCCCCAGAGTTGGCCCCAGCCCTGCAGGTAATGTATAAGCAGAACAGAGCAGAGGGGCAGGATCCCCTCTCTCCATCTCTGGCCATGCTGCTTTGGATGCAGCCCAGACTGCCCTTGGCCTTCTGGGCTGCCAGTGCCCATTGCTGGCTCCTGCCCAGCCTCTCCTCCACCAGCACCCCCAAGTCCTGTTCCTCAGGGCTGCTTTCTATTCCCTCCTCCCCCAGCCTGGATTCACAGTGAGGATTGTTCCAGCCCAGGATCCTTTCACACACACTCTGAGAGTCCTGGCGGCCCCTCTCAGTTGTTAGGAGTCAAAATCTATCCCTTCACTCTGAAGGTAGTAGCAGACAGCAGGGCTGTCCTCTGCTTGCCTCCCAGCACTTGGGAGGTGTTTTACAGCACTGCTGCTCAAGTCCCAGAGGAGGCTGCTCCCAGCCATTCAGACCTGTAGACCTGTGAGCAGCCCAGAAGCCTGGCAGGAAGAGCCTTGCACTGCTCTTGTGCTCTCCTGCAGGCACTGATGCTTGGCCACTGTGGACACAGAAGGCTGGGCAAGAAGGAGCTGCTCTGTGGCACAGCACTGCTGTGCTCAGGCTCTTGTGCTGCAGTCTCTGGCCAAGGCAAACAGATCTGTCCAGCATGGGGAAGCTTCTGGCAGCTGGGTGAGGCCTGAGCCACAGAATCAGTCAGGTGGGAAAGACGCCTTGAGAGCATCAGGTGCAACATAACTCAGCTCTGCCAAGCACTGCATCTAAACCACCTCTGAACCCTTCCAGGGTGGGGCACTCCAGCAGCTCCCTGGGCATCCTGCGCCAGAGCCTGAGAACCCTTGGTGCGAAGAGATTGTTTCTAATATCTGACCTGAACCTCCCCTGGGGCAACCTGAGGCTGTTTCATCTGCTCCTGTTACCTACTGCATGTGAGAAGAAACCAAACCCACCTGGCTCCAACCTCCTCTGAGGGAGCTGCAGAGGGTGATGAGGTCCAAATTTTGCCCTGGGGCCTTTGATGCCTTTCCTGAGTGCAAAAGGGCAGAATGTCTCCCAAAGCAGTTGGCACCAACAGGTGTGGCAGTGCCCAGCTGCATGCAGGCTCAGGGTTGAAGAGCAGCAGCTTGGTTTGCCAAAGGCTTCCAGCGTGGCCTCCTTATCAGTTAGAGATAAAAATAGATTGGGCATCGTCCTGCCATCAGGCTGCAGGGACATCAGACAGGACAACCTCTGGCAGGAGCACCCTAGGTACAGCCAGGGTCACTCTGGTCCTGCCAGGATGGTTAGGGACTGCAGTATCTCTCTGGCAAGGAGAGGCCAAGAGCCTTGGGGCTGTTCAGCCTGGAGAAGAGAAGGCTGAGAGGGGAACTGATCAGTGTCTGTGAATATCTGAGGGGTGGGGGGCGAGAAGAAGGTGCCAGCCTCTGTTTGGTGGTGACAGGACAAGGGGCAGTGGACACAAACAGGAACCCAGGAGGTTACACCTTGCATGAGGAGAAACTACTTTGGTGTGAGGGTGCTGCAGGCCTGGAGCAGGCTGCCCAGAGAGGTTGTGGAGTCTCCTTCTCTGGAGCCTTTCCAGCCCCACCTGGATGTGCTGGCTCTGCCCAGTAGGGCAGAGAGTGGCAGAGAGCTCTCTGCACCCCTGGCAGCTACTGCTGCCTTCAGTGGTTCTCAGTGCCAAGCAGCCTTGAACCTGAGTGAACAGAGGAGCCTCCAGATGGAGCCAGTAGAAAGGAAATCACCCTGGGAGCTTTGGCTCACAGCCTCAGGCTTCCAGCCTGGAGAATGTAAGTAGGTGACCAGGAGAAAACAGACAAATCTTCTGGTTGTGCAGTCATAAAGCCAGGGAACTCCCGGGCAGGAGAGGGGAAGGATCAGCTGGCCCTCATTCCCAGGGTGGACAGGACATGGCTGCACCAAAGGAGGCTTCTCCTTGGCAATGAGAATGAGTTCCAAGCACAGGTTGTGTTTGACATTGGATGCTAGCCCTGCTGGGGACCGAATCTGCCATTCCCAAGCAGGAATAGCCCTCAAGGGACCCTCTCTGCAGTTCCCAAACAGAAATAGCCCTCAAGGGCCCTCCTCTTCTGTCAACCGTCAGCAGTTAAAGCAGAAGCTCAGCCTGCAGCAAGCCAGGCTTGCCCCAGCATGGGGTCTTGCTCGGGGCAGGCTGTGTGCCCACTGACCCCACCCGACCCTAGGAGGGTAAGTGCCTTTCCCTGCTGCTTGCCCCTGCTGTTCTCTTTCCCCTATCATGATTCTGCAAGGGAGGGAGGGGGAGAAAAGGTTTTTGAGTGACTACCACATCCTGCAGATCTCTGCTGACCTCCACAGACCCCTGCAAACCCCTTCAGACCCCTGCAGAACTCACCAAACACCTGCACACCCCTGCAGTCCCCTGCAGGCCCCTCCAATCCTCTACAGAACCCTGCAGACCTCATTGCTGTCTATAACTATCTGAAGGGAGGCTGTAGCCAGGTGGAGTTGGTCTCTTCTCCCAGGCAAGCAGCAACAGAATGAGGTGACACAGCCTCAAGTTGTGCCAGTGCAGGTCAAGGCTGGATGTTAGGAGGAAGTTCTTCACAGAGAGAGTGATTGGCATTGGAACAGGCTGCCAAGGGAGGTGGTGGAGTGGCCACCCCGGAGGTGTTCAAGAAAAGACTGGTTGAGGCACTTAGTGCCATGGTCTAGTTAATTGGCTAGGGCTGGGTGCTAGGTTGGACAGGATGATCTTGGAGGTCTCTTCCAACCTGGTTGATTCTATAGTTCTATAGGATTTTGACGGTTTAGGAAATACCTAGGAAAAATATAAACATTAATTGAACTGGAAGAGAATGTTCCTGCAGTCAACACACTGCTTCAGCTAATTACACCGCTTCTCCACTAGATGGACCCAAGGAGCTCCTTTCCACTCATAGCAGAAGGCAATTGGTGAATTACCAATTGAGAGTAAATTATTTACTCTCAAAATATTACTCTCCCGATTCCCCAGGACTAACTGCAGCTTCTAACAGCACCCAAACACTTGCAGAGGGTTCTGTCAATGTCTTGTGAGCCGCGGAGGCTTCTCATTCTTACAAGACTTCACAGGGTGTTCCAGTGAGTTCTTTGGGGACCAGGGAATGCTCTCCCACATGGGTAGCCCTCTCCGGGTACAGTTTCAATATTTATTATAGCTTAAGCGCTAAAACCATAACAAGATATGACAAACAATCCCGAGTAGCTCTATTGATTTGAGGATAGGCTATACTCACCCTATCCCACTGGCCAGCAAAGCTCCTGAGATGCATAGATAGCAGAGCTGGTTAGCTGTCGTCTCGAAAGGCAAGCATCCCCGCCACGGACCAGCACTTGTTATGCTGGTGAGACTGGTGCTGCTCACACCTCACCGACCTATGCTCTCAGGTTCTATGTGTTCAGAACCCTGTGACGTGTGGCCAGCATGTCCCAGAAGGCCAAGCCAAGCAGAACCAAGCTCCTCCCTTATTTCACAGTTTGTTACATAATGGCTGTCCCTACTGCCCATGCGCATTGCTGGCTTTGGTGGTTGCACGACCCTCTAGTGAGGAGAGCCTTCATCATCTTCAGCTCCCTCTGCAGCTGGTTGTCCTCTGCAGAACCTTTCAGGGTCATTGCTGGCTCCACATACTGTTTAGCCAACACCACATTTTGGCCTCTGATTACAGGGATGGCACTTGCAGGCTCTTGTTCTCCTTAGATTTATCACTTGAGAGCTCACTGTTCTTATCTCTGGTAACCTGGCAACTATTGGCCTGTTGCCCCTAAGTCAGATCAGTTGCATACCTTCCCTCTTACACAGGGTGCTGGGGAAAAGGAAGCAGACCTGGTGCTGGCTCCTCTGGATGACCTGTGTACCTCCAGGACTTTCTGTCTTGGCTGGAGACTTTCAGGTACAGGCAGGATGTCTTGCAGTGTGCAGTCTCAGCACGATGTTACACTGGCTATGCAAGCTGATCTCGTGGAAGCATTTAGAGCTTATTCCTGGTAAACTCAAAGCAGGGAGTTTCCAGAGAGTTCAGCAGAGCTAACTTAGAGCTTAGCAAAGCATAATGCTGCAGAAGGCAGTGAGGCAGTGAGGCATAACACTGCCAGAAGCAGAAAGCAATAGAAACAGGCAACAGCAGGCAAGCAAGCACCAATACAACAGCAGAGCACATTGTACTACCTGCTCATCTCTTTTTATCAATATAGCCTGAGACTAATGGACCTTTGGACACAAATTAGCCAATCAGAATGGCAGGTAGCTGAGCTTGCCCATATGAGGTGAAGCCATAGGCTTGCTTTACCCAAATCTGGGAAAACACAGGCCTTGCACCAGGCAGGCACAAGCCAAGTGTGTGTACCTTGTTTACCACAGGATGCACACAGGAACAAAACAAGTCAGGGCAAGGCAGGGTCCTTAGATTCAATGGCTCCAGGTTCTTTGCTCTATTTCCAGTGCTTGCTTCTCCCCATAGCGGAAGGAGGGAGAGCAGCAAAACATGTCTGGGCAAGCCAGGCCTATTCTGGCCTATTCAGGCCTACCATGACAACAACTACCTGAAGGGAAGCTGTAGTCAGGTGGAGTCAGGCTCTGCTCCCAGGCAGCTTGTGACAGGAGAAGAGGGCATGGCCTGAAGCTGTGCCAGGAGAGCGTTAGGCTGGATGTTAGGAAGCACTTCCTGATGGAAAGGGGAATTAGAGGCTGGAATGGGCTGCCCAGGGAGGTGGTGGAGTCGCCGTCCCTGCAGGTGTTTCAGGCAAGCTTGGCTGTGGCACTCAGCGGTCTGGTCGCTGTGGTGGTGCTGGGTCTCAGCGCTCTCAGAGCTCTGCTGCAGCCTCAGCGACGCTGTGTCTCCGTCACTCTGTCAGCCCAGGGCCGGCAAGGAGCCGGCGGCGCCTCCTCTCGCCCTGCCCCGCGCCTGCGCGTCCCCCTGGGCGGCCGCAGCCAGGCCGGGCGGCCAGGCGGCAGCATGTCGCTGCCCGAGCCGCTGAGGAGGCGGCTGGGCTCCTTCAGCCGCCGCGTCTTCACCGACAGCAGCGCTGCCGGCCCGCAGCGCCCGCCCGAGCACGCAGGTACGGCGCAGCGGCTCGGCGGGCAGCGGCCGGCAGCAAACATGGCGGCGGGGGCGGGGAAGCGGCCCGGGGGTAAAGATGGCGGCGGCTGGCGGCGCTGGGGCCGTGAGGGCAGCGGGGGATGGCACCGGCGAGGCGGCCTCGGCGCTCGCCTCGCTCCCCCTCGGGCAGAGCCGTGCCGTCGGCTGGGGCAACCGCCTCGCTCCTAGCTCCACCGTCGTCGGCAGGCCGGTCCCGGAGCCCCGTTACTCTCCTCCGGATCGAGGGGCCAGGGAGACGAGGGCCAGGGAACTGCTGCAGGGAGTCCAGCGGAGGGGCCTGGAGCAGCTCTGTGAGGAACAGAGGCCGAGAGCCTGGGGCTCAGCAGGTGTCCCAGCTCAAGAGTTGCTCCTGCACAAGGCAGATCGTCAAGCAGGGGGCAGCGGCTTGGATGAGGAAGGAGGGCAAGGGCAGGGTCCTGCTCCCGAGGCAGGTAACCCTCGGCCCCAGGACAGCTGATGGCTGAAGAGCTCTGCAGAGAAGCACCTGGGAGTGCTGGCGGGCAGCAAGCCAGCCGTGTGCCCTCATGGCCAAGGAGGCCAAGGGTCTTCTGGGGTGCACCAAGGAAAGTGTAGCCAGAAGGGGAGGGAGCTTCTCCTGCTCTGCCCTGCCGAGGCCTTATCTGGAGTGCTGCCTCCCGTTCTGGACTCCTCAGTTCAAGAGGGACAGGGAACTACTGGAGAGCACCCAGGGGAGGCTACAACGCTGCTGAGGAGCCTGGAGCAGCTCTGTGAGGAGCAGAGACTGAGAACCTGGGGAAGAGCAGCCTCAAAGGGCATCTGAGCAATGCTCAGCAAGGGCCAAAAGTGAGGGGCAAGAGGCTGGAACTGGGCTCTTTTTGGTGGTGCCCAGGGACAGCATGAGGGGCAGTGGGTACACACTGGTACCCAGCTGAACTTGAGGAGGGTGACAGAGCCCTGGAGCAGGCTGCCCAGAAAGGCTGTGGAGTCTCCATCTCTGGAGCCTTACCCGCCCGGCTCGGCTGTGTGCCTGTGCGGTGACCCTGCCCTGGCAGGGGGAATTGGGTTAGCTGATCCCTGCAGGTCCCTTCCCAGCCCTGTCCCTTCTGTGGCTCAGAGCTCACAAATGGTTTGCCCAATCCTGCAGTGAGAGGCACCAGATTTTCCTGCAGCACTTCATTGTGTTGCAGAGCTCTCTGCCAGAGCAGGCAGTGAAGTTAACAACAACAAACCCCCATATCCCTGGAAGATCTTTTTGTGGCTTGCCCAGCTTGTTCTGGAAGCAGGCTGCCCAGAGAGGGTGTGGAGCCTGCTTCTCTGGAGAGATTCCAAGCCCACCTGGTTGTGTTCCTGTGCAGCCTGTGCTAGGTGACCCTCCTCTAGTCAGGAGGGTTGGACTGGATGATCTCTGGAACTCTCTTCCAACCCCACCACGCTGTGATTTTGTGAGAGGGCTGCAGAGTAAGCCTGGTGACACAGGTGTCAGCAGCACAGGGGTGCAGAGCTGAGCTGGATTAGGTCGTCACTGTCATCCATGCAGTGTGGCTGGAGGATGTCTCCAGAACAGCTACAGCAGCTGCTCTGTCACCTTGCACCTCACCTACTGCTAGCCTGGGATGGGCTTCCTTAAATCACTGGAGTCTTTATTTTAACAGCTGGTATGGAGTCCACTCTGCACCTGCCTTTTCAGCTTAGTAATTGGGTACCCATAAACTATTGCAGATCAAAATCCACTGTTACTCATGCATCAGGCATCTCTTCCAGATGAAAACTAAAAGTTACTTATGGAGAGAACTCAGAGCAGAGAACCCTGTTTGATGTTTTCCAGCTTCACGAGTAGCCTTCACGGTTAGGACATCAAATGCTCAAAGCATGAAGAGGTGTGCTCAGCTTAGAGCTGGGCCTCAAGCTAGCCGTGTGCCACACTTCCAGTGTTGCAAGCTCATTGCAGTGGCTGATGTTCATGGTCTTGCAGGGCAGCCTGCTCCCTTTTCGTGCCTTCAGCACAGTCTGCAGAGAAAGGCTGCTTTCATTTCAGCTGAGCAATCCAGGGCAGGCCAGTATCACTCAGCAAAAGTCACTCTTCTTTCAAGGTAGCAGTGCTCATTGTCTCGCTGTAGCTATGTTGCTGCTGATTACCAATCCTTTATTTATCCAGTGATGTAGAAATACTTAACCACTGGGACGGTTTCTGTCAGATATTCTTGTCTTGATGCTGTCTCCTTGGGTCCCTCCTTAGTTCAGCCAAGAGCTGCTGAGAGCACTGCTGTCAAGGCTGTCTTCCAGGGACAGACCAAAGCATGGCTCTCACATTTTCCTTCACTCTTTTATCACTTCCCTGCACCAGTTTTGGTCTCCACATATTCTTATTTTTTACTCTTAGGGCTGGGTGCTAGGTTGGACTGGATGATCTTGGAGGTCTCTTCCAACCTGGTTGATTCTGTGATTCGTTGAGTTACTGGTTCTGCAGCAGGAGGCTGCTGGAATACTGCAACAGGTTGCCCAGGGAACTGATTGGGGCCCATGCCTGGAGATATTCAAGGTGAGGCTGGAGAGGGTTGTGTGGGCAGCCTGCTCTAGTGGAGGATGTCCTTGCTGAGTGCAGGGGAGTTGGACTGGATGAGCTTTGGAGCTCCCTTCCAGCCCAGAACCATTCTATGATTCTATTTTCAGTAATTTCCCATTCTGAAAGCTGCCAGAAGAATACTCAACCCACTGCAACCAATCAAAACATTAGCCTCTTGGAGACCAGGATTTCAAACGCTGCTCTCCACAGCTGCACCTCAGCGAGGTGCTCTAGCATCAGATTGACCATCACACTCCTGCCTGGCTTTTCCATGGAGTTTAGCCAGAAAATCACAGGCTGCTCTGGGCTGGAAGGGATCTTCAAAGCTCATCCAGCCCAACCCCCTGCACTCAGCAAGGACATGGCCTGCCCACAGCCCTCTCCAGCCTCACCTTCAATATCTCCAGACATAGGCCCCAACCACCTCCCTGGGCAACCTGTTGCAGGGTTCCAGCAGCCTCCTGCTGCAGAACTTGTTCCTCATAGCCAATCTCAATCTGCTCTGCTCTAGTTTGCAGCCATTGCCCTCGTCCTGTCCCTGCAGGCCTTTGGCAGCAGTCCCTCTGCAGCCTTCTGATAGCCCCTTCAGGTCCTGGCAGGCTGCTATTAGGTCTGCCTGGAGCCTTCTCTTCTGCAGGCTGAACATCCCCCGGCTCCTTCAGCCTGTGCCCATAGCAGAGCTGCTCCAAACCTTCCTCTGGGCTCTCTCCATCAGGTCCATGTCCTTCCTGTGCTGAGGGCCTCAGAGCTGGCCCCAGCCCTGCAGGTGAGGTCTGGGCAGATCAGAGGGGCAGGATCCCTTCTCTTCATCTTTGTCCACGCTGCTTTGGATGCAGCCCAGGCTGCCCTTGGCATTCAGTGCTGCCAGTGCCTGTTGCTGGCTCCTGCCCAGATTCTCCCCCACCAGCACACCCAAGCCTTGTTCCTCAAGGCTGCTTTCTATCCCCTTCTCCCCTAGACTGGGATCATAGTGAGGATTGTTCTGTCCCAGATGCAGGACCCTGAACCTGTTCTTGTTGAACCTCATGAGGTTCACCATGCCAGAAAATAGGCTTCAGTTCAAGGCAAGGATAGAAAGATTCATTAGAATTAGCTTACACTGCTAACCCTCCATCTGAAGCAGAGTTTTCAAACTGGAGCAGGAGCTGAAGCTCCCAGGCTATGTCAGGGGAGCCTTTGGGTTACCTGAAATATTGGCATCATGACTGGAATCCCAGCTCTTGGCTCCTCTGGTTTTATGGCCATCAGACACTGGATTTTCATCCAACACATCATCAAGGCAGTCAGTGGCAGTTAGATGGTCATAGTTTCTGGAAGGATAAAGCAGTGGGTGAGGCTTGGGTCTTGGTGCCCTGCAAAGTCCTCCTGCCATCCATTAGGCCAGCTGGGACAATGTTAGGCAGAGAGTGGGACTGCTTTTGGAGTGCCTAGAGGTGTACAAAAGTATGAATGCTTGAAACTTGGATGATTAAAACAAGTATTTACATTACTTGTCTTGCACCTTCTGTTTCAATACAAGTCTCTGCCTTCCACACCCTTCCTGCCCTTAAGGTCTGTCCCATTTCTGTTCCCAAATCCTCTCCCCTCCCACCTAGTCTAGTAGCTACCATGAATACTTCTGCAGCTGGCATAAAAGACTTCTGGAACAGACTGTACCAGGCTACCTGTGGCTGGACTGGGAACAGGATGCCAGACTGGGATGGAACAAAGGTATGAGAGTGGTTTGAACCCCTGTTAGAGGTGAGATCTGGAGGTGCTGAAAGGTGTCCAGAGAAGGGCCACAAGGATGAGCAGAGGGCTGCAGCTGCTCTGCTATGGGCACAGGCTGAGAGAGTAGGGGCTGTTCAGTCTGGAGAGAAGGCTCCCAACAGACCTTATTGTGGCCTTTGAGGGTCTGAAGTGGGCTACAAGAAAGCTGGGGAGGGACATTTTAGGCTCTCAGGTAGTGATAGGACTCGGGGGAATAGATGCAAGCTACAAGAGGGGAGATTCAGATTAGACATAAGGAAGAAGTTCTTGACCATGAGGGTGGTGAGAGACTGGCACAGGTTGCCCAGGTCCTTGGTGGAAGGCCAGGCTGGATGTGGCTCTGGGCAGTCTGATGTAGTGGGAAGCGTCCCTGTCCATGGAAGGGGGATTGGATCTGGATCATCCTTGAGGTCTCTTCCAGCCCTGACAGTCCTGTGATCCTGAAGGTACAGAAGGAGCAGGCAATGTCAGCAGAGGCTGGAAGTGAGGCAGTGTGACTGTTGAGACTGCTTTTCAGCACTCACCACTGACAGGCCAGGGGCACAGCAGCTGAATGCAACCCAGAGGTCACAGTGAGGCTGTTCCCGTGCCCACTTCATTTGGGGGAAACATGAGAGAGGAGGCTGGTGGTGGCTGAAGTAAAGGGGGGGTGCACTCTGCTGCCTAGAGGGTGGCAATAAACCCTCCCCTATTCCAAATGAATCATCCCCTTCCCAATTTTTCCTTAAGTCTAGTCTGGTAGGTCCTGCTATTAATCCTTACAGAGAGAATTCACCACCTGCATGTTAGAACTCAACCTTCTGCATTCCTCTGCATCTCAGCAACGCATTTTATTCTCCCCAGGCTTTGAAGGGGAAGCTTTTAGTCTGCCACGGATTTGAAACTGTCCAATTGGAAATTGATTTGATGCAAACAGGAAAGGTCACTTTCTTCTAAAGTGCTCAGGAAAAGCTCAGCACAGGTCTCCAGCAGCCCTGCCTGTGACCCTAAGCTACCTCTTACCCTGTGAAACCTCTCCAGAGAGTCTCCAGAGCAGCAAGGCACCCACAGGTCTCCAGCTCCCACAAGCAGAAGGAGGATTTCCAGAGGGCACAACCAGGGTGGTGTTACCTAGGGGAGGGTTCTCTCTGTCTGGGTTCCACTCTGCTTATGTCTCCCTGTGAACGTGGAGCACTGCCAGCAAGTTTGCTGGTGGCACCAAGCTGGGAGCAGTGGGGACACCCCCCAGGCTGGGCTGCTGTTCAGTGAGACTTGGGCAGGGAGAAACTGAATGGAACCCAGCAAGGGCAGGGGGAGAGTCTGACACCTGAGGAAGAGTAACCCCATGGACCAGTACAGGCTGGGGAATGACCTCCTGGAGAGAAGCTCTGGGAAGAGGGACCTGGGGGTCCTGGTGGGGAGAAAGGTGCCCATGAGCCAGCAAGGTGCCCTTGGGGCCAAGAAGGCCAAGGGCATCCTGGGGTGGATTAGAAGGACTGTGGTGAGTAGGTTCAGAGAGGTTCTCCTGCCCCTCTGCTCTGCCCTGCCAAGCCCACATCTGGAGTATTGTGTCCAGTTCTGGACCCTCAGCTCAAGAAGGACCTCAGGGAACTGCTGGAGAAAGTCCAGCCCAGAGCACCAAGCTGCTGCAGGCAGTGAACATCTTCCTTATGAGAAGAGAGTGAGGAGCTGGGACTGGGAGAGGAGGAGCCTGAGGGCTGCCCTCAGTGCTGTTTATAAAGATGTAAAGGTCAGTGCCAGGAGGCTGGAGCCAGGCTCTGCTGGGCGATGCCCAGTGACAGGACAAGGGGCACTGCTGCAAGCTGAGGCATAGGAAGTTCCATGGAAACAGGAGGGAAGATTTTTTTTTCCCTGTGAGGGTGACAGAACTCTGGAACAGGCTGCCCAGGGGAGTTGTGGAGTCTCTCTCTCTGGAGATATTCAAACCCCACCTGGGTGTGTTCCTGTGTGATCTGCTGTAGGTGACCCTGCTCTGGCAGGAGAGTTGGACTGGATGAGCTTTGGAGGTCCCTTCCAGCCCCTGACACTGTGATGCTGTGAATTGTAGAACAGACCAAGTGTGATGAAGTCTTCTCTCTGTGTACAGGTGAAGAAGTCCTTTCCAGTTTGCCCCTGCAGATGGCTCTCTACTTCAACGTTTATTATTTCCCCTTTTGGTGGCTCAGCACAGTCATCATGCTCTGGCTGAAGGTGAATCTAGAATCAGAATCACGCAATGGTAGAGGTTGGAAGGGACCTCCAGAGATCATCAAGTCCAACCCCCCTGCCAAAAGCAGGATCACCCATTGGCAGTCTGCACAGGAAAGGGATGGTTTGTAAAGCTCATCTAGTCCTGATCAAGCACCTCCTGCCACTGGGATAGAGCTTACTGGGGTTAGAGGTTCTCCTTGAGAGCCTAGTGGCACATGGCATGGACAGGTGGACTCTTTGCTGGGTAAAAACAGGCTGAAGGTCAGGCCCAAGAAGTTTTGATCAATGGAGTTAAATCCAGCTGGTGGCCAATCCCCCAGGTCGGCTTAATGTCTTCATAAATGATTGGGATGAGTGGATCCAGGGCACCACCAGCAAGTTTGCAGAGGACACTAAACTGTGCAGCAGTGCTGTGCTGCTCATGAGCAGGAAGGCTCTGCAGGGAGATCTGGAGAGGTTGAATCCATGGACTGAGGTAAATGGGATGAGGTTTAACATGGCCAAGGGCTGGGTCCTGCCCCTGTGGAGCAACCACCCCATGAACACTGCAGGCTTGGGGCAGAGGGGCTGGAAAGGGCCCAATGGGAAAGGATCTGGAGGTGCTGGTGCTGAACATGAGCCAGCAGTGTGCCCACCTAGCCAAGAAGGCCACCAGCATCCTGGCCTGGATCAAAACCAGTGTCCATCAGGATAGGGCAGTGATGGTGCTCCTGTACTGGGCTCTGGTGAGGCCACAGCTTGAGTGCTGGGTTCAGTTCTGGGCACCACAGCACAGGAAAATGAGGGGCTGAATGGTCTCCAGAGAAAAGCAAAGAGGCTGGAGAGGGGTTTGAAGGGCATCATATGAGGAGAGGCTGGGGGTGTTTAGTGTGGAGAAGAGAAGGCTGAGGAGAGACCTCATTGCTCTCCACAGCTCCCCGAGCAGAGGCTGGAGCGAGGCTGGGGTTGGTCTCTTCTCCCAGGCAGCCAGCGACAGGATGAGAGGAAAGGGTCTGAAATTGTGCCAGAGAAGGGTTAGGTTGGACACTAGGAAAAAATTACTTCCTGAGAGTGATGAGGGGTTGGAAGAGACTGCCCAGGGAGGTGATGGAGTCCCCATCCCTGGAGGTGTTGGAGAAGCTGTAGCACTTCAGGACATGGTTTAGTGGCCATGCTAGTGTGTTACGGTTGGACTTAACCCTTTTCCAACCTTACTGAGTCTGTGATTATTAGAATCATTTGGGAATTCCTTGAAGTTGAAGATAGAAAGAGTATTTGAAGCCAAATTCAGAGTATTTGAAGCCAAATTCAAGCCTGTTCACCCCAAGCAGGCTGCTGTGGAGCAGCACAGCAGCAGCTCTCTTTTTTTCTCTCTAGTATCAGGCCTTGTCAGATTACTGCAAGTTCATCCTGGTCACCATCGTGGTCCTGGGCTCTCTGGTAGAGGTCATTCGGCTGTACCTGGGGTACATGGGCAATCTGCAGGAGAAGGTAGGTGACCTCCTGGCTGCACTCAGCATCACTGAAATGCTTGCTACCTGTTCATCTCACAGCTTTCATCCCAGGAGGTATTTATCCTCCTGCATCTTCCATCTGCCCATGGCAAGGAGTTAGAGCTGGATAGCCTTCCAAGCCAACTCATTCCATGAGTCCGTGGATACCAGGTCTGGTTAAAACCAGAGTGTGCCAGTACAACTCCCCAGGTGTGCCATGTGCTGCTTACATGCTGCTCCTGGCAGATGGAGGGAGTGAGGTTGGGTTTTTCCCTCTCCAGCTGCCACTTTCTAATGGGTGCTGTCTCCCTGCTAGGTCCCCGAGCTGGCAGGCTTTTGGCTCCTCAGCCTCCTCCTGCAGCTGCCTCTCATTCTCTTCTTGTTGTTTAATGAAGAGCTGAAGAACCAGCCAGCAGAGCGTGCCATCCATGCCATCTTTGCCCTCTTCCTCACCTTCCAAGTGGTCACCACCTTTGTCACCCTGAAGAGAATGGTGAACAAACTGACAACTCACTTCCGTCTCATGGAGTTGGACCTGCTGGAGGAGCAGCCTGGGCCTGCTTTCTACAGCCTGGGCAAAGGAAGAAAAGCAGCTGGCATGGCTGGGAGGGTCCCCAGTGCTGGCTGGGCATCATATGCTTGAGCAGCTGGCAGAGACAGGCCTCCTGCTCCTGCTGCTACCTTTGGTTGGGCCCTGCTTGACCTTCCTACTTCACAGATCCTCAGAAGCAGGTCTTGCTCAAGAGCCAACAGAAAACCTCTGGCTTCAGTCTGCAAGGAAGAGTGAAGCCAATTCCAGAAGTGGGTTGGGTGGACTCTGTGGCTTGCTGCTGTGCAGAGCGGCTGTAGTGGGGTGTAGGCTGCACAAGGTCATGCAGTGGCTTTCAAACACAGCAGAAACCTTTTTATCCACTCTTTGCACAGAATGGGTTTGCTTACAATAAATCCTCTACAGGTGGTTTTTGTCTCTGCTGCTGCCAGCTTCCTCTCTGCTCATCTGGAGCTTTTGCACACATTTAAGGGCTGCTACCTCAGTGAAGCCAACAAAAGGAAAAGGCCCCAAGCTCAAGCCAGCAAAGAACCCCAGCTCTAGAGCCCTCGATGCAGGAAGGAAGTGGACCTGATGGAGCAGGTCCAGAGAAGGCACATGAAAAATGATCCTGCATTGGATGAGGTTGCCCACAGCCCTCTCCAGCCTCACCTTCAATATCTCCAGCCATGGGCCCCAACCACCTCCCTGGGCAACCTGTTGCAGGGTTCCAGACGCCACCTGCTGAAGACCTTGTTAATAACAGCCCATCTCAATCTGATCTGCTCTAGATTGCAGCAAATGCCATCATACTGTCCCTGCAGCCGTCTTGTAGCACAGTTGGGTCCTGGCAGGCTGCTCTTAGGTCTGCCCAAAGCCTTCTCTTCTGCAGGCTGCACACTCCCAGCTCCCTCAGCCTGTCGATCTCCTGTTCTTCACACCTAGATGGTTGGAGACAGTGCAGAGTGCTTTGGGCACTGCTCTCTAAGGGCTTCTGACACTGGCCAGCAAACTAGTGACAGCCAGAGTCACTGAAGCCTACAATGGGTTGGGTTGGCAAAGCCCCTCAAAATCCTCCAGGCCAACCACTTTCTAACTCTGCCAGGGCTGGGGCTAAGCCATGGCCCTCAGCACCACAGCTCTGCCTCCTTCAAACACCTCCAGCCATTGGCATTCAACCACCTCCCTGGGCAGCCTCTGCCAGCCTTTGAGAACCCTTTCAGCCAAGAAGGTTCTTCTCATCTCCAACCTGAACCTCCCCTGGGGCAACTTGAGGCCATTTCCTCTGCTCCTGTCACTTGTTCCCAGGGAGAAGAGCCCAACCCCACCTTGGTCCAGCCTCTCAGGGAGCTGCAGTGTGCCAATCAACACCCCCAGCTCCCTCTCCAAGTCTCAACTTCCCAACCACACATCCCCAGGTCTGGAGCTCCCTATGGGGTTGTTGTGACCCAGGTGCAAGACCTGGCACTTGGCCTCATTGCACTTCATCCATGTCCAGAGCCCACTGCAGAGCCTCCCTACCCTCTAGCAGCTGGACACAGCCACCCAGCTTGGTGCCATCTGCAGGCTTACTGAGGATGCCTCAGTGCCCTCACCCAGCTCATTGATAAAGATGTTCCAGAGGACATCCACACAACCCAGCTGGAGGGACCCAAGCCCACAAGTGCACAGCCCTGTGGCCATTACCACAGCTCAGCCCAACAAAAACTGGTGGAAGAAACCTAAACCTTCAGTGCCCAAACCAGGCCAAGCCACAGCTCAGCTGGGCTGTTAGGAGGGCAGGTCTCACCCACACACCAGCACGAAGATTTGGATCATCTCAGTTCAGATTCCTCCTCCACAGCCATCAGCAAAGGTAGGTAACTGGACAGACGTTTTGACCTGGGGTACCCCATGAAGGGAATGCAGTTGAACTATGGAAGCAGAAACACCTTAAACCAAAATGCCTCCATGAGCTGGAAGCTAAAATGGGATTAAATCCACACCTTTAGCAGGAGTTTTCTTTGATTACTTGTTGAAAGCTGACTACAAGAGAGTTGAACCTCATCCTCAGGCTGCCTTTAAGTCTGGCATGGAGGCTGAAGTGCTGGCAATGTGCAGCTGGCACAGCTTTGGTGCCTTCTGTAGGGTTGTGTAGGCTGAATTCTAGAAAGCCTCCAAGCCTGGAGGTGAGGACAAGGTGGCTGTTGGTCCTGCCAGATTTTGGGAGGGTGAAAGATCTCCAGTTAACATTTCTGTGGCAGTATGTGTGTTTCACACAGCTTAGCAGGTGCCAGGTGAGGAATACTCCTTTAGTTAGTCATTTATGGGCTAACTGTTAACAGTTAATCACACCTGAGGTAAGATGCTCTGGAAAAACAGACCCAGTTCACAAAACCTCCTCTATCAGCAATGGTGGGGCCAGCAGGGAAGCCACTGTCCCCCTGGACCTGCTGCTGGGGAGGCCACATCTGCAGCCCTGGCTTCAGTGAGGCAGACTGGATGGGGGGAGAAGGCCAAAAGGAAGTGGGAGACCAAGACAGGGTGGGAGCATTCCAAAAGAGGGTAGGAGCCCAAAAAGGAGGGGTGGGAGGTCTAAATGCAGTGGGAAGATGGAAGGGCTTAGGAAGCCAACATTTACCCTTGGTGAACTTCATGGGGTCCCCTCTGCCCAGCCGTCCAGGTCTGACTGGATGGCAGCACAGCCTGAGGGGGTGCCAAGTGCTGCTGACAGTTGGGTATTGTCAGCAGCCTGGCTAAGGCTCCCCTCCATGCCCTCAACCAGGCCACTGATGTACACTTCTGCCCTGCAGCAGCCTCAGCATGGCCCTCCCAAGCGCCCTGTAAGCTCACCCTGGGGCACAAGTGTGCAAGCAGCTTCCTTCAGCACTTGTTGGCTGAAGCTGGTCAGCAGGCACAGGGTCAGCAAGAGGAAGTGTCCTCCATCTGGGGAGGAACAAGCACCTGCAGCAGGACTGCTGGCTGGCACCCAGCCTGCTATCCACCTTCTGCAGAAGGAGCTGGGGGTGCCTGTGGACAGCAGGCTGAGTGCCAGCCAGCCAGAAGTGTGCCCTCATGGCCATGAAGGGCAGTACTGTCCTTTGGGAGCATCAAGAAGAGTGTGGCCAGCAGGTTGAGGAGGGTTCACCTCTCCCTCTACTGTGCCCTGCCGAGGCCTCAGCTGGAGTCTAGTGTCCAGTTCTGGTCTCCCCAGTTCAAGAGAGACAGAGAACTGCTGGAGAGAGTCCAGGGGAGGCTGCAAAGCTGCTGAGGGGCCTGGAGCAGCTCTGCCAGGAGGAAAGGCTGAGAGCCTGCAGAAGAGCAGCCCCAGAGGGGAGACTGCTGAGCGAGGAGCTGGGGGTATCGGTGGACAGCAGGCTGAGTGCCATCCAGCCGTGTGCCCTCATGGCCGTGAAGGGCAACGGTGCCCTGGGCTGCGTGAAGAAGACTGTGGCGAAAGCGTGGGCGAAGAGCCCACCCAGGACTCGCCGCCTGCTCCTGGTTCTCTCCAGGCAGCAGCGCCCCACAGCGCCCTCTAGTGGCACGTTCGCCGCCGCACTGCTCACACAGCCTCCCGGACCCGCCGACAAAGTAAGGGGAGGGGGAGGAAGAGGAAGATTTTTCCCCTTTGGAAAGAGCATAGTTAGACAAAGAGATACTTGCCAAGCCCTCAGCTGCAGGCCAAGCTGGGGAGACAGCTGGGAAGAACCACGGAGCATTATTTGGTGCTGCTGCTTCTTGCAGCCAGCAGCTCAGCAACCAGCATCCACGCAAGCTCCAAAAACGCCGTCCCTGGTGTTGAGGGAAAGGAGATCCACAGGCTGGAACCTCACAAGGATTCTCCCAAACACTGCCAGAAAGTGGCAGCAAGGCTGGAAGCATCCTCCTGCAGATCCTCAGCTTGTTGCAGGGCTTCCTGTGGAGCTGTACCTTAGGGGCAGGTGAAAGCCGGCAGCCCCCAGAGCACAGCTGCAGGATCAGTTTCAGTTTCTTCCATGAAGCACCAAAACTTTTTATTTCCTCTTTAAAACAGAAGCGGGAGTGGGGGTTCATTCTTACAGTTCTGCACAGCACGTAAGAATAATAAATAAGTTACATGGTGAGGAAGACTCTGGTGGGATGTCCCTGCTCTGAAAGCACACCAGGGAGGCTGGCACAGCCGAGCACCCTGTGGCAGCCGAGGAAGGCAGGAGGCACATCGCGGGTCGCCAGGCCCGCAGAGGGGTTGGAGGAAGGTCCCTCACGCCCTCTCAGAGTGGGGTGGACTGCTCCAGGTACAGCTGGTATGCCTGGGCAGAGGGGCTCCGGGCCCCCCACAGCCACTCGGGGGTCCTGGCCCTCAGCTTCAGCTGGAAGGGGTCGAGGCGCAGACACTGCCCCAGGTCCCGCAGCTCTATCGCCGGCTCCTCCGCAGCCCTGCCCGGGGCTTCCTCAGCGCTCGGGAGCCTCCTGCGGCTGCGCCTCTGCCAGCCCGCCCTGCACATGGCACCAGCAGCTACCAGCATCGCCAGGGCAGCCACGATGGCCGCCCCGACCAGCATGTCAGCATGCTGGAGGAAAACGATCCCTGCAAAGAGAGGGGACATGGCCTTGTCCTGCTGGCCCCAGCTCTGCTCATGCAGTCCCCCCCAGCATGGCTGCTCTGCTCAGGCTCAGACCCACACCTTTGCCTCCTCTTCCAGTAGGGTGAGCACCTGCCCTGCTGCCTTCCAGAAACCCTCACGGTGGTCTCCAGGGCACAGCATCACTCCCAAACCTCCATCCCAAGGAAGAAGCATCCTCTGTTAGGAGAAAGTTCTGGATGTGCTGGGAAGCAGGAGACCTCTTCCTTGGGAGCTGGGCTGAAGTGATCAGGTACTCCCAGAAAGAGAATTGCTGCAGGAGGCTGCTGCACTGCAACAGCCTCAGCAGAGAAGGGCCACGAGGATGAGCAGAGGGCTGGAGCTGCTCTGCTATGGGCACAGGCTGAGAGAGTTGGGGCTGTTCAGTCTGGAGAGGAGAAGGCTCCCAGCAGACCTTGTTGTGGCCTGCCAGGATCTGAAAGGGGCTACAAGAAAGTTGAGGAGGGACTTTTTATGCTGTCAAGTAGTGACAGGACTGGGGGGAATAGATCCAAGCTACAGTAGGGAAGATTCAGATTGGATGTTAGGAAGAAGTTCTTGACCATGAGGGTGGTGAGAGACTGGCACAGGTTGCCCAAGGAGATGGTGGAAGCCTCATCCCTGGAGGTGTTTAAGGCCAGGCTGGATGTGGCTCTGGGCAACCTGCTCTAGTGTGAGGTGTCCCTGCCCATAGCAGGGAGGTTGGAGCTGGATGATCCTTGAGGTCCCCTCCAGCCTTGACAGTTCTGTGATCTCCAGGGGTCACCTCCCAAGCCCTGCCCTTGTGCCCACCCTGAAGCACTCACACCCAGGCTGCCTGTGGCGGGAATGGTGCTGCACAAACACCCAGACACAAAGACAGCAGCAGGGCTACTGATGTGCCCCCTACCTGATCGGGGAGCAGGGACACAGGAGGTGCCAGCCTTGGTGGGAGAATGGTCTTCATAGCCCTCTTTGCAGCGGCAGAGGTAGGTGCCCAGGCCGTTGAAACACTCTGCCTCCTCCCCGCAGAGGCTGACCCCGGCGCTGCATTCGTTCACGTCTGCAAGGTGGGCACAAAGAGGGGCTGTGAGCTGGGTCAGGCTTGGCATGGAAGGGTTTAGCCCAGCGAGGAGTAGAGCACTCACCTTCAACCAGCAGTGACAGCAGCTGCAGCTGCTCTGCTCCTGCCCAGAGGCCCAGCAGCTGCTCCAGCTGGGACTGCAGCAGCACGGGCAGGTTCCTCTCCTCTGGCTTCAGCTGCACCCAGAAGCTCAGCAGCAGGTTGGCACTGCTGGTCCTGCAGGCAGAGAGCCCAGGCTGAGACAGGAGTCCCTGCCAAGCCCAGCTCTGACAGCCCACTTAGACCTTCTGCCCCTTCCTATCAGCCCATGCTGCTGCAGGCTGGAGCACCTGCTCTGTGGGGATAGGCTGGAAGAGTTGGGGCTGCTCAGCCTGGAGAAGAGAAGGCTCCAGGGAGACCTCAGAGCAGCCTTCCAGTACCTGAAGGGGCTCCAGGAGAGCTGGAGAGGGACTTTTGACAAGAGCTGGGAGTGACATGATGAGGGACAATGGAAGAAGAAGCTGGAAAAGAGGAAATTGAGACTGGAGATGAGGAGTAAATTCTTGACAGTGAGAGTGGGGAGACACTGGCACAGGTTGCTCAGGGAAGTTGTGGCTGCCCTCTCCCTGGAGGTGCTCCAAGCTAGGTTGGATGAGCCCTTGAGCAACCTGGGCTGGTGGGAGGTGTCCCTGCCCATGGCAGAAGGTTGGCACTGGATGATCCTGAAGGTCTCTTCCAGGCCAACCCATTCTGTGATTCTAGACTGTGACAAGAGACAACTTTGCTCTTGGATCAAGGAAAGGACAAGAGCCTCCCCACTGGCAGCTGGGCTGAAGTGACCAGAAACTAAACTGCAGCAGGAGTCTGCTGCCCTGGACCAGCCTCAGCAAAGTGTGTCAGGGACCTTCTGCCAGCTGCCAGCTTTCTCCAGCAAACACTGTGTCAGGGGTGAGGATTCTCATTTCCCCAGACCCTGAATCCTTCCTGGACCTAGAAGGGCTCTGGGCAGCACCAGGCATCCATTTTGACCACCTGTCCTCTAGAACACAGATTTAGGTTATTTCCTTCTTTCATGACAAGTTAGAGATGACAGCAGAGGAGCAAGGTGAGGTGTCTGAGGAGGGAGGGGGGGAAGCCAAGCCACCGCTGCCCAAGAAACATGCCAGAGACAGCTGCTAAACCAGCAGCACAGTACTCAGCCTACCTTTTGACTTCCTTTAGCTTGATCTCACTGACCCTGCTGGCAGAAAGCTTCAGGTTCTCCTGAATCTGCAAAGGAACAGAAGGAGCAGCAGCCCTGAGGTGACCTTCAGTGGGCAGGAGCAGGGCAGCAATCAGTTTCTTTGCTTGGTGCTCCTGCACACCTCTTCCCTTGCACAAACTGCTTAGGATGCCTCAGATGTGCCTCAGCTCACTGCTTTGAGCCTTCTCCCCCTCAGCTCAACATGAGGTCCTTTGGGAAAAGGAAGGGCAACAGGAGGCCCAGACAGGCATTTGGGTGCTCACCCATGGAAGAGCAGCAGCAGGTGGACAGCAGCTCTAGGCTGAGTGCTCCACCTGCTCCCCACTCCACCTCCAAAACGCAGTTTAGGGGCAGCCCTGAGCACAGCTGCTCACACACCTGCCCTCCCCAAGGCCCTGGCTACAAGCTGCCCTGCTTGCAGAGCTGTCACCTTGGCTCTGCAGCGCCAGGCTGCTGGGAGGGGCTGCAGTGGGCCAGCTGCTGCAGCCTGGCATCCTGCCAGGGCATTGCTGTTAGCCTCAGGGGACAGCCAGCACAAGCACCCCGGGCGGGGAGGGGGCTCACCCTGGGGGCTTCACAGACAGCCCCTGGAATGAAGGCACACACCATGGGCTCTTCTAGTTGAAGAGCTGAGGCATCACACTGGGTTTTCTCCCTCTTCCTTTGCCTACTTACATGGCTCTTCACAGAGTTAAGGAGTCCTTCTTGGAGCTTGCTTCTACGGTGAGGAATCCAGTCCTTGGGTGTGATTTCAGCAGCAACTTCAAACAACACATCTGTCAGAAGGCACAAGAGGCTGCTGTGGTGAAGCCCACCAGACACAGAGAGGCTCCTTGAGTGCTGCAGGGGCACACCAAGGCTTGCCCGCCTTGGTGCCACAGGCTTACTTCCAGAGGCTGTGCACCAGGTGGAACACAGAATCACCATTTCAGCTGGGGAAGGCCTCCAAGACCAGCAA
Organism: Tricholaema leucomelas; assembly: GCA_013400475.1. Classification (NCBI taxonomy): domain Eukaryota; kingdom Metazoa; phylum Chordata; class Aves; order Piciformes; family Lybiidae; genus Tricholaema lacrymosa; species Tricholaema leucomelas. Next base: position 462,949 of record WAAF01013962.1, read on the forward strand.
GCCCAACTGCCAACCTGACACCACCATGCCCACTGAAAGGCACCTCCCAGAGCACTGTGTCTCAGGCACCTCTGGGGATGGTGACTCCACCACCTCCCCGGGCAGCCTGCTCCAGCCAGAGCTGTGGAGCAGCAGGTGAGGTCCAGCCACACTAACGCTCAGTGCTGAACACCAGATCTGCCCTTGCAGCAGCAGTGTCCAAAGCACAATGAATGTCCCACCACACCCACATGGCTGCAGCTATTCTCTTTCCCAATGTGATCACCACAGTTCATGGTTGAGTCCCCAGAGCGCCTTTCTCTTGCCCACTCTGGGCTCAGATGAGACAAACTGCTGTGGTCTGCCTGAAGCCAGGCTGGCAGAGATCCACCAGCATCTGCTGGCTATTCAGCAATGTCTCCTGTCCAAAGCTTGGGCTTCTCTCTGCTGACTCCTGTGTGCAAGCTCTGCCTGCCAGCCACACAAGTCCAGCACTCTGCTCCCATAAGGTCTGGGTTTTTAAGTCCTCTCCCCAGTCTGAGGAGCAGAACTTCAGGCTTCAGACCCAGGTAGTTGAGACACCCACTGGAGTGCATCAGAGGAACTGAGGCTCCTCCACCCTCATTCGTCTCAGGAATAAGATCATTACACAGCAGAGAAAACGGCCTCAAATTCACCAGGGGAGGGTTAGGTTGGAGATTAGAAGCAGCTTTTTTCCTGAAAGGGTTCTCAAAGCCTGACAGAGGCTGCCCAGGGAGGTGGCTGAATGCCCATGGCTGGAGGTGTTTGAAAGAGGCAGAGCTGTGGTGCTGAGGGCCATGGCTTAGCCCCAGCCTTGGCAGAGCCAGGGAACAGTTGAGCTGGCTGAGCTCAAAGGGCTCTTCCAGCCCAGAGCACTCTGTGCCTCCACTGTGCAGCAGCACTTCTCACCGCTTCCCAAGCTTGCTGCCCACCCCCCCCAGCAGTGTGCTGAGCTCAGCCTTTGCCCACATTCTCACCTCCAGGATGGTGCTGGGCTTGCAGCTCTGTGCTGTTCTCCAGCAAGACCAGGGCAGAAAGCAGATCTGTCAAAGGAAAGGATCAGCCTGCTAGCCTCAGGGCCCTAGGAAGGGCAGGGCAGGGGGAAGTTCTTAGCAAGAAGAGTGCTGTGTGCCAGCTCCTGCCTGTGCTCCTTGTCCAGAAATTCACCCCCCAGCTCTAAATACAATCTGCTCTGCAGTGGGAGGCGATCTTTAAAAGGAAGCCTCCCCCAGCAAACCTCAGCCCTGTTTCTGGCCACAGAGGAGATGCTAATCCTGCAAAGGCACTGGAGGGGCCTGCCTTGGCCCCTGGCTGAGCACAAAGCACCTTCTCTATCACGTGCCAGCAACTGAAAGCAAACTCTTGCCCACACCTGTAGAGAACACTTTGGAGGGAAGGGAAGGTCAGCTGAAGACATCTACACCTGACAATTGGACCCAATGGCTTAGAGGTCTTCTCCAACCTTAATGATCTACCTTCAGGTAGAAATTAATATACACCAGGAGCTGACTGTTCCTGTGAAAGAAGCCTACCATCAACTCCTACACTCTCTAGGGACACAAATCCTGGCATTCTTCCCCTTCTCCCTCTAACTTCTCAGTTGTCCTGGCTAGGAGCCCCGTGTCAGGGTACAGCCACGGGCACCAAAGCAAGTCAGAACTGTTTAAGCCCACGCTGAGCATTGGCAAGCCTGCTCTGGGGGTGAAGCCGCAGCTAAGAGGCTCATCTAGAGCAGCTGGGTTGGGAAGCAGCCTCTCCTTGTCAAGAGGAGCAGCAGGCCATAGATGTGGATGCCTGTGTCCTCTCCAGCACCACTTTGCCCGGCTGCAGGAGCGAAGAGTGCTGCCACAGGGACCGACTGAAGGTGGCAGCCATGCCCACAAATAAAGCGAGAGCCCTGCACTCCTGGAAGTGGATGCTGCACAGCGTGGGGCAGCAGCTCAGCCACCAACAGCCCCAAAACCACCTTACCAAAGAGCTCCTCGGGTCCTTCTCCCGGAGACGTCCTATCTCCAGCTGTCACACCAGGAGAAGGGGAGAGAGGAGTGGCTTTTGTGCTCCTGCTCAGCAGTGCCTCTTCCAGCACCGGTGTCTGTGCGCCATGTGCAGCAGCAGCCACTTCATCCCACAGGCTGGCACTGGCCTGACCCAGGCTAGATGATGTGCCAGGCACCTCTGAGGAGGGGACACTGCCTGGGTGGCATGAAGTCAGCAGAGCAGATGCCTGTTCTGCCTTTGCAGGCTCAGAAGCAGGCAGCTCAGCTTTAGGCCCAGCACCTTGCCAAGCTGGCACCACCAGCGCCACCATGTCACCTTCAGCCTCTCTGCCCTCAGTGCCACCACCCTCGAGGCTCCTGTCCAGCTCTGTCTCATCCTGCAGCTGACCACACTCACTCAGGCCAAGCTGGCTGGGGTTAGCAGCAGGCTGAGCAGATTCCATGAGATCAGAAGGGTGCTGAGGCTCCTCGGTGGGGCTGACAGGCTCAGGCTGGATCTGCCTGCCAGCAGCCGCACGCCGTGGGCCTGGCCACGCTCTCGACACGGGCAATAAACCTTCTGCTCCTGCCGTCCTCCATCTCTCTTCCTTGGAAACCTCCTGGACAGGCTCTCGGGGAGCCATGGCATCATTTGAGAGGGCAGAGTCTCTGAAGACATAATAGTGACCTCTGAAGCGCCCATAGTGGCTGCGCAGGGAGCCCCTCCCCGCCAGGAGCAGGACGTGGAGCGCGGCAGCTTGCGTGGCAAAGACCAGGGTACCGCGGCTGTGGCAGGCGTACACCACTTTGGTTTCCACCCTTGACAACACCCCCTGGAAGATTATCTTGTCCTGGTTCTCAGCACAGTCCTCGCTGCCCTGGAAGCCCTGGATGTAGATGACAACATGCTGCTGGGGGCCCGCCAAGATGGTCCAGTTGCACCAGATGTTGGTGCTGGCATCAGCGTGAGGCGGCAGGGAAAACATCCCGGAGGCATCCCGAAGGACAAGGTGGCAGCTCCTGATGGGGGAGTACTGCACTGCCCAGGGAGGTCCCAGCTCTGGCACAACAGAAAGGAAGCCTCCAGTCAGAGGTTGTTACACACACTCAGATGTGGACATCTTGCCACAAGGGAGGTCTAGCTCCAGACTCTCTCTTGCTGCAAGGTCTCTACAATTTGAGCCCCTAGAGCCCTCTCTGAGCTCTGCAATCAGAACTGAGCACAGACCACAGCTGCTCTGCAAGGCTCTGGCCCTCTGCACACACCTTCCTCCACCCCCCACCCAGCCCTCAGCATCTGCAGTTACATGGGTTTGCTGCCAACAGAGCTTTGGCCAACAAGACCACCTTGCTCCTCAGACAGATGGGTGACAGCCTTGTCCTTCTCCCCACCAAGCAGTTCTGCCTTCAGCAGATGGCGTACACCAAGAGAAGCACTACTGGGAGACCTACCAGCATGTTCCTGTTGCTGTCCTCCTGGCACCTGGGTGTTCACTTGAGGATCAGCAGAGGGCTCCTGAGGCTCTTGACTTCTCCACACTGTTTGTCCCTGCTGGGCCACAGGAGGACCAGACTGTGCAGGAGTAACACTGGCAGAGGCATTTCTCTGCTCTCCTGCACCTACCTGGGGAGCTTCTGTGGTTTTCTGCACGTTGAGCCCCCCAAGGACCGAGGCAGAAGTCAGTCTGCCATGAGCAGCTGTGACCCTATGCTGCACCGGCACCACAAGCTCCTCTCTCCTCGCTCCCCAGGTGCCAGGCACAGAAGCTGGTGCCACACCAGAGCCACTACTCATATGGTCCTCAGGCTGAGGGAGCCTCACAGCAGGCTTTGGGCCTGGAGAGGGACCACCAGCTTGTGAGTCCACCGGGGTGGAGGCTGCCCCTTGCTGGCCACCTGCCTCCTCCAGCAGCTCTTGCATCCCGGGGCCAAGGCATCCAGGGTGCTGGTTTGTACATGCTTCAGAGGATGCTGGCAGATGGCATGGTGGGGAAGGTGAGATCAGGCTGACAGCGTCCAAATCCAAAACTGCTGGTGGAGAAGAGATGCTGCTGAACACAGGCTCTGCTGCTGAAGGAAGGCTGAAGTCAGAAGGGTCAAAGCCTGCAGGGACAGGCTCTGTGCAGGACAGCAGCCCTGCAGGCACCACTCCTGTCCCTAGGGTGGGCGCAGCTGCAGGAGGGCTCTGCAGCCCTGGCCCATCAGCTCTGGCACTTTGGTGGTGGCAGCTCTTCACACCCAGAGCTCTCGCAGCGGCTGGGCTACTGTGGGCACTTTGAGGAACACTCCCGGGGTCTGTGGAGGCTGCCTGCAGGCGGTGAGTGCTCTGGCTGTGCCAATGAGGATGTCCTTGAAGGATGTGCCACAGTGTTGTGAGATGCAGCACTGCTTTCTCCTCAGCAGCAACCCTCAAACCCTCTGCAGAGGAGACACTCAGCAGCTGTGTGTGCTGGAGGCCACTTGTTCCCAGCCCAGGCTGAGTCACGGACAAAGCCTCAACAGCACTTTGGCATCCTGGAGGAAGCAGATGCCAGTGGTCCCCGTGTGGCACTCCACAGGGGCTGCTCAGACTGGGCACCAGGCCCTCAGCAAGGCCATCAGACCCCCCGCTTGCCGTGCCATCTGTGCTCAGCTGGGGATGGCTTTCATCCTCCTCTAAGCTGACTGTGCTGGGTCCCCGGTGCGTGGTGGCATCTGTGCTCCCTTGGCTGCCACCTCCTCCTCCCGGGACCAGCACCTGCGAGGGTGCAGCCAAGGGCAGGCGGCTGGTGCGGGTGGGCTGCACAGCGAACCGCAGCTCAGCCAGAGCCTGCAGCCTCGGGGTTGGGTGCAGGGCAGACTGCCTGCCCGCCGGACCCGCTGCTGGCTGCCACAGCTGCTCTGTTGCCCACCAGGCACCGGGCAAAGTTGCCGCCGAGAGCACACTTGAAAGCCTGTGCATGCAACCAAAACCCGGGATGGTGCCCCTGCTCACCGACAGCCTCTGCCCACGGCCGGCCTGCGCTGTGCTGGGGGCGATGTGCTCAGCTGCTCCTCTGCCTTCAGCTGCCTGGCAGCTCCTCTGAACCCCTGGCAGCTCAGACCCCAGCACGCAAGGACCTTTTGTTTCCAGGACTGTGGTCTTCACAGGTTCCGCTGGGGCGATCTCAGTTGGGCTCCCTACAGCTGCAGTACCCGGCAGGATCCCTCTCTGCTGCATCAACTCACTGCTCAGCACCGTGCCCTGGCCAAGTGCTGCAGGGCTAGGAGGGGTGGCAGAGCTCAGTGCCACAGTCTGGCCAAGTGCTGCAGGGCTAGGAGGGGTGGCAGAGCTCAGTGCCACAGTCTGGCCAGGTGCTGCAGGGCTAGGAGGGGCGGCAGAGCCCAGTGCCACAGTCTGGCCAGGTGCTGCAGGGCTAGGAAGGGTGGCAGAGCCCAGCAAGTCTGTGAAGTTTTCAGGCTCAAAAATCCCACCTTGCTTTGGTAGTTCTGGAGCAGGAGTTCTAGAAGCCACATCCCATTTGGAGGAAGCTTCCCCTTCCTGGTCCTGAAAGATGTAGTAGCTGCCTTTAAACGGTGCCTCTCTGCAGCTGGGGAGAGACCTCTTCAGCAGCACGACATGGACAGCCCAGGCCAAGGTGGCAAAGACATGGGTCTCCTTGTGCCAGCAGGCATAGACCACGCTGCTTTCCACCAGGGAAGAAACTCCTTGGAAGAGGATTTTGTCATCGTTCCTATGGCAGCCCTCCTGGGTGCTGAAGCCCTGGATGTAGATGAGGATGTGCTTCCTGGAGCCTGCCCAGATGGTCCAGTTGCACCAGAGGTTTAGGGGGAAGTCGCTGTGGTATGCTGGAGGAGAGAACTCCCCATGCTCATCCGTCAGGACTCTGTGGCAGCTTCTTAGGGGTACATATGCCAATATCCAAGGAGATTCTGACCCTAGGAGACAAAGGAGCAACAACCTCAGACTTTCCTCCATCTCCAGTTCCCACAGTGCCTCGTCTTTACTTCCAGACATTTTCCCTTCTCTCCTCATTTAAGAAGCATAGAGTGGCTTAGGTTGGAAGGGACCTCAGGAACCATCTACTCCAACTTCCCTCCCATGGGCAGGGACTCCTCTCAACTAGACAAAAAGGCACAGCTAGGCTGAGGAAGCTGGGATCATTCGGCCCAGCGAAGAGATGACTCTGCAGACACCTCTTAGCTGCTTTCCAGTATCTGAAGGGATGCTGCAGGAAGGCTGGAGAGGAACTTTGCATAAGGGTGTCTAGAGACAGGATAAGGGAGAATAGTTTTAAGCTGAGAGTGAATAAGTTTTGACTGGATCTTAGAAAGAAGTGTGGAGAGACTCTGAAACAGGTTTCCCAAGGAGGTTGTGGATTCCTCCTTCCTGGGGTTGTTCAAGGCCAGATTGGATGAGACCTTGAATTTCGCTGTCCCACCCCCTCCCTATTTGCCAAGCAGCTTGAAGTCCATCAGCAGGAGAACATGCAGACAGTGTCATGCCAGGTCTTGAGTTCAAGAGGAGGAAGCCACCTGAGCACACCTCCATGTAGCATGCCTAAAGCTATCATCCTTTCCACCTTGAGTGACACTTTCCTGCCAGAAGCCTGCCCCAAATCCCCTCTCCAGCAGTGCTCACTGGGTTTGTGCTGCTCCAGGCTACTTGGAGGGCTGAGACACCCAGAGAAGCCCTGGCCACCACCTGCCCCACGCAGAGCTAGACTGAACCCCTCCACTTCTGCCACTCCAGCCTGGGGCACAGTCATGCCCTGAGTACCCCCAGGACAGCCACGCAGTCAGTGCTGCTCACCTCAGATTGGCAGCTGCCCATAGAATGGGTTGGGTTGCAAGGAACCCTTAAAGGTCCTCTTGTCCAAGCCACCTGCAGTAAGCAGGGATGCCCCAGCTCCAGCAGACTGCTCAGAGCCCCATCCAGCTGGTGCTGGAACATTTCCAGGGGTGAGGTAGCTGCCGTCTCTCTGGGCCACCTGTGAGGGGGTCTCATCACTCAGCACCAAACATTTCTCCCTTCTCTCTAGCCCAAGACTCCCTCTTTTAGTCCCAAACCATCACCCCCTGCCCTCCTCCAGCCACGGGGCCAGAGTTTTTTAGAGATCAAAGGCTCAGGGGATGGACACATCAGGACAGAGGCACGAAGGGGCAGGCACAAGCTGCATTCCGTGGTCAGCAGAGGGGCAGCGTTTGCTGCCCACGCACATGCAGAGCTGGAAGGTAGCACTCTACTAAAGGCACTTCCAGCTCCTTTGCTTTGAAGGGTTCAGCCAAGCAAGAAGCCCTCACAGCCCCAGTACAATGAGCAACTCACTGCATCTCCCCACAGACAGCTGAGCCCTCAAAGCAGGAAATGCCTTCCCCTCAAGGGCAAAATGCAGCAGTCACAGAATGCATAGGTTTGGCAGAGACCTTCCCAGGGCACCTTGTCCACCCTCTGCACTCGGCAGGGACACCTCCAGCTAGAGCAGGCTGCACAGAGACACAGCAAGGCTGAGCCTGAAGGTCTGCAGGGACAGGGCCTCAAGCACAGCCCTGGGCAGCCTGTGCCAGTGTCTCACCACTCTCCTGCACAACTTCCTCCTCAGGTCCAACCTAACTCTGCCCTGCTCCACTTTCGAACCATTGCCCTCATCTTATCCCCACAGTCCCTTCCCCAGCCTCCTTGTAGTTCCCCTTCAGATACTGAAAAGCAGCTCTAAGGTGTGCCTGGAGCCTTCTCCTCTCCAGGCTGAGCAGCCCCAACTCTCCCAGCTTGTCCTCACAGTAGAGGTTCTCCATCCCTCTGAGCATCTTGGTGGCCTCCTCTGGACCCCTTCCAGCAGCTCCATCCTGCATTGGAAGTCCCAGAGCTGGGCACAGTGCTCCAACTTCAGCATTTTCTACCAGTGCTGTCACAAAGCCAGAGGAGCCAGGAGCGACTCCACCCTACAGGGGCATCATCACTTCTGCTCCTGCTTTTAACTGCTGCTCAACAGTGGTTTGCTGACAGCATGCTGCTGCTCCTGCCCTGCAGCAGGGCTTTGGCAGCCCTTACATAGTGGTTCACCTTATCTTCCCCACCTCTTGATATCACAGAAAGGCTTGAGTTGGAAGGGACTTTAAAGACCACTCAGTTCCAACCCCCTTGCCAGAGAGTAGAACACCTCTCACTAACCCAGGTTGCGCAAAGCTTCATCCAGCCACATTCCCTTCCCTCTCCAATCCGCCCTGGGGCCAGGTTGCTGCTCCTGGCTTTTCACAACCACGGCTGGAGGTACTCAGCAAATTCTGGGCAGAATTTATTCAGGCTTTTAAAAAAACCAACACAAAACCAACAATAATAAGGGGAGGGGAAAGGTATATCTGAGAATTCCTTCTTACCTGCTTTAACCTTCTGATCTTCTCGAGAGGACCCACATGCCTGTAAAGAAAAGAGACCCTTCCTGCAGGTCCAGCTGCCTCTGCCTCCACCTGTGCTGCTCAGAGGCAGGGAGCAGCTTGGGGCTTTGCCTGTGGCAAGCCCCTTCCCCCCCTCCATTAATAAATAATTAACTTAGAAGTGAATAAATCCCCTCCCTCCAACAGCCTTGCCTGAGCTACATTGCTGAGTTAGAGCTAGGACAAAACCAGCCTCAAAGCAGAGCGAATCCCAGCCCCACTTAACCACAGAGTGCTTCCTTAGAGAACCCTTTGAGCACCAAAAGGCCACCAAAAGCTCTCCCTGGAGCATTCTCTTCTCCAGGCTGAACAACCCCAACTTTCCCAGCAGAGAGGCTCCAGCCCTCTGGTCATTGCTGTAGCCTCTTCTGGACCTGCTCCAAGGGGCCCACATCTTTCTTGTGACACAGAGGGACGATACAGAGGAAAGCAAGCTTGGAAGCAGGCAGAAGATTTCCTGCAGAGATCGCTGGCTCCCAGCACTCACCCCCGGAGCAGCACGGGCAGCATCACCACGGGCAGCATCACCATGGGACCTCAGCACCCACCCAGCAGCCTGACTGCCACCAGCTGGTCCCAACACCCAGGGTGGCAGGAGCAGGGCCAGAAGCATCAGGGAGGGTAGAGGCTTCATGGCAGAGGCTTAGCAGAGGCACAGCATGAAGATGAGAACAAACAAAAGAAAAGGCTCTCCTTCCCTACAGCAGCAAGCCAGGCAGGAGCAAACCCAGGGCTCCCACCTTCCCCAGCCCCACTCCAAAACACATCCCTGCAGGCAAAGGGCTCTGCTGGGAACTCCCTGCCTCAAATACTGCCCTGCTGCCCCTCTGAGAGCAATTAGCTCATCAGGGAAATGAGAGCACCTGACACCCCTTGCAGCCAGCTGGCCACCTGCCCACACAGGGCTCCTTCTTCCCTGGGGGGTGTCAGTGGGAAGGCAGCCAGGGCATAATGCTGCCAGCTGGAGTTCAAGTGGTGCTGATGGCCAAGAGCAAAAGTTGAGTGACTTTCACTTTGAAAAATAAAAGGACTTCATTAACAGGGAGAGGGGAAAAAAACCAAAACCAAGCAACCAAACAGCTCCAACCAAACAAAGCCAAGCCCAAGCTCAAAGGTGAAAATCCTTCTGCTGCTGAAGGCTGTGGTGCCCCCCAGCGCTGTGCCCTTCTGATGGGGGGGAAACCACCGTGAAGCTCAAGTGGCTTCTCTCCTCCTCTGAGCCCGAGGGTGGAAAGGAAATAGCTCAGATGGGTAAGGCAAGAGGGGCTTCAAAGCCTGGCAGCTGTAAGGGTCTAACTGGTCCTTAAGGGCCAGGTTGTAAGCACTGCAGCTCAGGAAATATTCCTCTTCAAAGCACAGCTTGACAGAATGGGTTGGGATGGAAGGGCCCTTCAAGATCATCCAGCTCCAGACTCCAGCCATGGGTAGGGACACCTCCCACCAGCCTAGATTGCTCAAGACCTCATCCAACCTGGCCATGGACACCTCCAGGGAGGGGACATCCACAATGTCCCTGGGCAACCTGTGACATTGTCTCCCCACCCTCAGCCTCAGCAATTTCTTCCTCATCTCCACTCTCAATCTCCCTTCTCCCAGCTCAAAGCCATTGTCTGTCATCCTGTCACTGTCAGTCCCTGTCCAAAGTCCCATTCCAGCTTCTCTGCAGCCCCTTCAGACACTGTCAGGCTGCTCAAAGGTCCCCCTGAGCCTTCTCCTTTCCAGGCTGAACAGACCCAACTCTCCCAGCTTGAATGTCTCCAGGAATAGGCCTCAACCACCTCAACCACATCCCCGGGCAACCTGTCCCAGGGGGCCAGCAGGAATGTGTTTGATTTTGGGTAGGAATAGGACTGAGAGGAATAGAGTAAAACCATGAGTGGGTAGATTCAGATTGGATGTTAGGAAGTTCTTCAGCATGAGGGTGGTGAGAGACTGGCACAGGTTGCCCAGGGAGGTGATGGAAGCCTCATCCCTGGAGGTGTTTAAGGCCAGGCTGGATGTGACTATGGGCAGCCTGATCTAGTGTGAGGTGTCCCTGCCCATGGCAGGGTGGTTGGAGCTGGATGATCCTTGAGGTCCCTTCCAGCTCTGCCAGTTCTGTGATGCTGTGATTCTAACTTGCCTCAGCCAGGTTCATTCTGAGTTCGCTGCTAAGGAAGACTCCATCCCTGTGTGCCAGCTGGCAGGGCCCTGGCTGCAGGGCTGCTCCATTATTGATGTGGACATGCTGTAGGGTGAGAGCCCTGGGTTGGGTTACCAGAGATAAGCCTGGGCTGTGTCACTGCTTAGCCAGTCTGATGGGGCTAATTACCCTCTCGGATCCAAATAGAGGGAAGGGATTCCTCAAGAGCTGAGGTTTCCCCTCAAGGTGGAGTTGGCTTCCCTTGGCTGCTTCCCATTGATGTGGCTGCTCAGGCTCCGGGCTGTGCTCAAGGATGTTCCCCCTCCAGTTTGCCATGGGCTGTGTTTGACCCTCCCACGGGTCCCGAGGTTAACTGGCAGACAAGGTCACCAAACCACTGCCCCACTGCCTGCTGTATGCAAAGGGTGAGAGCAGCCTTGGGAAGTCCCTGCTGCCTGCAGAAGGGGAACCCTCATCCCCATCTTCCACTGGGGAGAAAGGAAAGGTCCTGGAAGCTCCAGGCCAGTCAGTTTATGGCTGGCAACCTGATGGAGCAGATCCTAATGGAGATGAGAGGACGAGGAGGAATGGGTTTAAGCTGGCAGAGATGAGATTGAAACTGGATGTTAGGAAGAAGCTCTTGACAGTGAGGGTGGGGAGACACTGGTACAGGTTGCCCAGGGAGGTTGTGGAGCACAGGTCTTCCTGGAGCCTTCTCTTCTCCAGGCTGAGCAGCTCCAGCTCTCCCAGCCTGAATGTCTGCAGGGACAGGGCCTCAAGCACAGCCCTGGGCAGCCTGTGCCAGTCTCTCACCACCCTCACTGTGCACAACTTCCTCTTGATATCCAACCTGACTCTGCCCTGCTCCACTTTCAGACCACTGCTCCTACCAACACTGTGCCAGCTGCTGCTTCCTGGCACCCAGCCTGGTTTTTTGGACTCATTGAATTCAGCATTACTCTGATCACAGAACCACAGAGTCACGTGTGTTGGGAAAGGCCTTTGGGATCATCTGGTCCAACTATCATGGAATGGTCTGGAAAAGCAAAGGAAGCTTCTCCCTGCTCAGAGCACCCAGGGCCAGGTGTCCTTTGGCAAAGCAGGTTTCTAGGTGAGACACAGGGGTGGCCCTTGAGCATTCCCTCATCACCTGCTTTGAAGGGCATCACGGGAGAAAAGTCACAGCTGGCACTGGGGAAGCTCTTTGGCTCTAGCCAAGCCTTAGTGAAGGCTTTCAGTGGGGCTGCTGACCTGGCAGATGCCACAGCTCACAGCAGCCCTGCCAGGAGCCACCGAGGAGACTGAGGAGCACACAGGGACCAGGAGGCTAGGAAGGGCACCACAGAACTGCTGTGGCAGCTCCTGCTGTGCCCATGGATGAGCCCTGGTGGGTTGTCCTCCTTTGAAGGAAACCAAACCTGCTCTCAGGGAGCTGTAGAGAGCAATGAGCTCTGCCCTCAGCCTCCTCTTCTCCACACTAAACACCCCCCAGCTCCCTCAGCTGCTCCTCCCCAGACCTCTTCTCCAGACCCTTCCCCACCTTCCTTGCCCTTCTCTGCACCCTCTCCAGACCCTCAATGTCCTTCTCACAGTAAGGCCCCAGAACTGAACCCAGCACTCCAGCTGTGGCCTCCCCAGTGCTGGATGCAGGAGGACAATCCCTGCCCTGCTCCTGCTGCCCACACCATTGCTGATCCAGGCCAGGCTGCTGCTGCCCTCCTTGGCCAGCTGGGCACAGCCTGGCTCAGCTTCACCCAGCTGTCCACCAGCACCCCCAGCCCTGTCTCTGTTGGGCATTTTCCAGCCACTCTGCCCCCAGCCTGCAGCCTTCCTGGGGTTGTTGTGCCCAAAGTGCAGGAGCCAACCCTTGGCCTTGTTGAATCTCATCCCATTGGCCTCAGCCCATGGATGCAGCCTGTGCAGCTCCCTCTGCAGAGCCTTCCTGCCCCCAGCAGCTCCACGCTGCCTCCCAGCTCAGTGCCACCTGCACAGGAAGGTCATTTGTCACCACTTTAAAGTGTGCAGAGGCTTATATGATGGTTGGGCAGTGCCAGCTGCTGCCTGACTTCATCAGGGGTGAACCCCTTGGCTGGTCTCTTCAGGTGCCTGGCTCCCCTCACCCAGATCATGGATAGAGATGTCAAAGAGAACTGAGCCCTGAGGAGCACCACTGACGACCAGCCCCTAACTGGAATTAACTTCATTCTCCACCTGTAGTCTGGTGCCATTCCCAGCTCAGTTCCCAAGCAGAAAGAGGCAGAGGAGGCAAACAAAAGCCCTCTGGTGCTGATGCCCTGGCTTCTGATCCAGGGGCACAGCCAGGTGGCTCATGGTGGCAGGAGGAAAGGCAGGCTGCAGCCAGCTCCGTGTGCTGCCCACTGCTGCAGGACTCAGTTCTGTCCAAAACAAGGAGCAGGCAGTGGCGAGGTGCTGGTGGTTTGCCCATCCAGACCTCAGCAGTCAGCTGCAAACCCAACAAACGCCCTGCAAGAGCAGCAGGGAGCCACGGCCTGTGTCTTTCCCCCCTGCCCCCCTTTTTTTCACAGCTATAATTCATCAGTAGTGCCAGTCCCGAGCCTGGCAGCCCCAAGCTGCAGGACCATGACTCATAGTTTCACTTGCTCACAGCTTGGGCACCAAAAAAACCACCCCCATGGGGGCTGCACTTCCCGGCAGCTGTGGTGGAAAAACCACCTCTGAACCTATCAGGGCCCTGGGTGGAGGAGCTGTTGCTGTCGGGGGTGGGGGGGGCGGTTCTGCACCTCCTGCTTCTGCTGTGCTCCTGGGGTGAGGCTTTGCTGGCAGGAAACGAAAGCAAAAGCAGAGAGGCAGAGCTGGTGCAAGGCAGCGCTCCCTGGGCAGCCTGGCAGGCAGCGGAGCCGGCAGGCAGGGCAGCTTGTCCTGCCGGCGTTCCCTGTTTTCAGCCTCCCGAGGCAGCAGAAGGGACTTGCCCAGCTTCTCCCACCCCTCTCCCCACGTCTATCCTCCCTTTTGCACGTCTGCATGTGGCCCTTTTGCCTCAAGAAGAATCAGAGGGCGAGGGTTGGGGGTTGGAAAGGACCGCCAGGGAGGCCAATGAAGGGTCACCCAGAGCAGGTGACACAGCAACCATCCAAAGGAATGCCTGCAGAGGAGACTCCACAACCTGCTCCAGGCCTTCAGCACCCTCACACCAAAGAATTTTCTCCTCCCCTTCAGATCAAACCTCGTGGGTTCCAGTTTGTGCACATTGCCTCTTGTCCTAGCACAGGGCATCGCTGACAAGAGTCTGGCTCCATCCTCTTGCCCCCCACTCTTTAGCTCTTGCTGAGCATTGATCAGATGCCCTCTGGGACTGCTCTTCCCCAGGCTCAGCGGCCCCAAGTCCGTCAGCATCCTCCTGGCTCCCTGCTGGACTTTCTCCAGCAGTTCTCTGTCTCTCTTGAGCTGGGGAGTCCAGAGCTGGACCCAGGACTCCAGATGCAGCCTCAGCAGGGCCGAGTAAAGGGAAAGGAGAACCTCTCTCGACCTGCTGGCCACACTCTTCTTCAAGCCCCCCAGGACCCCGCTGGCCTTCTTGGCCATGAGGGCACACTGCTGGCTCGTGCTCAGCTGCTGCCCCCCAGCACTCCCAGGTCCTTCTCTGCAGAGCTGCTTCCCAGCTGGTCCCCCCTCGCCTGCACTGCCGCAGGGGTTGCTCCAGCACAGAACCCTACACTTTCACTGGCTGAACTTCTTGAGGAGCAGCAGCAGCAAAGGAGATGCTGGCAACAAAGACAGGTTTGTTTCCTCTGTGGCAACCACATTTCAAGCCCTGATAAGAAGAACTCCCACCCAGGGCAGTGCCATACAGGCTCTCACCAGCCTCTCACCAGCCAGGGAGAGCCTGCCAGCCAGGGAAGGCTGGAGCCTGATGTCTCTGCTGGTGGCACTGAGGTGAGGAAAGCCCCAGCACCCCAGAGAGTTCCCCAGCCTGGCCCACACCGTGCCCTACATCCCTTCCTGCTGCCCCAAACTAGCTCAGCCCGGCCTGGGAAACCTGGTGGCACGATGCTAGCAGTGGTGCAGAGGAAGCGAGGTGTTGGCTGCCACCTCAGGCTGCCAGGGGGCTGCACCCAGGGCCTTGTGCACGCTCCCACAGCAGGGACTGTCCTGCAGCCAGCACTGGGGAGGCCACACCTGGAGTGCTGGGTTCAGCTCTGGGCACTCACTCTCAGAAGGACATTGAGGGGATGGAGAGGGTGCAGGGAAGGGGAAGGAAGGTGGGGAAGGGTCTGGAGAAGAGGTCTGGGGAGGAGCAGCTGAGGGAGCTGGGGGTGTTCAGTGTGGAGAACAGGAGGCTGAGGGCAGAGCTCATTGCTCTCTACAGCTCCCTGAGAGGAGGCTGGAGCCAGGTGGGGGTTGGGCTCTGCTCCCTGGGAACAAGTGACAGGAGCAGAAGGAAATGGCCTCAAGCTGCCCCAGGGGAGGTTCAGGTTGGAGATGAGAAGAAACTTCTTGGCTGAAAGGGTTCTCAAAGGCTGGCAGAGGCTGCCCAGAGAGGTGGCTGGAGGTGTTTGAAAGGCAGAACTGTGGTGCTGGGTGCCATAACTTAGTCCCAGCCCTGGCAGAGTCAGAGGCTGGTTGGGCTTTGCCATCCCAGACCATTCTGTGATTCTTCAGCTGTTCCTTTCCAAGTTCAAGCCTTGTTCCCCACACAGATAGGAGCTGTTCAGTGCAGCTGCCTGTCTTCTACACCTTTTGCAGCACTGGTCCCAGTACCATCCCTGAAGGACACCACTTGTCCCTGGACACTGAGCCACTGCCCACAGCGCTCTGAGAGCAGCCCTCCAGCCGCTTCCTTACCCAGGCAGTGGGTAGCCAGGCAAGCATCCTGGAGCTGAGTTTCAGAAGCTTCCTCCTTTCACTTCCTATGGAGGATCTGACACAGACTGAGATTTGCTCCAAGGATGTGTTGACAAAGACTTTCAGATCTCAGCATGAAGAAGAATCCCCTGGAGAGCACAGGCTGGCATCAGGCCACACTGTGCACCACTCTGGGAGACAAATTCCAGACCCTGGGAGCTTCAGAGCAGACCAGAAATAAAAGCA
This sequence comes from Tricholaema leucomelas, assembly GCA_013400475.1. NCBI lineage: Eukaryota > Metazoa > Chordata > Aves > Piciformes > Lybiidae > Tricholaema lacrymosa > Tricholaema leucomelas. Next base: position 478,531 of record WAAF01013962.1, read on the forward strand.
GCTCAGACAGAAATAAAAGCTGTGCTTCTCTTTCGAGCCCTTTTCCTTCTCAGCTCTCCCTGGTGGAGACAAGCAGCAAAGTCAGCCCCACACTGTCCTGCTCAGCCTCACAGTGCTCCAGCCACGCAGGAATTCTGCTGGCTGGTGAGGCCCCAGAGACATGCAAGGTGTAAACATCTCCTGCCTCTTGAAATGAGCTCTCTAGAGTGTTTGTGAAACCACTGTGCTTCACCTGAAACTGTGGAAGAGACAAAGAACTGGGGAGGGGGAGCAAAAAGGCCGCTCAGATATTTCTGTGCTTCACTTTGACACCAGGGTCTGCATGAGGTTTCTCTTCTGGGATGCAGAAGAAGGACAAAGGTTCCTGCCTGCGGCTGCCAGGTTGCTGTTGGCCATGAAAACACAGACTGGCAGGGGCTGGAAGGGACCTGTAGAGAGCCAGAGCAGGCTCACCCAGAGTCAATTCCACAGGGACATGTCCAAGTGGGTCTGGAAGGCCTCCAGAGATGGAGACTCCACAGCCTCTCTGGGCAGCCTGTCCCACTGCTCTGCCACCCTCACAGGGAAGAATTTGTCCCTTCTGTTCCTGTGGCACCTCCTGGGCTGCAGTTTGTGCCCATTGCCTCTTGTCTTGTCCCTGGGCACCACTGAGAAGAGCCTGGCTGCATCCTTGCAGCTCTGATGACCTTGGCTGCCCCTCAGCAAGCTGCCTACACAAACACTCCCATGCTGAGCTTTTCCATCTTTGTTTGTGCAGCCTCCTTCCCCCTCTCCTCTGCAGAGGAGCAGCGGAAGTGGTTGCAGCCAGTAAGAGGAGAGTGCTGAGTGAAGTGCAGCATCTCTTGCTCCAGCTGGCCTGCAACAGCCTGGACAAAGCATGGTGTGCACCCAGATGGAGCAGGGTTTGGAGTGTGCAGCTGCCTTGGAGGAGGGATGCAGGGCTGGAGTCCTGCTACCCTCTTCCTGCTTTGTGCCTGGAGCCTGGGGAAAACACCTGGGGCAGAGTGGCTGGAAAGTGCCCAGCAGAGATAGAGCAGGGGGTGCTGGTGGACAGCTGGGTGAAGGTGAGCCAAGCTGTGCTCAGGTGCCCAAGGAAGGCAGCAGCAGCCTGGCCTGGATCAACAATGGTGTGGGCATCAGGAGCAGGGCAGAGATTGTCCTCCTGCAGCCAGCACTGGGGAGGCCACAGCTGGAGTGCTGGGTTCAGTTCTGGGCCCTCACTGTGAGAAGGACATTGAGGGTCTGGAGAGGGTGCAGAGAAGGGCAAGGAAGGTGGGGAAGGGTCTGGAGAAGAGGTCTGGGGAGGAGCAGCTGAGGGAGCTGGAGGTGTTTAGTGTGGAGAAGAGGAGGCTGAGGGCAGAGCTCATTGCTCTCTGCAGTTCCCTGAGAGGAGGCTGGAGCCAGGAGAGGGTTGGGTTGCTTCTCCCTAGTCTCAGGTCATTGGTTGGAGCTGAGGAACAATTTCTTTGCTGCCAGAGTGGTCAGGGATTGGCACAGGCTGCACAGGAACCTGGTGGAGTTCCCATCCCTGAAGGGGGTTCCAGAACCATGTGGCCATGGCAGCTGGGCACAGGGTTTCATGGCCATGATGGTGTTGTGCTGGCAGTTGAACTGGATGCTCTCAGAAGGCTTTGCCAACCCAAACCATTCTCTGATCTTTCCAGTCTCAAAGCATGAGGATCCTGCTCCCTTCCTAACGAGGCAAACTGCAGAGTCACTTTGCATCATCTTTCTTCAGGGCTTTGCCCAGCACAAGCAGCCAGCAGGGACAGAACAGCTGGAGTTAGCTACAGTGCCTCATGCCCTGGCTTCATCCTCCTCTGCAGGCTGGAGGTGGCCCAGGGACCACACTCTTCTCTGCCAGTACCTTTGGCAGCTGTAATTCCTGTCTGCTCACCACCAGTGCTTTAAAAAAGCTTCTTTTCATGAGGCTGCTCCTTGCTCCACACTCCCTGTCACATCTGCTGGGCACCAAATCCTCTTTCCCAGCAGAGCCTGGCAGAGCAATAGCACTGACAGTGAAAGCTGGGGAGCAGCAGGGTTGGCTGCTGTCAGGAACCATCAATTCATGTCTCAGGTTGTCTCAGGGCATGGCACAGGTGGATTTGTGTCCCTGCTCCACAGCGTTGTTTTCTCCTCCCTCTGTGGCTGTAAGCAACAGAGCCTGCAGGCACTGGCATGAGTTGCCCAGGGAGGTGGTGGAGTCACCCACCCTGGCTGTGTTTAAGGGTCGTTTGGGTGTGGTGCTTAGGGAGGTGGTTTAAGGTGAGTCTTGTTGAGTAGGGTTATAGGTTGGACTTGGTGATCTTGAGGGGTTTTGCCAACCTGGGTGGTTGACTCTGTGATTCTGTGAAAAGAGAGCAAGAGAGAGAAAACAGAATGGTAGGGGTTGGAAGGAACCTCCAGGGATCATCCAGTCCAACCGCCCTGCCAGAGCAGGGTCACCCAGGGCAGGGCACACAGGAAACCTCCAGGTGGGGCTGGAAAGGCTCCAGAGAAGAAGACTCCACAAACTCTCTGGACAGCTTGCTCCAGGCCTCCAGCACCCTCACACCAAAGAAATCCTGGGTTCAGTTCTGGGCCCTCACTGCAAGAAGGACATTGAGAGGCTGGAACAGGTCTAGAGAAGGGCAAGAAAGCTGGGGAAGGGTCTGGAGAACAGGGCTGGGGAGGAGCAGCTGAGGGAGCTGGACTAATTTAGCCTCTGGAGAGACCACCTGGCTCTCTACCACTCCCTGAGAAGAGGCTGGAGCCTGGCGGGGGTTAGGCTCTTCAGGTAGCAATAGGATGAGCAGGAATGGCCTCAGGTTGTCCCAGGGAAGGTTTAGCTCACACAGTAGGAAAAATTTCCTGAAGTTGCAACTCCATCTTGTGCCAAGGAGAGGTTTGTGTTCCTCAGATCCTCCTCACACCTCCATCCTTGCCAACAGAACACCAGTGCTGTCCTCTGGAGAGACAACCTGCAGGCATCAGAGGACTGACTTTTCTGGAGGAGGAAGAGGAGCAGCAGCAGCAGCAGCAGCAGTGAGGTGCTGCCTCGAGCAGTGGGAAAAACACAGAGGACACGTTTCAGAGTGAATCATGCCCAAGCCCTTGGCACTGCAAAAGCAAAAGGCAGTGGAAACAGAGCCAGAGGGCTGGAGGAAGAGGGCATCAGAATAGGCACAACAGCTGCTGAGGCTGCAGCTCTTGGCCCTCAAAGCCAACAGGGGCTATTGAGGGACTCCTGACCCCTTGCAGAAAGCTCCCTGCAGACCGGCCCAGAACAGTGTGAAGCAGAGACAGGAGCAGAGCCTGCTTCCAAACCAGGAATTCTGCAGATTGCTTTGCTGCTCAGAACTTTTTTGCCTGCCAGCAGTTTGAGTCAGGCTCTGGCAGAAGACAGAGGTTTTTACAAGCTGGGTTCCCAGGCAACATCATCCAAAGGGTCCCTGTCCTCTGTAGTCCAAGGGTCTCTCAAAGGTCTTCTGAACATGAAACCACAAAATCAAGAGGCCTAAGACAGCTCTGTCTGAGGGAGCAAAACTTCATAGAATCATCAAAAGGTTTGGGCTGGAAGGGACCTCACAAATCATCCAGTTCCAACTCCCTGCCATGCCCAGGGACACCTCTCAGCTACGCTCAGCTGCTCAAGGCCTCATCCAGCCTGGGCTTGAACACCTCCAGGCAGGAGGCAGCCACAGCTTCAACGGGCAGCCTGTGCCAGACTCACCACCCTCACACTGAAGAACTTCTTCCTCAGCTTCAAACCATTCCCCCTCAGCCTGTCTCCAGACACCCTCAGCAAAAGTCCTTCTGCAGCCTTCCTGCAGGATCCCTTCAGACACTGACAGGCAGCTCTGAGGTCCCCCTGGAGCCTTCTCCTCTCCAGGCTGCACACCCCCAGCTCCTCAGCCCGTGCTTACAGCAGAGCTACTCCAGCCTTGGAGCATCTTTGTGGCATCCTCTGGCCTCACTCCAGCAGCTCTGTGTCCTTCTGCTGCTGGGCACAGCAGAGCTGGAGGCAGGATTGGAGGTGACGTCTGAGCAGAGCAAAGCCAAGGGGCACAATCCCTTCTCTTGCCCTGCTGCCCACAGTCCTCTGGCTGCAGCCAGCACACAGCTGCCTGCTGGGCTGCATGAGGGCACTGCTGGCTCCTGGGGAGCTGCTCAGCAACCAACACCCCCAAGGCTCTTTCTTCAGGCTGGGTGTAGAGTGGGCTGAGAGCAGCCCTGGATTTGTGCCTGGGGTTGGCCAAATTGAGCTCCAGGCCCTCTGCACATTGACTTGTTGAACCTCGGGTCTCTCCTCAGCCTCCTTTTCTTCAGGACTGTTTTTGCTTTACCAAGTTCTCATTCCCACTCCTGTGATCTTCACCCAGCAAGGACCAGGCCAACAGCTTAAAGTGAAGAGGAAGAGAGTGAGGAGAATGCAAAGAGGGTGAGGAGAATGCGAAGAGGGTGAGGAGAATGCGAAGAGGGTGAGGAGAATGCGAAGAGGGTGAGGAGAATGCGAAGGGGGTGAGGAGAATGCGAAGGGGGTGAGGAGAATGTGAAGGGGGTGAGGAGAATGTGAAGGGTGCTCCTGCTGCCTGCCATTGCTGCTTCCAGAGCACTATCCTCTCTAATAGATCCATTAAGCACCAGTCCCTGAGCTTTTTGCTTGCCCAAGTTGGTTCCAGAATCATTCTGAGAGAAGGAAATGGTTGAGAATGGACAGGACCTCATCTGGATTGGTGCCCTTGGGCAAACACAACTGCAGCTGGATTTGAAGGAGCTGAGGTGCAATAAGATGGTAGGGAAAAGAGCTGGGACTGCAGGGCAAAGTGCTTGCTGTAAACGTGCTCAGTATAGCAGCAATGTCACAGACATTCAGGCTACTCCTCACCACCACATCTCCAAGCTCCAGACAGCCCCAGACTGCTCATCCAGCTCCAGTCTGTGTCTTTCTGGTGGTGTCCAGCCAAAACTCCCTGGAAGTTGGGCTTTCAGTGCTTCCAACACTGTCAGGAATTCTACCACTGAGAAGCAGGAAGGAAACACTGTCAGGAATCTCTCCCAATATTCAGAAGCAGGAAGGGCTGTCAGGAATTCTCTCCTAACACAGAAAGCAGGAAGGGCTGTCAGGAATCCCTCCCAATATTCAGAAGCAGGAAGGGCTGTCAGGAATTCTCTCCCAACACAGAAAGCAGGAAGGGCTGTCAGGAATCTCTCCCAATATTCAGAAGCAGGAAGGACTGTCAGGAATCTCTCCCAATACTCAGAAGCAGGAAGGACTGTCAGGAATCTCTTCCAATACTCAGAAGCAGGAAGGGCTGTCAGGAATCTCTCCCAATACTCGGAAGCAGGAAGGGCTGTCAGGAATTCTCTCCCAACACGGAAAGCAGGAAGGGCTGTTAGGAATTCTCTCCCAATACTCAGAAGCAGGAAGGGCTGTCAGGAATTCTTTCCCAACACTGAAAGCAGGAAGGGCTGTCAGGAATTCTCTCCCAACACTGTGAAGCAGGAAGGGCTGTCAGGAATTCTCTTATCCCCATCTCTCACAGGTAAGGCAGGGATCCAGTGCCTGAGCCACCGTCAGGTGGTTTTTGTGGAGTAAACAGGGGCTCCATCCTGCAGAAAACTCCACCTGGAGCTGTCATTCCAGCTCATTGACCTTCCTCCTCCGAAGGCTGCATTCCCTGCTCCCAGCTGCACCCTGAGGCACAGCCACAAGCTGTGTCGAGCCCAGCCACAGGGTTGCAGTGGCTCCCAGCCCGCTGTGGTGTGGTTGGGTCGCAGCAGCACTGCCTTCTCCGGATGGATGGGGGCAGGAACACTGGGAAGCCTGCAGCCATCCGCAGCTGTCTCATCCAAACATTTTCCAAAGCCATTATTCCTGGAATGGTCACTGCAGGAGCATTTCCTCATGCTTGCAGCCGGGTGCTTCTCAGACCACTTCTCAGTAAGTCGTTCCAGGAAGGGCTCATTTAGCACAGAGTGGCTGAGGGAATGACCTCAGAGATCATCTCTCCGACCCCCTGCCATGCCCAGGGACACCTCTCAACTAGGCTTGGCTGCTCAAGGCGTCATCCAGCCTGGCCTTGAATACCTCCAGAGAGGAGGCAGCCACAGCCTCCTTGGGCAGCCTGTGCCAGACTCAACACCCTCACACTGAAGAACTTCTCCCTCAGCTCCAGTCTCACCATGCTCTGCTTCAGCTTCAAACTATTCCCCCTTGGCCTTTTTATAGACACTCTCAGCAAAAGTCTCTCTGCAGCCTTCCTGCAGGATCCCTTCAGGCACTGGCAGGCAGCTCTGAGGTTCCCCTCAGAGGTCCTCTCCTCTCCAGGCTGCACACCCTCAGGTCCCTCAGCATCATCTCTTTGGCCTCCTCTGGCCTCACTCCAGCAGCTCTGTGTCCTTCTGCTGCTGGGCACAGCAGAGCTGGAGGCAGGATTGGACGTGAGGTCTGAGCAGAGCAGAGCCAAGGGGAGCAATCCCCTCTCTTGCCCTGCTGCCCACACTCCTCTGGCTGCAGCCAGCACACAGCTGCCTGCTGGGCTGCATGAGGGCACTGCTGGCTCCTGGGGAGCTGCTCAGCAACCAACACCCCCAAGGCTTTTTTTCTTCAGGGCTGCTCTCAGCCCACTCTGCACCCAGCCTGGATTTATGCTGGCTGACCTGACCCAGCTGGTGTCCCTCAGTGGTGGCTGTGCTCGTAGGTCACTAGTCTAATGTTAACCTAACCTGAGGTTCCACATCCTTATGCTGGGCACATCAGAACTTTCCATTCAGTAATTCCATACAAGTCAGATTTATTTTACAGTAGGTTCCAGCTTTTACTCCTTGTTAGCCCCCTCTGAAGTTACTCCACAGAAAACCAGCCCATATTAGGAACATCCTGATTTAAGTCTGCTATTTTCACTATGTGAAGTACTCAGCACTCAAGCAATCACAGAATGGGCTGGAAGGGATCCAAAGCTCATCCAGCCCAACCCCCCGGCACTCAGCAGGGACGTCCTCCACTAGATCAGGTTGCCTACAGCCCAGTCCAGCCTCACCTTGAGTATCTCCAGGGATGGTCCCCAACCACCTCCCTGGGCAACTTGCTGCAGTGTTTCAGCAATGCTCCAAAACCCAGGAACTCTCAGTTGCTAAACCCCCAACTGACCAAAAACCCAAACCCAGGCACAACCATCCCATGCTGGAGCTGCTGTTCAGAGACTTCTCATCTCCTTTTTCCCAGCTGTCTCCAAATCCCCATCCCACCACCTTGCCTCTTCAGGATGTGTGGTTCGCTCCTCTGTGCTCTTCCACTTGGTCCTTCTCTCCACACAGTCCCCACTCTTGGTCAGGACAATGACGACTCCACAGGAGTGGAGCAGAGGCACAGCTGCACAGCCATTGGTGCTTCCCTACACATGGAATAAACAAAACCAGTCTGCCCAACTTCTTCTCCAGTATCTTCTATCCCACTTAAGGCCACTGAGGCCATCTGCTCAGCCTCTTCCTCTCCCCTCCCCTTCGGTCATTCCTCACAGCATTTCTCCTTGACAGGTACCACTCAGTTCATTCTTCCTTAGCTGTACATTTATTTGTAGAATGAGTCGGTTTGAAAGGGACCTTCAGGATCATCCAGCTCAAACCCACTGCCATAGGCAGGGACACCACCCACCAGCCCAGGTTGCTCACGGCTTCATCGAGCCTGGCCTTGAAAACCTCCAGGGAGGAAGCAGCCACAGCCTCCCTGGGCAACCTGTGCCAGTGTCTCACCACCTATCCTTGCTCTCAAGAGTTTCTCCTCATCTCCACTCTCAATCTGCCTTCCTCAAGATTCAATCCACTCCCTCTCATCCTGTCCTACATGAGAGGCCTGGTTCTAATCTCATGGTTACAGGCAGCAACAGCAGTGCTGGCCCCCACCAGCCCCTCCCATCTCACTACCTGGTTGCTATCAGACAGGCACTCCGCTTATCTTACTCATGGAGCCTTTCCAAAGCCACCTGGATGTGTTCCTGTGTGACCAAACCCTATTGACAAGTTAGAGAGCAGCAGTGTGCTGAGCATACATCCACCAGAGGGTCCAGAGGAGGCCACCGAGATGCTCAGAGGGCTGGAGACCCTCTGCTCTGGGAACAGGCTGAGGGAGCTCAGGGTATTCAGCTTGAAGAGAAGGCTCCAGGGACACCTTAGAGCTGCATTTCAATGTCTGAAGGGGACCTCCAGGCAGGCTGAGGAGGGACTGTTCAGAAGGGCTTAGAGTGATAGGACAAGAGGCAATGGTTTTAAAGTAGAGCAGCACAGAGTTAGATTGGACCTGAGGAGGAAGTTGTGCAGAAGGAGAGTGGTGAGACACTGGAACAGGCTGCCCAGGGCTGTGCTTGAGGCCCTGTCCCTGCAGCCATTGAAGCTCAGCCTTGCTGTGTCCCTGTGCAGCCTGCTCTAGCTGGAGGTGTCCCTGCTCAGTGCAGGGAGATGGACAATAGAATAGAATAGAATAGAATCAAGCAGGTTGGAAGAGACCTCCAAGCTCATCCAGTCCAACCTAGCACCCAGCCCTGTCCAGTCAACCAGACCATGGCACTAAGTGCCTCATCCAGTCTTTTCCTGAACACCCCCAGGGACGGTGACTCCACCACCTCCCTGGGCAGTCCATTCCAATGCCAATCACTCTCTCTGGGAAGAACTTCCTCCTAACAT